>BSAI01000108.1:43164704-43192409 GCA_036245035.1 Adrianichthys oophorus
ATAAAATGACCAACAAAAATCAAAACGTAAATAAAATGACCAACAAACCTCATGCTTGAAAGTTATAAAAAAAGAAACATTTACTTCTACCTTTTGTGAAATGTATAAATTCAAACTGAATTTCCACATTGCAATTTGTATGTACTATTTAACTTAAGAAACAAATTTGCTGTATCGTCATGACTACCATTATTGGGATGTAAAATGAACTTTATCAGGAAGAGAAATTTTGGTCATTTTGCCCAGCCCTATTGTCCCTGTCAGAAAGTTTCTTCAAAATCTCCTCCACCAACCCCAAACTGCTTAGCTTGCTGTTGGTGTCAACCTGCGTGGCGCCTCCAGTGCCTACAGGTCTATAAATCAATTACCTGATTGGCAGTACCTGTAAATATGGACTCATTGTGAATCTCTTAAGGATTCTTTCAGTTCCACAAAACAAGAAATGAAAACATGTTAGCACAAATTCCACCTTTGGAATTCTTTTTGGATTGTGATGTTTAACAATGTGATGGAATGTGATGACCAACACAGTGGAGTAAAAACAGTCGTTGGGCTAAAGAATCAATCTAAACCCTGCCACCTCCAGGGTATAGATTGAGTCATAACAGAACAAGGGCAATGTATGCTAAAAGGAACTCATTACATTTATTTAGTCATCATAGTACCACTCTTCACCTCTTGTACTTCTAGTTTTTATTTACTATGTATTAGTAATTTATTTAGCATGTGTCCGTTATTCTTAACAGGTAAAATGAAGCACTTCCACTAAAAAAACATAAATCGGCTACTTTTGCCTTTTCGTTTTACTCCCTTTGCCCTTTGTAAGCTGCTAATGGTCTGATAATCTGAATTTCAATGCATCTTATAAATTAATAATGGCTCCCAACAGTTGTGCTCATAAGTTTACACACCCTGGAAGGAATTATGAGTTTTAGACCATTTATCATAGAATATGAATGACAACACACATTTTTTTTTTCCACTTATAGTTAGTGGTTGGGTGAAGCCATTTATTGTAAAATAAAACAATTCTGTTTACCCTTTTTAAATCATGACGACAACAGTAACTTCTCAATTGACCCTGTTCAAAAGTGTACATACCCCAGTTCTTAAAACCTTCTATTGCCTCCTTTTGCATCAGTTACAGCTTGAAGTTTCTTGTGGTCATTGTGGATGAGGTTCTTTATTTTCTCTAATGGTAAAGCAGCCCATTCTTCTTGGCAGGAAAACTCAAGTTCCTTTAAGTTCTTGGGCTTTCTTGCTTGAACTGCTCGTTTGAGATTTCCCCAGAGGGGCTCAATGATATTGAGGTCAGGAAACTGAGACGGCCGCTCCAGACCCTTCACCTGTTGGAACCAATAACAGGTGGACTTGGCCTTGTGTTTTGGATCGTTGTCATGTTGAAATGACCAAGTGCGTCCCATGTGCACCTTCCGAGCTGAAGAGTGCATTTTCCTCCAGTATCTTCAGATAACGTGCTGCATTCTTCTTGCAATCAATTTTGACCAAGTTTCTTGTGCCTTCGTAGCTTACATATCCCCAAACCATCAGTGATACGCTTCCGTGTTTTTGACAGTGGAAAGGGTGTTTTTTTTTTTTCACCATAGGCCTTGTTGACTCCTCTCCAAATGGAGCGTTTATGGTTGTGGCCAAAAAGTTCAATCTTGGTCTCATCACTCCAAATGACTTTGATCCAGAAGTTTAGAGGTTTGTCTCTGTGCTGTTTGGTGTAATTTAAACAAGCTATTTTGTAGCATTTGCACAAAAAAAGCTTTCTTCTAGCGACTCGACCATGCAGTTAATTTTTCTTCAGGTGCCTCCTTATTGTACATCTTAAAAGATCCACACCACAGTTTTTCAGAGTCGTGCTCACGACTGAAGTTATTTGTATGTTTTCTGTGCATTCCTTAAAGTTTTTCTGGCAGTTGTCATACATTTTTGGGCATTCTCAGTTTTTTAGATATCCTTTTCCTGTGTTTGTACCGTTCAGTTACCTTTTCCCGTAGATCTTTCGACAGCGTTTTAGCTTTCCCCATGACTCAGAATACAGAAATGTCAGTGCAGCAATGGATGAAGGAAGTCTTGACTAGATTATCTTTTTAGTAAAAAAGTTTTCAGATAAATTCTGGATCAGCCTCTATATCTTGTGCTGGGTTAAATTCATCTAAAGGCCCACAGTAATTTTCAAATTGTCTTGTGTAGTTTTTTTTTGTCATGTCTGATGGTATGAATAGTGTTTGAGGCCTTTAACTCAGTACCATTTATAACGAATTTCAGGAAGATTTCACCCAACCTCTGAGCGCAGGTTGCCACAAAGCTGCACACTATTTTAAATAGACAAACTTGTGGTGTTACAAGATTCACTTCCCTTAAACATGTTTTGATGTCTCTTTTTATCCAACATTGACTTAATTACAAAAAATTATATTCCTAATGTTCTGATGTTAAGGGTAATCAAAGGATTGTCTAAGTTTTTTAAGTTTGTAATGTCAGTGAAACAGTGTAAAGGTTGTGACAGATTCGTGGCTGGTTCATCTGTTATGGTATTGGTAATCCTTCAGGGTTCATTTGATTTTTTTTTTTGTCTAAATATTGTTTTTTTGTCATTTGGAGTTTTTTTTTTTTTTTTTTTGAAACATCTGACCATAGAAAACTGAATTTCTACCGGCAAACCTAGAAGCAGCTTCTGAACACTATCATTAGTTCTTTAATTGGAAAGTGAGAAAATACAGTTAAGTCTCTCAGAAAATAAAAATTTTTTCCTGAAATTTTAACAGAGTCGTCCCAGGCGGAGAAGCCTTCAGCAGTTCATGCCACTCAGTCCTCGTCATCATCATCAGGCTCGGGTAGCTTGAACCCATCATCTGGGCCACATGGATCATCAGCTTCCACAGTGCCTGTCTCCCCGGTTCTTCAGTCTTCAGCTCCTCCGTTACTACAGGACCCCACTCTGTTTCGCCAACTCCTCCCTGCCCTTCAGACCGCACTGCAACTGAATAACGCCAGCGTGGACATGGCCAAAATCAACGAAGGTACAACCACTTTTTATTTCTGTAGGATTCTGTTCTCTGGATTGAATAGTCTGATTTTACAGCATTTATGCCCACATCCTACCCTAAATAAGAAGGGATTTCTAGTCATGGTTGTATTTTTAGTGTGATAACAGAAAGGAAATGTTTCATTGTTTGTTTGTGTATATGTTAGTTTTTCCTCTCAATCACAAAGAAGTATGTTTCCTTTTACAGTTCATAATAAAAAAAAAATCAATCAGTTTAAGATCATTTCTTCTTTGTTTCATTCAACAACCTCTATCAACTGGTAATTGACTCATGAAACCATTCTCTGTTTTTCTAAAATGCTATGTATTTGCATCCTAGAATAATTCCTGTTTTATCTTGAATATGACTGATACATGCAATCCAAACCATTGATCCTACATTAAACAAGCTCATATTCTGCTTTAGCATTCACGTTTCTAAGTTCGCTCTCTTTTTTTTTTTTTTTTTTTTTTTGATTCACTGAAAGTAAAGGTGTGTTCCTGCGTCATCTGTCATGTTTTTCTCGTCTTTTGATTCCTTTAATTCTTAAATTCTTTTGGCAAAATGTTTGTGTACTTTGCTTGGTGTCTGTGCCATTTAAACTCTCCATAGGAGTCTGATTGGCCAAAAACATTCATTTAGGTAATGTGTTGAATGCCTGGTGTCTAAAAACAGGAGTGGTGCTATATGATAGTGAAACTCTTTAGGTGCATTCAGACCAAGCAAAAATTGTGCGTTATTGTGTGTCAATGTTGTTAATTCAACATCAATCACATGTCCTTCGGTGCATTTTGAGTGTTAGGCAGCAGCATGTTTCAGGCGTCGCAGCACGTCCAGAGGTCAAATGTCTTAACTTTGGCGAAGTAGCGTTGCGTCAACCAATCAGTGATCAGCAGGTGGACTCCAAAACCAACATGGAGAATTTGATTGTTCTCTTGAACTTCATATTTTTCAAATCATGACAAAAATAAAAATGTAATTTTTTTCAAATTTAATTTTTGTCCTCCCGACTAATGCAGGACAGCAAGTTGTCAAACTAGGTCACAGAAAGATGGGAAGTACCACTAAAAGCAGTTGTCATTCAGACACAGCTTCTGCAGTAGGTGGCGAAGCTCACCATACTGGGATAATCTGAATGATATCATGAACTAGAGCTGTGGATCGTTACTTATAGGTGGCAATTTGATTTACAAATCTGGATCAATACACAGAACCACAATTCTTCCTACTTATTCTAAATTTGGTTGCTTTTCTGTCTTTTTTTTGGATGAATGAAAATTAAAATATGTATTTAAGCAACACCCTGCAACAGACTGGTGAACTGTCCATGGTTCTGATGGCTCCACAATCCAAACAGGGATACAGTGGGTTAAGATATTAGGTGGATGAATTTAAACCCCATCATTTGTACCTTTTTATATTTAGAACAGCTTCAGCAGTTAAAAAAACAACAAATCCTTAAAATGTTCTTCACAATTTTTCAATCATCAAAGCTATGTTGACTAAATTTCCATTAGATAGCATAGAATCTTTTGTCATCTATCGTTTTTTAAATATAAATTTGAGACCATTTTTTTTCTTAGAACTTATTGTGGGAAACTGACCTTTAGTCTTTTTTATCTATGAAAACACCATAGTTTTACTTTGAAAATGAGAAGCATGATTGACACTTTACTTTAAAAGTTTGTTTACTTATGGTTACAGTAGCTCATTTAGTTCCCGTAGTTAGACAGATATTAGATGGAATTCAAATAAGTTACAGCCCTATCATAAACCGAGACATAGCAATGTGCTTACTGACGTTTTTGTAGAGCTTTTCAAAATAAAAAAACACAAACTCTCAACATTGTCCGTGTCTTCAATGATGTAGCGATGAGGCTAAACTTTTGATGGTAGCTCCTCCCACATGTGGCGTGGGTGTCAGGTTTATGATCATAATCTATTTGATGCATAAATTGTGTTCAGTGTGAATGCAGCTTTTTAGTCTGAACAGATAAACTCTCTACCTTGTGCATCCTTGACCCTAGTTTACTTTCAGACAGTTGCTTTTGGTTCTCAAAGCCACTTACAATAAGATTTTTTATTTTTCTTTAAACGGAAAATGAAATTTAACTTGAAGCCACATATTTAATTTACTATTAAGATATAACTTGGTAATAAACTCTAGTTTGTTTTCAACAACTCAGATGTTGAGATTTCCAAATTCCTTGTAGATTTCGTGGAAAGTAGTGAGGTTGATTTACAGTTTGTAGAGCTAATTTCACTTTAAACAAAATATTTTCATATGTTGACATCAGAAGCAGCAGGTTTTCTTCACGCTTCTCGTGCTCCTTGTCCTCTCTGCGGCTCATTGAGCAGATCACTTTGGTTGAACAGTCAGAAGCCCATTTACTCGGCCCACATCCTTTATTATGGTCATTAGCATAATGCCTCCACAGTTCTGCGCCTCCTTGAAGCTGCGAGGAGCTGCAGGAGTGGCTGTCATCCAGTAATTATGGCTCTGCACACAGATCTGTAGTTTCACATTTCAGTAATTGTGAGTGGAGCGTCTGATCTCCTTGTACAGCTGTTAATATACCTGTGCGGGCTGCCCACCTATTGGTTTTGTGTGCAAAAGACCTGCTGTGACTGAATTGTTGTAGTTCTTTGTTACATGAATTTAATATCAGCGTAATATTTGAAACTTTTTTGCAGTTGGATTGTTTTAGGAAGTCTGCGTGGTCTGTCTCCAAATGTTGAAGTATCCATTGCTGCAGAAGCACATTTAAATGACCATGAAAATAACACCTTTCCAAATATTGACAGTGTTCAGGTGTTTGCAGAATCCAAGCTTCCAATCTGCCATTTATATGTTTGTAGTAGCCAGACTTTTTGTTATTCAGGCCTTACATTTTCTCCTTTTTGTTTTTGTGTAGTTCTCACAGCTGCTGTCACACAAGCTTCATTACAGTCGATGCTCCACAAGATCTTCACAGCTGGACCATCAGCGTTCAATATCACTACTATCCTTTCTCAAGCTGCTCTGCTCTCTAACCAAGGTGAGTCTGTTTTATAATTATTATAGCTTGAAGACAATTTGTTTGATTTGTTCATGTGAATGGGACGGGTAAGGTTAATACATTAAGACATACAGGGAAGACGACCAATCAGAAATTAACACAATGCAATAAGAATACTAAATGTAGTCCCAATAACTTAAGGTTTATGTGGCTGTGCTACTAATACTTATTCATACCTAAAACACTCTTGGATACTCAACTTCTAAATTACCAACAAATGCCAGTAGTGCTCACAGTTTTACTGACTGCTCAGCATTCTTTTTTTATTTTTTTTTTAATATAAGAAAACTGGCTCGACAGTGGGGATTGAAAATTTGGGGACCCCAGCTAAAATGTTATATTATTGTGCATAAAGAATCCAAGGAAAGATTGAAAAATCTTCTAAAGGCATCAGTTTGAAGATGAGACATTCTTTAAATATGTTTAAAAAAAGGCTTTATTTCCATCATTTACCCTTTCTAAATAACAGAAAACAAAATAATGGTATGTGTGCAAAAGTTTGGGCACCTTGGAGAGTTAGTGCCTTGTACTGACCCCCTTGACAAGTATCCATGCTTGTAAACACTTTGTAGCAGCCAAGAGTCTCCCAATTGATGTTTGAGGAGAGGTTTCCTTCGTGGACGATACCCATGCATGTCATTCCTCTGCAGCGTGTGCCGTATGGTGTCAAACGGTCACTCCAGTTTGTCTTTCTACTGCTTTAGCTAACTGCAGTGAACTTGCGTGGTGATTTTCTTCAACATTCTCATCAGAAGACGCTCCTGTCGTGACATTAACTTCAGTGTGCGGCCTGGACGTCTCTGTAAGATGGTTGCACTTCCATCTTTCTTAACTTTTTGGATCAATTTTGCTACAGTATTTGCACTGATATGAAAAGCTTTGCTGCTCTTCTTGTAGCTCTCACCTTTTTTGTATAAAAATGATTTCTTTTCTCCGATTTTGTGACATTTCTCTTCCATGAGGAGCCATTTCTGACAGCATGAAATGGGAAGGGCTTTCCTTTGTTCAGTAACACTCTTTCATAGTCACCTGTGTCCTGGACACATCTTAACTGAATCATTAGACTCACCTGTGGTTGAATGTCTGTTCATTAGAATGTTGTAGTCTTGAATGTGGATTTTCTCCAAAGACTAGACTTGTGGTGTTCTCATTTTTGCTACATGGGCTTGAATGAATCAGTTGGGAAAATCACTTTTTTGGTTGTGCAAATGAACAAATCTTGTTTGCAATCAATGGCCCACATTTGTGGGAGTAATTTGTAGTATAATGTCTCATAGAAAATGTTTATTCTGAAAGGACACTAAAGGTTTCCTGAAAAATGTAGAGGGCTGTACTCATTTATGCTTAGCATTGTACCTCTTGACAGTAGAACAGTGAACCACAACTCCAGAGTATGCCAGGTCTTTCTGGAGGGATGGGGCAGTCACACGTGGGTTTTGACTTGCTCTTCTCACAACCTGTGAGCTGCTCTGTCAGAGACTTTTTGATTTTTATATTTTTTTGTGTATTTGTAATATGTTTTTGTAGCATAAGAATAATTAAGATTAAAATAGCATTTCTGAGTATTTCTTGATCCAAATAAAAACACACCGTTTGAAAAAGCTTACATTTGTGACGGCAAGTGAAATGGGTGGGCCCAAGTCTCCCTGCGCCGCCTCGTTCTGATTCATCCACTTGTAGACAAATTGATCCATGAACGTCCATGTTTTCTTCGTCTGAGCTGGAATCTGGCTCAGAGCTGTACAGCTGGATAGCTCTGATGTTGCTCACCATTTTAGTTGCAATGTAATGTTGGCTTGGGGATGTGAGGGGCTGTAAGCTAGCTGGAGAGAGTGTAAACAAAGATTTCATGAGATATCAGCGTGGGATTGCTTCACACCAACAGTCCTGCCAACAACTCAGAGGGGAATTTCTATTAACTCTTGCTGCTCTGCAGAAACTATGTCCTTGAAAACGACATGTTTTTCAATTTTGGCTAAAAACGGCAGAATGATAATGTAAAGGCCACTGGGAACGCTTTGTGGGACTTTAAAATGTTTCACATAGATGAAATTTAACTAAAAAAAACGTTTTAAAGGTTTTGTGATTGGTACAGAGCTGATCCAGTATGACTTCATAGCTGTGTCCTAAATTAAAACGTTCTTAGATAACAGCAGCTATGTTTGGGTCAGCAGTAACATTCATGTTTTTGGTTTAAGGCGCTTCGTGCCAAATAACAGTGTCAAAATGATGGACAAACGTCATCATGCTATTAGTGATGTTTCTTCTTTGCTTCCTTTTTTAGCACTTCATTTTAATTGTTGAAAATTACTTTGTTTTGTTTTTTTATTTCTTTGTTTTTCATTGTTTTCTTTTGTGGAATTTTGTTTTGATTTCTAAAACTTGTTTTTTTTTTTTTTTTTTTTTGCTTATTTGATGTCATTATGATCTTTTGTAATGTTTGCGTTGATGGATTTGTTTATGTGATTTAACCTTCAGGGCCACCGTAGTTAACCCTTTAACACCAAAATTGTCGCAGTGATACCTAAACAACAGTTTTTTTTTGGCCATGTCTTCAACCATTCACACGATCATGAATGACTCAGATATGCATGCTAATAAAAAACAATAATTCTTATTTGAGGTGTGTTACATCTGCACACACATACAGGAATGAGACTTTCAGGGTCACGGAGATTGTTTTTTCCCCACAGAAAGGCTGGGCGCACTGGTGCGACCGCAGATTCTTTTTTAGGCACACAAATTCTCTGTTTCAAATTCAGAGTTCTCTGAAAAAGGGCATGTGTGAAGGACTCTGGTTTTTCAGCAAATCCTCTGATTGTTTTGTTTGTTTAAAGCTGCTCCACTGTAACTGCAGTTTTACCAGCTAAGGGCTATACTTTAAAGTAATCATCTAATTGGAGAAAATAAATCATACAGTGTAGGTAGGATTTAACAGCCTTCCTTGTAATAAAAGGCCTAATTTGTATATTAAATGTGTTTTTTTTCTTTCCCTCCAACAGCCCAGCAGTCAAATCAGTCACCAATGTCTTTAACATCAGATGCCTCATCACCAAGATCCTATGTCTCCCCAAGAATCAGCACGCCGCAGACCAACGCCCACAAACCCCTCCTCAGCACGCAGCCTGTCATCTCACAGCCGAAGGTAAGACACACTCTCAACCAGAAAAGCAAAGATATGTTGCAGCCTTATTTCATCATCGTTTTTGTGACAATAGTTGACATTTCTGCAGATTTTTGCTGCTTTTTAGAATCTGTCTTGTAAGTTTTCTCAACCAGACAACTTGATGTCTGATCTTCAGAAATCTTGTTTAATCTGAATCAGTCAACAGAAAAAGGGCAGTTTTTGTGCTGATGCGGAGCTTGTTACAGGTTAACACGCCAGCGGTGAAGCAGACGTCTCATTCCCAGCCCACAACCCAGCAGCCCCTCTCCAGCGATAAGCCGCACAGTCACGATGCCACCACGGCCTCCCCGAGAACCCTCCAACGCCAAGGGTGAGTCTAAGCCAAAAACACTCAGTATATGACTAAAAATGTGCGTCTCTATGCATGAGTTTTGGATTTAGTTGGATGTAGTTTGTACATAAAGCATCTATTCCCTACATTTAAACAGCTCCTTCATTATTTTAAATGTACAAACTATATTTTATTATTTAAGATGTATTGACCTTTACCTGGAATGTATTGGAGTCATCTGCACCTGTTGCAAGAAATCACAGCTGCACCTAAATGAGCAATCAGATGGTTAATTTGTAGTGTTTTGGCTCCATCTGCTGGACATTAGTGGAACTGATTCATTTAACTGTTGTAGTTTTGCTCTCTAGAGAATGAATGACAACATTTATTGTAAATTTAAAAAAGGAAGGGTTGCAATAGCTTTATTTAAAATAAGATTAATACTTGAAATAACTTCACATCTTTTTAATCTAGTTTTATTAATAGTAGTAGTAAAAACATTTTTGTCTGGACACTTTTCTTTTATTTTAAAAATATTTCTGCTTTGGAACAGTCTATTGATTCATCTTTTTTCTTATCAATTCGAAAACCTCTGGTGAAAAGCACTTTGTTTATATATCTTATAGTTTAGATCGTAATCAGCGATGGAATTTGTACTAACTGCTAATCTGTTCTTTTAACTGTGATGTTGTTACTGAATTTAGCTTTAGTGTAAGTTAATTAATGAAAGCTTGAATGAACCATAATCTGAACATGAGTCCACTATTTGAAAAACTTTATTAGCAACATTAGACAGCTGACTGCTAAATATTCAGCATTATTATTATTGTGTGTGGAAGCAATTGTAGCAATAAATCCATATTTTTCCTGTTTTGCTTTAGCGCTTCTGCTTGGCTGTCAGTTTGTTGCTCTAAAACAGTGTCAGTGTGCTCCACAGAAATGTCTTCACTCCTGCAGTTTTTCACAGGTTGTCTGACCGCCTGTTTTTTTTTTTTTTTTTTTTTTTGCTGTGTAGCAGTCAAAGGAGTCCCTCTCCAGGCTCCAACCACGTCGCCTCGAGCAGCAACGCCGCCAACTCCGCCTCTACTCCCCCAGCCTCTTCCACATCCCGGCCCTCCTGCTCCTTCACCCCCTCTCTCGCGGCCCACTTCAACGAGAGCCTCATCAAGCATGTGCAGGGCTGGCCCGCAGAACACGTGGAGAAGCAGGTCAGTGGCCACCACACGCCTCCCCTCCCCTCCTGCGCAGCTCCTCGCCTCCGCCCGGTTTGAGTTTGCTTCCTTCTCCCTAAAGGCGTCCAGACTCCGCGAGGAGGCTCACACCATGGGCAGCATATGCATGTCGGAGAACTGCACTGAGCTTAAAAACCTGCGCTCTCTGGTCCGGGTCTGTGAAATTCAGGCGACGCTGCGTGAGCAGAGGTGAGTCGGCCGCACGTCTTCTGTCGCTGCGTCCAAAACCTCCCACGTCTCACTCCTGCTCTCTGTTCTCCCCGCAGGATATTGTTTCTGAGACAGCAAATCAAAGAACTTGAAAAGTTGAAGAATCAGAATTCCTTCATGGTGTGAGAACTTTGGGTCGTGGGTTTGCGAAGTGTCAGGAGGCGTCGTGGGGGCGGGGTTCTCATTGCACATATTTGGAAGCCGGCGAGAAAAGCAGTCCCTCTTGAGCCCAGTCTGAACACACTGGAGCTGCAGTCCTGCTGACAGACCCCAGGGGGCGATGAGGAGCTGCTGGTGGGCGGGGTCAGGGAGGGGCTGATTTACAAGACTGTGTTTTTGTAAATAAAAAAAACCAACCCCACAGTGGATTAACATGTAGATTTCTTGTAGATGTTATCTATGTTGTAAATATGTTTTGTAGATTGAATCCATGGAAAGCCATGCCTATCAAAGCTTTTGACATCCAGACTAATCAGCCGAGGCGCCAGCCTCTCCTTCACTCATCTGCAGACTCCACCTTCCGTTATCACGTCACAGTTCATTGAAGCGTCGTGCCCGACATGACCGGAGGAGCTGCCCACACCGGGGTCACCGGTTTGACCTCTTTAGGCTCTGGGTGTGGATGGAGGCGTCCTCCATGCAGATCTGTTGTAAATGCTCGCAGCGCTTCAGTGATCTGCCAGCAGTGTCTGGCGCCCCACTTTGAGGAGGATGGGTGGAGAAAAGACAGTGCCTGGTGGTGCAGTGGATTCAAAAAGAGGAGTGACCATTCCTTCACCCTCAGCAGACCTCTTTGGAGTTTAATTCCTTTCTTTCCGTTTTGTTCCTTTTTGTTTGTCGGCTCTGCAAGACCACGTCTCCATTCCTTTGTACAGTCGCTGACTCAGCAAGTGGGTTTTTAGGGGCAGAGAAGACCAGCCTTCACGTGTGGGTTGCAGTAATGAGCCATGCATCACCCATCAGGAGCTCAGAAGCGGGTGGAGGTGGGGCGCCTCTCCGGTCAAAAGCAGGGCAACCAGGGGTCAAAGCTCAAATGTGAAATGTATGTAATGTAATAAACATGTTAAACTAAAGTGAGCGCTGGGTGTTTTGTTGGCGTGTCTGCTTTGGTTTCATATGCTAGTGCCTTGTTGAAAGTCTTAAGCCTCGTCACCCGCAGGTCCATGTTTGCCGTCGGACCAAAAACCCGAGATTTGATCAAAATCCTTTAGCTCCTCCCCCCCGTTCATCACCATGAGCAGGACACTCGGCTGCCGGTTAATGCCCACCACCACCATCACTGTTTTCTCTATGGAACTGAACAGCATCCCAACATTCAGTTAAGCTGACCATGTCATTGCTTTGTATATTGTTTCCTGAAATATATTGACAAAAAATAAAGAATGCCTTTCCAAGGCAGTGTTGTGTTTGATGCTCCTTTGAACTTCAGCTCATCTTGGTTTTTTGTTCTTGTGAGAAAAGAACATTCTCAAGCTACGGTTACACTGGCCTCAGTAACACACATTCAAGCCACCACTATCGGTGAGAAGTCTGTAAACGCACATTCTGAGCTTCTGCGTTCAAAAGGCATGCGTTGTTTACGACAGCTTTCAGGCTCCATGTGTAAAACGTGCAGGCATTGAACGTGTGGTTGGACTTTGACCAATCTGACTCAGATTTGATGGTGCCGTAAGTGCCAACTGTTTAAAAATTGATCATGGAGGAGAGATTATTATTCAAATGCACGGTGTGTCCGTAGCTGAAGCCACGTGCACGGGTGCTACAGGGTTTCTGGTTGTCCGAGCCTGTGGAGGAGCACAGACGCGAGGCTACATCTTAAGGGGCGCAGGTGTGTTTTGCAGCTCTTTTGTTACAGCCTGTTATCTACACAGAGAACATGGGTGGAGTTTGGTGTGCCTCAGGGTATGACATACTGAGCAGAGCCGGCCTTGGGCTGCGTGGCGCCCTAGGCGAAGACGCATCTTACTGTTTTACAAATACTCTGTCATCTGCATCATGAACAGATCACATTTTACAGCCGCAATTACACATTAAATATAAAAAAAAAGCAAAAATATTATTCTGAAATGTTATGAAACTTTCCAATTTTCTTCCTTCCAACAGTGGCTGGGATAGGCTCCAGCAACCCAGTGAGTTAAGAAGATGGGTGGATGGATGATGTCGTCGTTTGCCTGTTTTTAATTGTAAAGTCTTTGCTTTTCACTTTCTCATTTTCTAAGCTGATTTTCTTCCTGCTCCAGGTTTCTGATCGTCATTTCCAGGACCTTTTGGTAAAATTTAGTTGATTTGGTTGAAATGTAACACACACACTTAAGACAAAATTAGCACTAATTAATTTCCTGTTTCTGGACCGTGTGAGCAAACTGGAATGGGATTGTCCCAAAAGTATTTATTTTTAAATCACTGGAATGTTAAATAAGAGAAAGGATGCCCTCTGCTGGTGAACTGTCAAAATACATGTTCTTAACGCCACTGAAGAAAAAACATATCCCCCCAAGCTGACCTTAAAACCCAACATATGGGTTTGAAATGACAATAACATCGTTACAATTCCTCCTTAAAGGAGAACCACCTTAACAGTTGTAAACTAAACACACTTTTGGACTCCCAAAGAAAACTTGTGCTGTGAAATATGGTGAATGTTCATGGTTGAACACTAGTTTCACTCACGTTGCATAGGAAAAAAAAAGGAACGTCTGCAGTGTTGGAAATTTGACAAAGATCTCCTCAGACTTCTTAAATGATTTGATGATATAAAAGTTATAAATGAGCCTAAAAATCTCAGTTGTTGACGATTGTGAAGTCTTTTTTTTCTTACTTTTAATAATATTTGCTTACATTCTTTGTAGAAGCTGTAATATCGCTCACTTAAGATTTTTTTTAACTAAAATACAGATTAGAAAATCAAAATTTACCTTCACGTTTGACACGTTTTACATTGCTGTGGCCATAATTGCGAAACTGAAAGTAGCAAGTAACAACAACACCGGTCCCTGGAAAACTCCGGCTCGCTGCAGCTCCTCCAAGGCTCCACGTCTTCATCACCCCAGCAAAAATGTGTGGTTGAAGCCGCTCCTCTTCCTCAGTGACCCCTCCAGATGGTCACCTCAAAGCCTTAATTTCCAATGGTATTTTTTTGTGTTTGTCAAACGGAGTAACCACACTTAAAAACAACAAACATCCATCTTTAATAACTTATCTATACAGCGTTCTCAAAGTTAAACGATCTGGGTTTTCTGCTGTTTTCTCTTTGGTTAAATGGTTAAAAGGTAAACTAAACATAACAATCAACTTCATGTAGCAACAGAATTCATCCATTCATGTCTGTTTTTCTCCATCACTTTCAGTCTTAAACAAGTAATCTTCACTTAGTAACTCCGGCCTCCTCCTCTTCTGTGAAACAAACACTTAGAGTAACAGAAGATCAAAAACGAAGCAACGAACACTACAGAGAGCGCTACAGTCACATGAAGAAGTGAACAGGACGTACACAGTTTTCACAAACGATGCGTCACCTTTTCCAGCGCAGAGGAAGGAAAAAAAAAAAAAAAAGATGGTGATTTGCTTTACAGAATACTGCACGGCTAAAGGAGAAAAAGAAACTGTGGAGGCGAGATCACTCTCTTTGCAGGACACGCAGGGCGGGTTCAAACGCCCTTCCTGCTGTGTAACATTTTTATAATTTTGGTTTAATTTAAAACGAGAAACTCTGTTCTAGATATTTAGGTAAAAGACCTGCTCTGAGTTGCTAAACGATACTTCCACAGTTTCTTTTATAGTAACTTTGGCACTTTTTCCTCCTATGATTGCAGTCTGGGACTTAAAAGTCTAACATTTCTAACGTTAAATATATCATAAACCAACACTCAGGCATAAAAAGGTCATCTAGAATTTGCGCTGAAATGGTCAGTTAAGTGCAGGAGACAGTGGACAGTGACCACAGCAGTATGGGAACAATTCACACCGTGTTATTGCAGGATTTCTCTGTTATATTTGGTTAAATGCCAACGATTCAGAGGGTAAATCAGATTTTTTATGTGCAAGCCCTCCAGTTGATACATCTGCTGTTAAACAGCTATAAGATTGAAAACATAAAAAGGGACCATGTTTATGGATTTGCTCCTGAACAAGCAGTCATCCTGACGGCATGAACACACACAGGCTCCTTTATGGCTTTTGTCCTCCTTTTTTAAACAGGGAGAAACGACTGGAAATGTGGGCCGTCTCAGACTGTGAGCCCGCCCCTCTGCACTCGCCTCCGTCGTGAAGCAGCCTCTAAACGCTTCATTCATAGAAAACCTCCTTCCAAAGGCTCAGCTTGCAGCGCCACCAGACCAAACTGAGCTCAGGTGCACAGCGCGCCAAACAAAAACTACACGTCCAGGTCGGGGCTGCCCAGACAGACGGCAGCGACCACAGCAACACACGAGAGAGGGGGGACGACGACGGAACAGGACAGAAGGGGTTCAAAGACAGAAAGAAATAAAGTGTCTCTATGCTCTATGTTCCCTGTGCAAGGTTCTATGGCCCGGCATAGACACCCGGATGTTTCTCCACGCCGTCCGCCAGACATGAGAGGTCCCACCTTCCCAACCATCACTCCCTTTCAGGCGCAGGAAAAAAAAGAATAGAACATTTTGGGCCTCTGGAATGCCCGGTGAACAGTTTCCATGGCAACATGCCTGTGTGCAGTGTGGGGCACGAGATTCTTCTTGATTTTAGGAGTAGATGGTGATGACCTCTCGGCCTCCCCCTCGCACCAGCAGGACGCGGTTGAGGCCTTCCAGGAGGACCTCCAGGAACTCCATGTCTGAGTTTGCAGCAGTCAAGATGCAAACCTGAGCTCCGCCTTCATCACCCGCTACAACCAGATCAAACACTGATGAAGCAATTCACAAGGCGACTTTTAAGATACTTTTAAGTGGGGGTGGAAATTTTGGGCACCCCAGCTAAAATGTTACATTATTGTGCATAAAGAATCCAATCATCGCTTGAAAAGACCAGGTGATTTCAATCTGAAAGATCTGAAATAATCTCTGAGTTATCTGACCTTGCCTGCAGACTCTGGAGTTGTGTTTCACTGTTCTACTGTCAAGAGATACTTGTACAACTATGGTCTTCATAGAAGAGTCATCAGAAGAAAACCTCTTCTACGTCTTCCTCACCACAAAAAATTAAATGTTTGAAGTTCTCAAATGAACATATAAACATATAAACAAACCTGATTTTGGAAACAAGTTCTGTGGACTGATCAGATTCAAATGGAACTTTTTGGCCTCAATGGGCAAAGGTACGTTTGGAGAAGAAAGGGTCCAGAGTTTAATGGAAAGAACCTCTGTACAACTGTTAAGCATGGGGGTGGATCAATCATGCTTTGGGCTTGTATTGCAGCCAGGAGCACAGGAAACATTTCACCAGTAGAAGGAAGAATGAATTCCACAAAATTTCAGCAAATTTTAGACACTAACTTGATGACGTCTGTGAAAAAGTTGAAGTTGAAGAGATGATGGCTTCTGCAAATGATTATGATCCTAAACACACCTCAAAAGCAACACCATCTTACATTAAGAGGCATAAACTGAAAGTTTTGAAGTGGCCTTCCCAATCACCTGACCTCAACATAATTGAAAATCTAAGAATAGACCTGAAAAGAGCAGTGCAGAAAGAGGGAGTCCCAGAAATCTCAAAGAACTGGAAGACTTCTGTAAAGAAGAATGGTTGAAGATACCTCAAACAAGAATTGAGAGACTCTTGGCTGCTACAAGAAGTGTTTACAAGATGTAATACTTGCCAAGGAAGGCAGTACAAGGTACTAGCTCTGCAGGGTGCCCAAACTATTACACACACCATTATTTTGTTTTGTTATTATGAAAGGGTAAATGATGGAAATAAAGCCTCATTTTTTACATATTAAAAGAATGTCTCATCTCTAAACTGATGCCTTTAGGAGATTTTTCAATCTTACATTGGGTTCTTTATGCACAATGATATAGCATTTTAGCTGGGGTGCCTAAACTTTCAATCCCCACATATAGATGAGTAAAACACATTAAAAAGAAAACATTTAAAGGACATGTTAGCTGCTGTGACACTTTCCCACCACTTAGGGGCAGCAACAACAAGCAGTTTGACTGCAAAACCGTTAATCTCAGAATCCACTGGCTTTATGTTAATTATGTTAAAGGACAGTATTTTCACAGACAAGTTTTTGTGTGTCCAACTTTGGGGGTCTCAATTTAGTAGAGTGTTCAGTTAAAGCTCCTCCACATGAGCCCATCGCAGTAAAAGGCTGTTTGTGCGAAGACGACCATGAGTATTTGAATTTCCATGAATGGATAACCCTTCAAAGTGTTTTTTTCCAGTTTGTGGGGCAGAAAGCTGCTAAAGCTTCACCAGCCCGTCAGACTTGGACAAGGATACAGTTCTCGTCTCCTCCCCTGTTCTTCGGGGGGCCGGGCATGTTGAGCAGGACCAGATGAGCCCCCTGGGATTTGTTGACAACCAACTCGTTGAGCTTCACCGCTGTGTGCATGCGGCGGACATTCGACTGGTTCCTGATGGAGCGAGATGGTCAAGTGGAGGAGAGGCAACAGTGGAGAAAACGGTCATCTTCAAAGTGTTACAAAGATGTAACTTAAAGCGTAAAAAAACAAAGATTTTCCACACAAGTGTTAGCATAGAACACAGGAGGCTCGGTTAGGGGACTGAAGCGCTCTGATGGTGGAATAAAGAGGCAACAATTAAAGACAGAGACCGTCTTTAATTCAAACTGTATTTCAGCTGCGTTTGTGACTCTTAGAGCCTGCCTCTTTAAATGCTGCCTCTTTGCTATCACACCAACAACACAGAAACATAGAACTGCCAGAAGCCACGTTATAGTCAAACGATTCGGTCTGCACGCGATTTATGCGCCATGCCGGCAAACGTGTTAGTTCCTCTTTAATGCAGGTGCAATCAGACGAGGCTTTTTATGCTTTCGGAGGCTGGATGATGCAGCAAACACAAACACCACAGAGGAGCGCAGAGAAAAGCTAGAGTCACCACACGAGCAGCACACAGAGGGCGGGGCCAAAGAGAAGGCAACTTACAGACTCTCCCACTCTCTAGAAGGAGGAAAATGGGACAAAACAACAGAAACAGGCTTAGATGCTTCTACGTCAGCTCTGCAGCTCTTCAGCACTGCATGCTTCCCCCCATGAGTTCAGACGCTCGCAGGCCAGGCCCGCTGGCCTGAGGTCGTCTGGATGGTGAGGTTTCGTGATGGCAGCTTGGAAACAACCTGACTGAAAGTAAACGACGAATTTTTCAAATAAAAAATTCTGACTTTGTGAAACAAACAGTTGAACGTGTGGATTTATCAAAAACATTTTAATGAATCTTTCTCTATATAAAAAACACTAAAAAAGACGCAAATTAGGTAAATAGATCTAAAAAAAAAACAGGATTTTTGAAATGTTAGAAGATGTTATAGAACACGGAACAAGTGATGCTTTGATAAAAGTTTATACATTTGAAACTAAACTAAAAACTCCCTACAATTAAGATTTAAAAGCTTCAAGAGTGAAGTCAAGGAGAGTTTGGAGACATCTGGTGGCCAGGGGGTGTCATAGCAATTATTAGATTGACTGTCGATCTTGTCAAAACAGAAAAAAAGATCTGCTGGTGTTTTTGTTTGTCCTAAATGTTACTACACAACTTTTTCTGACTAAGTGAGGAAAAAAAGAATCGATCGAATAGTCAAAAGTTGTAGTTGTACACGAGTGTGAAACAGGTAAGTTTGCAGCTAAAACCAGATTCTTTAAAAGTGCTGCAGTCAGGTCATCCACAGGAAACATGGCTGTCTAAGCAGGGTAATAATTTCCAACCTGAAGAAAGGAGTAAAAACGTATGGAAAAAGTGAAAGAAGCGGACTTTCGGGAGAGTCGGGCCATCATTTAGTGCTGACTCAAGTCCATTTTCTACCACCTGAAAATGCAGTACAGATCACGTTCAGATGACTAAAGAGCAGCAGAAATGTCTGCAGTCATCAATGAAGTTTAAAGTAAAAACATCAAAGACATTTGATTAAACCAATTGTATGTATTTTCTAAGAATTGTTTTACAAAGCCAGAATGACCAGTTGTCAGACTAAACATTTATGCATCATTTAAGGGAGTTTTATTTTACAAAAAACCTTTTATCAAACAGTGAACAGTTAACTCTTTAAAGCTGAATTTTGGAGAGAAAAAAAAAAGAGAAAAAATTTGAAGATACAAAATGCAGATGTTAGAGTACACGGGTGCACGTGGCCTGGCCATGCACTACAGCTAAAACATCTGAAGGAGTACACACATGCAGACACACAGCATGTTGCCCCGTTCCCCCTTACTGGATCAGAGCCAGCAGCGCGGCTGCACATGCGGTCCTGATGCTCCGACGGCGTGAAGGTCGCTCGCCATGAACATGAAACCACACCATCACAAACGACTCACGCCAAACCCCACACTGCTCAGTCACCCGCTTCGCCTGAGCCGCTGCAGGCGGACTTACGGCTTCATGTTGAAGAGGTCGCGCACGGTCACGTTGGCGTTGCACTCGCGGTTGCGGTTTCTTTCACTGAAGAGCTTGTCTTTGGTCCAGGTCATGTGCACGCGCTCAGGCCCAGCCTCGGCCTTGTCATTCACCGCGGCGTGGGAAGCCGTGTTCCTGTCGTGGATGAGCTGGGCCTGAAATGATGACAAGCGGGGGGGGGGGGGGGGGGGGCGCGTTTAGGGCGGGGGGGGGGGCAAAGATCAAAGAAAAGAAAAAACACGAGCCGGGGTTGTGGCTTTCACACGTACACCAAACACAGGGGCTGAAATGTGTGGATGAGGGGGAGTGGACGTTTTTCCAAAATGTTAAAAAGCTGCACATCAGAGAACTACACTTTAAGAAAAGATACATGGATGCAGATGACACCATCATCTACATCAACAAACATCTCTGACAGAAGGATCTGAAATGTCTCTGAAACCGAAAACCAGAAGTCTGATTGTCTAACCCAGCAGAAATGTTCAGACGAACATTAAAGAACAAAAATGAAAGGAGGCTGACGTGATGCAGAGACCACACCGATGATGACAAACTAACATCCCGGATGTGCATCAAGGCTAGGCTAAAAAAAAATTATAATTGGGTTTAAATCCATCTAATCTTACACAATATCATATCAGTTCATTAAAACCATTCAAATGCGCCAAATGCTGTTTTTTTGGTGTTTTTCCCATGATGGAGGACATACAGTATGTACAGAAAATGAAGCTCTAAATTGCATTTCTATGTATTTTATTCAAATCGTTGGAATTAGGAACCCCGCCCACAACTCAGAGCTGAATATCTTTTGAAATCCTGCCGCTCTGCAGAAACCAATCCCAAAAAACAACAGTTTTTTCAACTTTAGTTAAAAACGGCATAATCAATTAACAGACCACTGGGAACGCTTTAAAATAGATCACAAGACGATGTACGATCTATTCTATTTTCTACAACTGTTAATTGGAGAAGAGGCTTTGCTGTAGGATTTTAATGTGAGAGTCTATTTTAAAAAATAAAAAAAATCCCTTCTGTTTTTGTGTAAAACGACGTGCATAACTCGCATAGGACTAGAACTAGCTGAGCTGTGGTGGATGGCCTGCAGATCCTGGTGTAACTTCCGACCAGCGTCCTCCACATTATCTACCGAAACTGCTCCTGAGCTTCTTTAAAACCAGACTTGTTTTTACAGAGGCATCAAGTCTCTGTTGGATCAATGCAAATTCATTTAGAAGAAACAAACATCACACATGTTGGATGGCCTTGAGTTCATCGGGTCTAAAAAGGAGTGGAGGAGCGCCTCACATTCAGGCTGCAGAGCTTCTAAAGAAATGTATGCATTAAACCCATCATAACAGCAGAGGAAACATTTACAGCTATATGATTTATCAACAATGGAAGTGTGGACGGCGTTTGTTGGGAGAGGTGAGGTGGGGGTTGAAGGTGATGACATGGCGCTGGTGGAATGAGACGACAGTGTTGTTCAGCAGAGATGAAGCACACAGAGGAACCAGAGGGACTCTGATCTTTGTCCAAACGGTTTTCCAGCTCCTGTGACAACACTGTCCTCTCTATGGGCTGACAGCCCAGGGTTGGGATGCGGGTGTGTGCTGGACCATGGAGGTTATAGGGGCCAGGGTTTCAGGCTGGGCTGGAGTTCACAAAGCAGCTCTCAATGACTAGACAGTAGGCAGCGCTACTCTGGTGCCAATCTGGTGGTTTACATGCTCAGTAATGGTGCTGCGGCTGTTCACTGGGTCAGCTGGTTAACTGGTGTAACTACAGCTCCACACTGAGGCGCTCTGTAGGAAAACAGCAGGTTTGAGCTGCAAGGACATGATCCGAGCAGAGGAGAGGCTGTGATAAAGCAGTTCATCTAACCTTTTTTTGGAGGCGTCTTTCTGTGGATTTGTGTTTCAACAAACACTTTCATCCTAAATTCAGCTGTTTATTTAGGAACCAACTTTAACAAGCAGCAGGAGGATAATCTGACCTCCAGATGATTGAGTTTTGGCACATTTACTTTTTAAGAATCGTGTGAGTGCGATCAACTGTCTGTCATTGGTCAGAGGTCACCTGTAGCCACAGATGGAGCTTTGTGAAGGCAGCCCTGTGTTGTCTTACAGAGGGAGGGGGGCTGCTGGCGGTCAGAATGGACTACCTCGTCCTCCTGTGTGTCCTCTGCCGTGGAGGACTGCCGGCTGAGGCTGGAGCCCTCGGTTGCGTCCTGGTTCTTCCTCCGTATGGAGCTACGCGACTCGTCAGTGATACTCTGAATCTGTGCGGGGCGGCGGGGCCCCCACCGGCAGCAGGTGAACAGGGAAAGGGGCCAGTAGTCATTTAGCTTGGCTCAACTTATTTACTTTTATCTATCACTAACGGTCTTTAAGATGTCTGAGAGAAATGCACAACAAATGTCAGCTCGACTTTGTCTGAGTCTGCATGCACAGATGCAATATGGCCGTCTCACTTCTGGACCCAGAAACCAGCAGTAAAAACACAGAGAACATGTGCAGGGTGGTGCTGATGTGTGCTTCACCTCTCTTTCTCTCTCTGTTCTGGAGAGATGCATCTGCTGAAGCATCTGAGACCTCTGCTCCATCATCAGCGTCTTCTCGTAGGTGAAAGCCGAGATGTCATTATCGTGCTGTGGAGGAAACGCAGGCATAAAAGAAGACAAAAAATTGATAATGTAGTTACTGAAATCCCCCAGCAGAGGGTGGCGATCTTCAAGTTTTCATTACTCCTTGGCATTCTTCTCTGTACATATCTGTTCAGGTCTCACCATTTCCACAACTTCCACCTCAGCGTTCAGCCGCAGATGATAGAGGAACATCTGCAGATCTTTCTTCATCTGGATGCTGTTGTCGTCCATCTGTGCTACCGTGAAGATGCGCATCTTGCACTTCCTCCAAACCTGCAGGACAACAAGTTGAAATGATGAAGTGGGGAAAGCAGACATCTCCAGGAGAACTTTGAAGATGAAAACCACCCAAATAACTCACCTTATGCTGCCGCAGCAGGAAGGGCAGCAGCATCAACATGCCCCCATCATGAACCACCCACCACACATCGATGGTGCCCTCCCCCAGCCGGTCCTGGTTTGTCGGAAAACTGTCCACGTTCTTTGCTACGAGGAGAGCTTGGTGGGCCGCAGTGGTCTCCCGTATGGTTTCTGCAGAACCCACACCCTCAATAAGAACCACAGCCGTGCAGAACTACAACCTGACCGCTGTGAACCTTCTCCTGCAGGTCACCTATGAAGTTCCTCCAGGACTGCGGGTCGTTGGATTGCTTCCAGGTTCCGGGCCAGGCCATCAGGACCGTATTGTGCTTCATGCCCCCCAGACCTGCAGACTGGATGAGGTGGGAGACGCCGTCTCTGAGGTTGGAGGAAACCACCACGTGACAGAAGCCTTTGGTGCGCTCAGCAGACATGGAGGACTTGATGTTCTGCATGAAAAAGAAGAGAATCCAAAACCAAGAAAACAAACGGACACAGAATATGGTCAAAAACAACCATATAGAAGAGAGACAGAAGTGCTACAACACTAGTCTAGTAACAAAGCAAACATTTCATGTACAAATCAACAAAACTTATAAACAAGAGCTCCAGCATCAGCTTATTGTCTATTATAAATCTCCAACATTTAGCCTCAGGAGGGGTCAATATTAAGGATTTGTTTACAAAAAATGGTCACTTGATGTCCCCTGCAGCCTCTTGCACACCGCCTGCATCTCTACCTGCTCAGCCTTCTTGGCCTCCATCTCTTTAGTGAGGTAAGTTCCCTCTAAAACGTATCCCACTATGGTGAGGCCTTTCCCCGCCTTCAGCTGCGTGGTAAGGGACAGCAGGCGGGGCTGCTTGACCCCTTGATCCGAGTCCAGGTTCAGGAGCACCAGCAGCTGAGGTCTGCCGATAGGGATGAGGAAACAGAGCGAATCAATGCACTCTCCTGCTACACTTCAGCTCAGCAACTGTGATGAAAGCAGCTTTGAAGAAAGAGTGTAGCTGTCACTGCTGCATCAACAAAACGGGATCTCACAGGGGCAGGTTAGTCAAAACAGGAAGTAAAGAACCTGACAAAAAGCAGGGAGTGCTCAAAAACTCTGCTGGTGTTTGTTTTACATGACAACAAACAAACTTCACACTGCATGAGCAACAAACAAGATTCTCTGTACCTCCAGTTTTTGGTGTGAGGAGGAGCCTCCTCCAGCCGAATGAGGGCGTAGCGAGCTGCGTTGAGAGACAGACCCCGGATCCCATCACCCCACTCCTTCTCCGCCCTGTTGATGGAAAACATGGTCCTGTTGATGGTCCTGTTTGGCTTTTCCTAAAAAGGTAGTATTTCAAGTCCCACTCCAATCATCTTTTGATCTATTGTAAAAGCGTTCCCCGTAGTCTTTTGGCCGTTTTAGCCGAAAAATAAAATAACCTGTGTCGTTTTCTAGGACATAGTTTCTGCAGAGCGGAAGTAGTTAATAAGAAGACAGGACAGGACCATAGGCCCCACTTCCCATCACCCATCTGTTTACACACACTCCCGCAAGCTTTCAGCTCTTCACACGCCCAAAACTAACATTAGCAGTGCACTAAAAATGGCAAGTAAAATTGCTGCGATCCAGCCGCACATGTTGAGCCAGATTCCAGCTCAGACAAGGAAAACAAAGACAGACATGGATCTAGTAGTCTTCAAATGGATACATCTGAATTAGGGTGTAACGGACCACTTGACCACCAAGCTTCGGTATATACACGTGTACCGCGGAACCTTTTTCCTCCCACCCCCTGGCGCGAATAATTTATATAAATTTGCAAGTCACACCTGAAATTAGCGTCCACTATCTTTATTTTAACATGCGTCAAACAGCGTCATACAGGGCCCTAAGTTTTCAAATTTTCCCCTCCGTCAACACCTCACACCTCAGCCTCCTACTCTAAACCTCTTGAGGCCCCTGATAAACTCTGGCTAACATGTAAAGGTGAGCCTGTTTGGGTGTTGGTTAGACTGACAAACTTATTAACAGAACTAAAAGGGTTTGTACGTTCACAAGTCATGACAAGCATTACCTCTTTTGATGTTTCTTCATTTTCAATTTATTTGTGATGTGATAAATGTGTTGGGGTTTGCCAAGTGTACCATGTCCCTGTCCAATAACACACTGTTGTTCACTCCACATCCAAGTGTGTGAAATATCACACTTTGTGTGATTTTATAGGCTGGATGATGCTCTATCATCTTTGTTTCAATCTGTCTGACAGGCAGATGTGACAAGAGCTTTAAAAAGACCCCCTGATCCAATCCGAGTGGGTCCTATATCTCCACTGGTAAAATAAATAAAATAATGAATAAAGTTTTTTAAAAAGTTGGGTAAACTCCCAACTTTTTTTGATTCTTTGATAACAGATTAAGGTGTTTCACCACAAAGAAACCTACTAATAATCAAGTAGGAAGGCCAGTCCACTGTTTTAAATTGGGTGCGGAGCCTGCAAATTTGGCTCAATTGTCACCTCAACCTGAGGCGAGTTTCTCAGTGAAGCACTTCTGTCTGTTTGCAAAGAGCCAGGCTTTACATCAGTAACCACGATTTTTAGGAGTTTGTTTTAAAGCAGAGACTTCCAGGAACCAAAGGTCATCATACCCTCTGTATTCTATGTATTTGTAGATGCAACCAGCGATCACCATGGCAACAATGGCATAATACCAGGAGGAGATGAACATGAGGGCGAGACACAAGCTCATTCCCAGGAAAGACAGAGCCCTGCAGAGAAGACAGAAGAAACAAACTATCGTGAAACTTCAGAAACAAATGTGAAAATATTCAATATATTACTGAGAACTTTTCGAAGTGTTGTACTTTATCAACATTTCTGATCATCTGTTGATGTTAGGCTCTAAAAACAAAAAAATAAATAGAAACAGTCAAATGTGCAGACGTCACACCCACCAGTGGTAGTACTTAAAGCGAGGCCTCCAGTTGGGCGTTCTTAGCAACGTCTGGACCGCACAGGCCAGGTTGACGAAGAGGTAGCACATGAGAAAAAACCTGT
Source organism: Adrianichthys oophorus (assembly GCA_036245035.1). Taxonomy (NCBI): domain Eukaryota; kingdom Metazoa; phylum Chordata; class Actinopteri; order Beloniformes; family Adrianichthyidae; genus Adrianichthys; species Adrianichthys oophorus. Next base: position 43,190,304 of record BSAI01000108.1, read on the forward strand.
GGGGAGAGACAAGCCAAAGCATACAAGTCACTCATCTTCTAAATCTGCACTTTATGACTTACTGTGGGAGGTTTTAAGCCACAGAAAACTTCAGGGATCACAGCATTCCACTGATAATCTCCTTTTATAGAAAGACAAGTGCAAAAAAACACCAACATGGACAGGATGGGAGCGACTGAGTCCAGCGAGGCGATGAGGATGCCGATCTCACAGATGCCTGCGGTCAGCAGCAGAGCCCAGGTGGGTTCTCCGTTAGCTTTCCCGTGACCAAACACCTTCAAGGACACGGTCAGAATGAGTGGGAACATGGAGGCAACTTCTACATCTGTTTGTGTTTGTTAATCTACCTGTAAGAAAGGCACGATACCATCTCGGGCAATAGCTTGCAGCAGGCGGGGAGCACCAGTCAGACTCTGCAGACCCGCCCCGCAGCAGGAGAAGAAAGAACCAATCACAATAACCCAGGGGGAAGGCCAGGAGAGCGTGCCTATGACAAGGTTTCCCTTCACCGAGTCGCCAAACCTGCAAGGTACAGCAAGCATTTCGCAGGGCGTTTGAGGTAATTAAAAAGATCTTCTAAATTAGAAAAAAATCTGTGTTTATCCTTAATATAAGAATCACTTTCATCTTTTACTAAGATAAACTGTAGACAAATGTACAGAAACGTTTCAACGTAATGTTAAACAACTCATGGTTCTAAATAAATGACATCCAAACTACCATTAGAAAGTCTATGCAAAGTCTATGCATAGTCATATCTTAACAGTAACTGGAAGTTTAGATGAGGACTATAGACCCCTGAGCTTTACTCTTCTAAGTTCCAGATGTTGTTAAATCAAGGATTTCTGCTTTAAAAAGTATGAAGCTCCCAGCTCTTTCAATCAGGTTCTGGATAAAAAGATGGTGATCAAAAAACTGAAGCTGTTAAAAAAAGCAAACTAAGGTTTAAAACTCAGATGTTATTGATGAAACACACAAAAAGGTTCAAACATCTGTTAACCATAGAGAACAAAAGCACATCTGCTAAGTTTGGCATCAAAAGAATCTGTACACATCTGGAGCTCCAGCTGGCACCTCCTGCATCTGGAATGTGGGGGATACCTTCCTAATCGACAAGAGTGAGTTCTTTAAGCAATGTGCAAAAAATCTCTGACAAGATTCACCACTCTGAGAACCGGGGCTGTAGTTTCTTAAATTAATTCATTAAAAGTCTGTTTTTTTTGTTTCAAAGTTGTTTAAGAGTTTAAAAGAATTTAGATCTCACTTGTCTCGAAGCAGCACACCTTCAATACAGGCACCGAACAGGATCACACAGGAGATATCTAAAGATCTGCTCAGGACAATAATCCACAGGCAAAGCTTTAGACAGATTACAGGAATACCACACATGCAACCTGCTGGACTACATTTCTCTTTTCAAATGGCTTAATTTCTATTCTAAACGTCTACAAATTAAGAATTCCTATCTGTTCCTACAACTTGCAGCTGTAGCACCATTTTGATACAAAGACACATCACCAGAAAAACAAATGCTCCAAACTTTTAAAGAACCTAAACTGTTATTGCAGTTCACAGCAGAATTAAAATTATTGTGCATTATTTCATAAAAAAGGACACAGATGAAGGAGGTGGTAGTGATAGCCAGAATGGTTCCGATGGGGATGGACCTCTGTGCATCCCTCAAGTCACCTGAGCGGTTAGAACCGGCCATGATTCCTGAAACCAACCAAAACAACAAGAAAGTCAGTGTAGATGTAAGATGCTGCCTCTAGTGTGCTGAAGCAATGACATGTGTGATGAAGCAGCGACGTGATGAAGCAGTGAAGTTTGATGAAGCAATAATGTTTGATAAAGCAACAACATGTGTGATGATGCAGTGATTATTAATGAAGCAGTGACATGTATGATGAGGCAGTGACGCGTGTGATGAAACAGTTACGTTTGCTGAAGCAGCGACGTGAGTGATGAAGCAGTGAAGTTTGATGATGCAGTGATGTGAGTGATGAAGCAGTGACGTGTAAGACAAAGGAGCGACATACGTGACAAAGCAGTGACGTGTGTGATGAAGCAGTGACATGAGTGATGAAGCAGTGACGTGAGTGATGA
>BSAI01000108.1:43192419-43211928 GCA_036245035.1 Adrianichthys oophorus
ACGTGAGTGATGAAGCAGTGACGTGTGTGATGAAGCAGTGACGTGTGCAGTCTTACCGGTGACGGAGGGGAAGTAGATCCCGACGAGCAGCGTAAAGAACGTGGTGATGTCATTGACAATGTAAGGCATGTAGATGTCCTGGCTGGGATCGCTGCCACCAAAAGATGGGACCCTCCTGTTTTCTACCAGCATAGCTTGAGGGCCATACTTGGACCACATGTTTTCTAAAAAAAAAAAAAGGAGAGGCAGCCAGGACTTTAATCAGTCAAGCATCAATCCCACAGCCAGAAAAAAATGTGCAGCAATTATAAAACTCAATAATAAATGTGAAGCTGTTTCTGATGATAAATCAGCAACTACAACACTACAAATTAAACATTAGAAAAGTTGCAATACCTATGATATGCTAATGCAAATGCTTTTTGCTTAATGTGGTCACTGAAAATGCTAAAACAAATTCCTTACATTGCTGAATAATGTCCTGAATGTGCTAAATGTTTTGATACCAATATTACGTACGTTTTAAAAGTGCACAAAGTTTTTTGAAGGATTTGAAAATATTTCCCAATTCATTTTCAGTTGTGCTGAAAAATGGCATAAATTGCGTAAAATCTTAAAAACCGTAAAATATATCAATACCAAAAGTACAAGAAGTACTGTCCTGAACAAGCTAAGCGGGTGATACCAAGATTGCTGAAATCACTCAAAGTATCATTGAGATTTTACGTGCCAAAAACGTACGGAAAGGAGCAGAAGAAATACTATAGTGTGAAGGCTTTTCAGCATTTACACTATTAACCCAAAAACTCCAAAAAAAGGAGAAACTGCAGGCGTAATAAGTGAAAAAAATTGCAAAAACTGACCAATGAGATGTCAAAGAAAATCTATTACATGCATTCATAAAATGTTCTTATTGTGTTAAAGACAAAAAAACATACAATTTTTAAAATCAGCAGGGAATTTTTTGGGAGGTTTCCATTGGAAAGTGGTTTGAAAATTTTCATATTCATAGAAAAGCAGATGGTCCAGAAAAGGCTGAGTAACTGGGAAAAGTAAAAATTATCCCACGGGGAACATTGAGCACCTGCAGAGACCTGTCCCACCACACGGGAAAAAACAGAGAGAATGCACGCCAGCAGACAGCTGGCAGCGAAACAGCAGTTACACAACATGAGCCGCACTCACAGACAGTCTGTGCTGCAGTAGATAAGAGTTACTGATCCCTGACTGATGTGCTCTACACCCCCATAAGTCTTTTTACAACCGTTTTAGATCATTGGATGGCAAGACAAACACCACATTACAAAAATTCTCACCTAATTTTATTTAAAACAACGTCTGAAATATTTCATTTACAAGCATTTTTTGCCAACATTCATTTGTGTATATTTTTTATTTAATTATTAATTATGTATAAACAATATCTTTATCTTCTCTATTTAATGGAAAACCTTTAAGCAGTTAGTTTCACAATGTTTTCTTGTTTTGATCTAAAAAGTCCTTTTGAGAATAAAATAATTCAAAAATCATTTAAAGTTTATATTAAAATTAAAACAACAAACCATTTTAAAGAAAATGTGTTTAGAGATCATTTATAAATGTATCCTGATCAGCCTTTTTTATTTACTTGAAATATATATGTTTTTAAATTAAGAAGGAAATTAAATTAGAGTTATTTACAATAACAGCTAAAAGTTTAACTACTCATAACTTGGTTATATTTTATGTTTCACTTTAGTTTAGAAGCCTTTGATCAAAAATAGACCAAAACTACGTTTTAACGTTCAAGAGCCGTGTTCACACCGAACACGATTCGCATTTCACGTGGCCAGTCCCTGTTTCACTGTGCGGCGAATTCCCTCCTCACGTGTGCCCAAAAATGTGTTCCTTAACCCTGTAAACCCTGAGCCATTAAATAATTGACAGAAAATTCAAATTCTTTCAATTTGGAGCGTTTATAGGTCCATCTGAACAAACAAACAAAATACATTTTTTCTTTTTTTTAAATATAAAAGTTTCAATTTGTATCATATTTGATACATCAGGCTACACAGCTCATACATATCTTTTTTCCTGAGCTAACAAAACCATTCTAAGACCCCAAAAATATACAAGAAATTTGTATTTCCATTTCATTGCTCTTGTGGAAGGCTGACAGACTCATGTATCAAATATGATACGTTCAGCTTTAAAGGGTTAAAAGCTCGCCTCCCCGGCCACATGTGGGAGGAGCTACTAGCCAGTGTTTTCAGTCTGATCGCTACATAGAGCGGTGTCTGTTTTCCTCAGTTACAATGCATGGAAGACAGACGATTGTGAGAGATCAGGTTTATTTATTTCAAAGAGCTCTACAAAAACATTGGTGATCACGTCTCCCTGTTTGAGTTCATGACATCATTTAGGACAGGGGTGCTCACGTGACGGTAGATCACGGGCCATCAAAAATAAATAAATGAATATATAAACATAGATATTTACATACAAATACTTACTTACTGTCACTGAAAACGTCACCTGCCAGAAACTGAGTCCCTGATTGGTTGACGCGATTTTCAATTCGAGCTGTTGCCAGACCTTCGAACTGTGCCCGCCAAATAGCACCAAAGGACCTCAGATCGCATCTGTATCATTGACTTAACATTGAAACTGGCCGCCTCCGCTGCGCAAATTGCGTTCGGTGTGAACACATCTTAAGAATAACTACAAATTCACCACTAGAGGGATTGCCAAGTTTTTTTTTTCATCTTGAAGGATGAGCACCAGTCCTCATCCTTTTATTATTTATTCACAATTATATGTTGCTATGTTTGTTAAACTGTTTGAAGTCTGTGAGTTTAAACTATAACTGTTACGATTACAGTCGAATAGTGAAGAAATCTCTGTTAGTCTATAAAAAAAAAAAAACATTTAACTGTGTATTTAGGAGGGATTGCTCACCTGAGATGACCCCGCTGGTCAGTCCGGGGATGCCCTGCACCAGTGTCACATTATTGTTGCTAAAATACTCGTTGCAGGTGGCGTTGAGCTCTGAGCTGTCACAGAACAGCTTCCACAGTGCCGTGGTGACCGTCAGGTTATCACTGATGTCGGTCTTTAGACACTTATCAAATTCATGGTTCTTTAGAGTACGGTTTCCCAGCATGCAAACACTGTGCAGAAATAAAGGAAACATTGTTTTTTCAGTTGATCCAAGTACAAAAGTTTGATTTAAAAAATTTTTTTAAAAGCCTTACGGAAAATCTGGCGGCTCAAAGATAGTTTTGATGACTCCGGCGTAGATGGCAAGAATGGAGAGAATGACACAAGCCAGAAAGACCAGGGCCAATTTGTTGACATATTTGACCCCAACAAAGACGACCACCGCCATCAGAGTGAGACAGCAGGTGCCATAGATGCGCATGTTGTTCAGCAGAGCGCCTGCCTCATCCTCCTTTTTCTCTGCCTTGAAGATGGCTGCTGCAGGCACGATGTAGGTCTGAAAGAGAAACAAAACAAAAAAAAAAAAGGATGAATTTCCAACAGCATCAAACACCAACTAACTTTAATTATCCAATGGTTCAAGTAAATACTTGATTCTGATTGACTGCAGGGTGTCTATTAAAATGTGATATGGATACCTAAAAAAGGAGTTCTGTCCAAATAGCCTAACTGTTCTATATTACTACATTGGTCTAAACGCCAGTTTGTTATCGGAAGAACAGAAACTTGGAACACGTTTATAATTAATTTCATTATTAATCACTGAGGGCTGCACGGTGGCGCAGTGGTTAGCGCTCCTGCCTCACAGCAAGAAGGTTCCCAGTTCAAGTCCTGGCTGGGGGACCTTTCTGTGTGGAGTTTGCATGTTCTCCCCGTGCATGCGTGGGTTTTCTCCGGGTACTCCGGCTTCCTCCCACCGTCCAAAAACATGCTTCATAGGTTAATCTAAATTGTCCCTAGGTGTGAATGTGAGTGTGCATGGGTGTGTGATTGTGGCCCCTGCGACAGACTGGCGACCAGTCCAGGGGTGTACCCTGCCTTCGCCCATGAGTAGCCGGGTTAGGCTCCGGCAACCCCGTGACCCCGAAAGGGATAAAGCGGATTGGAAAATGAATGAATGAATGAATATTAATCACTGAAAGAAATAGTTTGTTTGTTGATATACATTGTGTGATCAGAGTTCATAGTGAGTATTTCTTGCAATAAAAGCGATTTTGGAAACTGCTTGTGGATTTTCTTTCTTTGAAACAAACTTTTGCTTCATCATCTGGACAAAAACAAGCAGTAAGAGGTGAACTTTCCCTCAGAAATGATGCTTTGGCCCACTTTCCTCCGCTGGTTAGTCCACACACCAGCTGCAACCTACAGGCGACCTACAGGTTCTGTAGCCGTTACACTGACAACACGTCACACCGTGTATCAAATATTCTGCTTCTTGTGATAAACAACATAAACTTAAAAACTGGTGAAAAATACTAATATTTGATTTTAATATTTATAGCTTTTGTAAATGACCATGTTACAGGTAGTATAATACCCTTCGAGGTGTCCATTATTAGATATGGACGGACCTCGTGTTGGACCGCCTCAGCACAATCCATTAATTTCTGACAATTTATAGGACATTATCCCTTTTGTATGATCCATTCATGAACAAACCCAAACTACACACTTATGAAGAAACAACCTTCCTTTAGTAAATCTCCTCATTTCACAGAAGATTGTTTGACCTTAATGTAATTTTTCCCCAGAGTCTCCTCCACAGTGAGAGGAGTGTTTTGTATTTTTCCCACACATGAATCATCTTTTTTCTCTGCAGAAATCTAAGCTCTCAATTATTTGAAAAGGGTTTCATAAGACTCAAGATTAATGTGCAACAAAAGTTTCTGATAACAACTTCTACATTTTCTGGTTTTGGTCTTTTGAAATAAAAAAATGATGTACCGTTCAGCTGGTGTTTGTTTGCTTGGTAGTAAGACACCCTACAACCAGATGATTTAGTGTGTTTTAACTAGTGCTGTCAATCAATTAAAATAATTAATCAGAATAATCACACTTTTTGATTGTCATTAATCACGAATAATCTCAATGTTTTACTAGATACATTTTATACAATATGCAGCTTTTGAACAAAAAAACAATTTGAACAATGTGCAGTGCACGTTACTCTGTTTTTTGTATTTAAATAACTAAAATACATCCACAAAGGGGCTGAAATTTAATGTTATAAACACTGGCCAATAGTTGTAAAAAAAAAAAAAAGTCTACCAGCCAGACAAATATTTTATCAGCCAAAGTCTAACACTATTTTACACAGAAATGCCTTAAGCATTTTGCCTTTTTAAAATTTTTCTGATTGTTTCTTTTTTTTTAGGAAAATGAAATTGCATAAAGGGCTGCACGGTGGCGCAGTGGTTAGTGCTCTTTCCTCACAGCAAGAAGGTTCCCGGTTAAAGTCCTGGCTTGTCACCAATGGGGGACCTTTCTGTGTGGAGTTTACATGTTCTCCCCGTGCATGCGTGGGTTTTCTCCGGGGACTACGGCTTCCTCCCACCGTCCAAAAACATGCTTCATAGGTTAATCTAAATTGTCCCTAGGTGTGAATGTGAGTGTGTATGGGTGTGTGATTGTGGCCCCTGCGACAAGCTGGCGACCAGTCCAGGGGTGTCCCCTGCCTTCGCCCATGAGTAGCCGGGTTAGGCTCCGGCAACCCCGTGACCCCGAAAGGGATAAAATGGTTTGGAAGATGAATGAATGAATGAAATTGCATAAAAGTAATTTATAAATGGTATGAACACATCTTTACTGTCATCTAACTGCAAACTCAAATTCAAACAAAAAATTCAAAACACCAAAGAGGAAAAAATGCTTGCGACTAGAGAGTGTTAATTTCGGACCCTTCAAAATAAAAGTCGTGTAAGGCTTATTTTACTATCAAGAAAAAGTACTATCGCGATATCGATATCTATCGATATCCAACCTTTTTTGTCGCCCAGCCCTAAATGAATATTTATTTCTTTTGTAAGTGACCATGGTATAAGTGGGATAGTGAGCAACAAAGTGTGCAATATAAGAAATTAAAATTGTCATGGAAGCCTGAACCGGCGGAAGACGGTTGGTTTGCGGAGTGCAGTTAATTAGCGTTAATAAATACCTCGCAATTTTTTTTTTAATTTTTTTTTTTTATCGCATGCGTTAATGCTTTAACGTTGACAGCCCCAGTTTTAAGACAAGAAACCTAATTATGAGAAGGACAGCCAAGAGATAACACAAGTGTGAAGCAGTTTTCCTCACCAGTAGGATCTCAATGGTACCTAGGATGTACATGGAACCAGCAAACGTTGTGCCCAGGAAGAAGCAGAGACCCACAGCACCTCCAAACTCTGGACCCAGAGACCTGGAAATCATGTAGTAAGAGCCTCCAGCTGTGCAGCAAACGGGAGGACAAAATACAGTTGTTGAATCTTTGTTGGAAGGTTATAAACAGATTTGACTGAGTTAAGTGCTATTTTTTTCTTTGCTATGAAGAGAAACAATTTCAATCAAAGGGAAAAACAAAGGTTCAAACCTGGAACGACGCCATTTGTAGCAATTGCGCTCATGGATATTGCTGTCAGCATTGTCTGTGTAGAAAGAACAAAAAAAGTTTGAGGTCTTCACATTTTTCTGCACATGGACTGTGGCATGCTGCTAAACACCTTCTCAGAGTGACCTTTTACTTTTCCAATAAATTTTCCACCTCTTCCAAACAATAGGACTCTGTGAGGTAATCTAGCCTTTAGTCAGTAAAATGCCTCTCAGGGGCTTAGGATGAAAATCTTTTTGGATTGGTTATGGATACAAGCTTTTCCATGAAATCGGCCATTGTGGCTGAGGATCTCTGCATCAGCCTGTTACCTAAAAGCAAACTTCAGACCGAGAAAGGTCGGTGCAAATATGAGGGCAGAGAGGGAAACAGTAAAGGGGCAGAGGACAGCAGAGGAGGAAGAAGAACTCTAGGAAGTGGAAGAAAGGAAGGATTTGGATGCATGAAGGGCAGACAGGAAAGAAAGGAAGAGCAGGAAGAAAGGACAAGGACATGCCGAAGATAAACCTCCTGCTCTTTTCTGGATGTCCGGTTTAAGATGACACAAGCGCTGGGAGTAAAACCAATTAGCTCCGTTAGTTTCCACTGAAATCCTAAGCAGCTATTCAGCAGCTTGGACTTAGCCACAAAAACTAATGATGAGTCAAAGGCAAGAGACTTTCCTCACTGATAAAAGAAAAAAAGTAATTAAAAGAAAAATCCATTTGTCTCAACCACTGCTCATGCTGCAGAAGTTCACTAACTTCTGAAAAAGAGGAGCTCTATGACGCTTCTAATCAGCAAGTTTGATTCAAAAAGCATAAGATTTAAGAATAGTCTTCAGCCAAAAATTACAAAAAGCAATGACTTTACTAAATCAGACCCTCTAGGATTTCGCAGATGGTTGCAGCCTGAAACACCAGATTTTGCAGAAGCTTTTGTAAAAAGTTGCGACAAAAGTTGCAATGTTTTTTCTCCCAAAAATCACCTCAAAATTTTAAATAAACTTTCCATTCTCATATTCTCACTCTTTTTACTGAGACATTTGCATCAGGAAAATACCGCACCATCTGTCCTGTTTTGGAGAAGGTTCTCTCAGGTGTCTGTACAGGTTTGTTGTGGAGGCGGTTTTATACGGAATTATTTTCCAGCAGACTCTACACTCGTCCTTTGTATTATCAATAAAAGTGAAATGGTTCCAGATTTTGCATCTTTTTCCAGTGTCAATCGGTTTCTTTACATTTTTGTGTTGATGCAGTTTCTTGTTGTTGCACCTGGTATCTCTCCGTTTCCCTCATACTTGGTTCATGTTTTGCTGCTGCTGCACGTGGAGGAGACCCCTCCGCCGTGCGCCCGCTCAGCACAAGCACGTGTGTATTGACCATACACGCACAGCTTGAAGAGAAAAAGAGAGAGAGCTAAAAAAAAAAAAAAAAAAATTTAGAAAAAAAAAAGGACACAGGTCCCAGAAACAAGCCACACCAGGAAGGGTCGCGAAGCAACGTAATCTCCAATGACAGTTGGCACGAGTGATCAGTCAAAGTTGCATTAAAGTTGCAGTAAAAATGTAAAGTTGCAGGGTGTGCAACAATGCAATGGGTTTGCTGGAACTTGCGTCAATAGTTGCGATCGCAACATTGCAAATTCCTGGAAGGACTTCTGAATCTATGTGAGTTTGGACAGCTGCAACAGGAGACTGCAGAAACTGGAGCATTGTGTTTTAAAGCTAAAAAAAAAAAAAACTCCCAAAGAGACGGATTTATGTTTCATAAAGTAAAATACATTAAACACAACCAAACAGTTTAAGTAAAATAATTAAATGATAAGTTTCATAGTTAAAAGATGGAAGCTAGACTAGCTTAAAAATAAGACAAAAGATAGTTTAGGAAAAAAAAAAAAGCTGAATTATCCATAGGCATAAGACGTTTTAAACATGAAACAAAAAACATGTCCTGAATAAACTGAATGTTTTGAAATAAGAATCGTTAAAAGAATAAAGCAAGCTTTCATTTGGTAATGAAAACCAAAATGATCTCTAATCAAGCTTAAGAATTTTTTTTATTTTATTCCACTCTAATATTTTAGTTAAGGCAGTCAAATGTCGTGTTCCCTCACTAATTTGCAGTTTATCCTTTGAGGTCGGACTATTTTTATCTGATTTTTAGAGCAATTTTACATGTTTTTTTTCTTCCTTAACAGTCAACAGTGTTCTGCATCCTCATTGGCTGTAGACCTTGTAATTCAATCTCCTCCATGCCATGTTTCCTGTACAAAATGCCTTAAGCTTGCAAAATCTACACAAATCTTTCATTGGTATCTTTCATTGGTATCAGATCTTTGTTCCATTCTAAAACTGGACTTATTTTTCTATGAAGGTTTGAACTTTGAGAGTTTAAAAGAGAAACAAGGGTGAAAATGTTCGCTTCTGTCTGAAAAAAGTGCAAAAGGTGTGTAGTGAGGATTTACAGCCTTAAAACATGATAACTATTGTGAAAAATAAAGATGAACTGTGAATTTCACCAATTGCAGGACATTTTTAGAATGTAAATCTCGTGATAAATGAGGGACAACTGTAATCCATTCACTTGCAAAAATTTCAAGAATGAAATTTAATATAAAGTATTTTACTGATATATGACGCGGACGGTCTTGTTAGGGGAAAATCATAGCAGCATTGGAAAAACAACTTTTGATTTAAAATTTTTAAAAATTAAAAAAAAAAAAAAACCTACAGACTCAGATAATTTATAGATAAACAAGATCATCACTGTCAGCAACTTCTAAAAGACATTCATGTTTGACTGGTGGGTTGTGAACTGTAAAGCAATGTGATTTAGGCGTGCCAATGCTTATAATAACAGTGTGGACCTGTTAACAACACATTTAGGAGTAACACACAACATCTACAACCACAAACAAACAAGAACTAGTTTTTTGAATAAGTTAGTTATTTCAGAAAGTCCAGCCTGCCAAAGACCTACAAGCACAATCATACAAGAAGAAAAAGGCTGGGAGAGTAAATGGGCTTCATCAATGGATCCGTTTTTAACAGATAGAGGTTTAAGCACTGGATTAAATTCAATACTCAGAAGAACAGAAGTGAACTGTTCATAAATGCTCAAAGTTTTTACTGCCAACAAGTTCATTCTTGTAATCAGTATGTAGATTAACAGGACTGTGACAGCATGCAGCTCACTTTAGAGCAGAGATCCATGAAGGAAAAAGACGAGAACCTCACACACATTTTAGTTTAAGCAGCAATGGTGAAACGGTCTCCTTTATAGGCACGTGTATTTGTGAGACATGAAAAAACTGAGTATTTCATATTTACAGATGAACACATTGACTTAAAAACACCTCAAACCTCAGAAAATCTGTATCTTGTAAAGAACCAGGAGGTCCCACTCTTTGAAAGCAAACACCTTTATGGCCAAGTACACACTAAAACAACAGATTACTGCACTTTTGTGTTCTAATGGCCTTTTGAGGCATGAACAAAGCAAGAGCAGCATCAACTTCTACAGGTGGAGAGATGATGGTTTTCCTGCTTTTTACAGCTACATTTACTGAGTATGCTGCTAAAGATATTAAAAGTTGATTTTTCATCATATCTCACAACACACTATATAAAACAGGCAAACATTTCTTCTCTTGTTGTGCGCTCCACATTTTCTTTAAAAGTATTCTAGCAATACAGAAAAGTAAAGAGAAACGTTCAGGGAGTAAAGACTCATGCACAAATGAAAGAAATGAGAAGAAGGTAAAAAGCTCTGATGGCTTTGGGTTGGACGGGAGTTTGGAGTGCTCCTCTGTAATCATGTTTGTCTGCTGGATGACCTAGAAACAGGTGGCTGCTGATGTGGAGGCAGCAGAGCGAAGTCAGATGTGGTCTTAGTAGTGATAATGAACATTAATCTGTCTGACTAAGCCTGTCGCTCTTATGCAACAGTTCAGTGTCAAGAAAGGGTTAACCTCACAAACCACTCTGGACAGATTATAATAACAGAAATGGAATTCCTGTCTTTCCAGGGAAAGAATTCATTCAGCTATGAAATCTGATCTAAAGTCAAAGCATTAATTATGTGGTGATGTTTGAAACTATGCGTCTACATCTTTGTCTGAGTTTAAGGTGCAGTGATGTGCATTCGCTCACTATGACTCAGCAGCTGCAGATAAGAAATTTGTTTCCAAAAAATTCACTGACATTACTTGTCACTTTTCCAGTCCATCCTTTCAAGGACTAATCTGAAATAATCCAGCGTCTGCTGTGAGCTTGACAGATATGACAGAGATTACAAACTAGGTTCTATTAAAGGCAGAGAAAGAATCAATCTTCCATTAAAGAGCTGCATGTGATCACTCCATGTTCACTCTTACAGAATCTTACACAATGATGACATTTAGGCCAAATTCTACAGATCAAATTTGTCAGACAGATAGCTAGATAGCTAGATATACACTATTAATCCCAAGGGAAATCGGTTGTAGTCGAGCAACACATACAAGACATATTGCCCTTTGTTGGGCAGCAGCCACACTGCCAGATACAGATCTGGCGACGCTGATCGCCCAGAAAAGACACATGAAGGGGTTACAGGATCATCAACATGATCATGTAAAACTCCTAAATCCCACACACAGTCATGAATTCTCTTTGTGAAGTAAGAACAGAATCCTCAAAACTCACAAAGACGGTCTGAAGATTGTTTAAGAGACAGGTAAGACTCAAGCCTTATGAAGATGGCAGCGATGAAGTACTCACACATGAGCAGCACAAGCCCACAATAGCCAGAGATTCCAAAATCCCTGCGGTGCCGACGATCCAGGTAAGGCGCAGGAACAGGATTACCCCCAGAATGTTCTGGAGGCAAGGCAGGTAGACACCCATGAAGGTCCCCATCTGAGGGCTCTGCAGAGACAACGGATGGAGGGTTATGTTTGGCGAGTTTATTAGAAGAAAGAAGATGAGAGAAAGCAAACATCTGGAAAAAAAAAAGAGAAGAGAAAGTTTAAACTGGTGAAAAAAAAAAAACATCTGCTCCACTAACACAGACATGGAAACCCAAAGAACCATCACCTTGAATTCCTGTTTGATACTCATCTAAAAATGAAAGTAACTGAATATGGGTCACTTCACTGACGGATTCATTCAACCTCATTGTTACATCCAGCAAAGATGTGATGATACTGAGAAAGATTCATCTAATCCAACACAAAACTCATGCTCTGTTCACTTGAATGCACATATACAACAGTGACAACATTTTTCCGAACAACACCAACATTTCTCCCCAAACAATAAACGGCTTAAAGGAATGAACTGCTGCTGTTTAAGGTGTTTTTGCAGAATGCAAATGCTGCTAACACGACTGATGGAGATAACCAGCTGTCATTAATGTTGTCAAAGTAAAAGCTGTTAGCTTTTATTTTGTTAATCTTTTCACAAAAGTAAAAGTAGCTTCTGAAGACTGTAGTCGATCCAAACACAAATCCTGCACAAAAATAAGGCTTCCATGACAATGACAGGGACACATAGAAAAACAATGAAAAAGGAGAGAAAAAAGCACACAAAAAATCCCATTAAAAAATTGAGCCTCAATGGATCACTGACAAAACATGAGCTACGCTTTTATTTTGTTATTAGCAGACTATCTTTAAACATATGGTTCAGTCAAAAAAGCAGTGCAATGTTTCACCTTCATCTTTTTCTATCTTTTCTTAATCATTTCAATCCTGGTTAAAAAAAAACTGTGCAGCAGGGCTGGACTTTTACTACATTTGGCTTTAACAGAAGAAACATAAATAGTGGCTAATCCTGAAGGACAAACAGCTAACTTTACTGATTTATTTAATTATGATGCAAACGAATGCATTTGAACATTCTGAGAAAAAACAACAAGTGACACACGTGACCAGAAGCTTAAGAGTAAATGTAAAAAGAAAAAAAAGTTAAGACACACAAATATAAAAACAAAAACAGTCTAAAGCCAAAGAAATCTGTGGGTAAAGAGAAGCGCAGGGATTGAGGGGTCAAAAACCTTCTTATGTAACATTTGTTCAGCCGATTTTAAAGAACAGCTGTTAATATGCAACTGTACAGCGGGCGGAGAACCGACAGCACCACAAACCCTAACATTCATTATTTTGTGTCTAATGCTTGGTTCATCCCTACAAAGAGATTTAATCACTATTTGTGGGTGAATGAAATGATAAGTAAAGGACAACAATAAAGTCACATTTTACTTTTTAACCTAATTCATACTCTGGTGATCCATTACAGTATGTTTTTTTAAATTAAGCATTTAGCCATCTCTCCGTGTATTTGTAGTTCTGCTTTTCTTTTACATTTCTCTCCAGTTCACCCCAAACAGCTCAGTTGGGTTTAAGTCTGGAAGTCCAGTTGAACTCCATGTTTTCTCACTGGTAGTCCTGGCACAGTTTGGACTTTTTGGGTCACAATCAAGCTGCAGGATGAACCTCTGATCGGCTGAAGTTACTGCAGATAAATGTGCAATCACCGCAAACCCTCTAGCTTTTAAAGGTCATTATGATTAAGGTTTTTTGTCTTACCTTAACAGCTTTCTTCTTTGGCCCTTCATCTTCATCAGCCTCCTCGTGTTCCTGAGCTCCCTGAGAGAGGTTGGTGTAGTTTGCCAGTTTATTAAGAAGTGATGCCACCATGGGATTGCTGTCCATCTCTTCCTGCAATGAGGAATACCTTTATTAACCAATTGAATTTTATTTTTTCTCTTTATTCTTGTCAGACATTTTTACTAAGTTAAAGTGAGTGGTGATGCGTCCAAAATTTTGACTGCAACAAAATATGCTTATTCTTTTTTTCCCTTTTTTTCTGGTTTAAATTGAAAGTTATCCAACTGTGGCAGAAGAATAACGCTTTCCAGAACAGCTTCAAGTTAGCAACCATTAGTTTTCCCAAACAAATGTGCTGGATCAGCTTCACAGAGCAGAGAACACAGATGCCACAGAGCTTCTCTGGTTGTATGAAAGGACCAGTGACCACAGAGCAGCAGCTCTGCCAGAAGGCAAAGGGTCAGTGGACTGAGCGGAGTAAATTCAGTGAAACAAAAATAAACTTTATTGTGTATAAACTCTCTGACTGTTGAGCCAAGAACAGACTGGCACTTTCTGTTTATTTGGTTCACCACGGTCTGGTTTATGACGGCAGCACGGGGTGCATTCACGAACACTTTGAGCTTCATGAACTCGTTTCAACACACACATGTTTAAAGACAGTGTTGCTTGTAAAGGCTCAGAGTGTTCAGACAGTTTTGTGTGTTCAAACCACATGCAGTTACCTCAAAAAGGGCCATGTTAGTCCCATCGTAGCTGTTGTTCTTGTCATGGTCTGTGCTGTTGATGAAGGGGCTGTTTTCCTTTGGGACGCCATCACCTGTACAGAAAACAGGAGCTTCAGCATGTGACAATATCTGATAGCGAAACCTGAGCATAACTTCAGGCCGTCCACAAATATAAAGCTCAGAGAAAGGGACTAAAATAACATTGTGGTGATTTTATAGCATTTAGATTTCTGCATGGTGTGACTTCAGTCTAGAAAAACCAGTAGGAAACAGTCCTCTGACACTGCTACAGCACAATCAAGGACTCAGACTGGATTACAATCCAAGCACAATTAGTTTAACACCCCAGGAGTGACACATATGAATTGAATTATTTTTATGGCAGATGCCCTTTTCTGATCCAGCCCCCCTGCATTTACCAGCACTTGTCTGAAACACTGGAAAGTGCCCCATGTGGTTGCAGTAACTTGTAGTCCCTTGAATTCCCAGGCGGAAACCATCCAGGAACTAACCAGGCTTCAGACTAAGCAAGACAGGGTTTTAGCTGTCGTGTTGCTCCTACTCCACATTAAAGACACCATGCATTACCACCGTCCTTTGGACATCAGCCTCACTCACACAGATTTTCAGTCAATAACTAAAACAACTCTTCAGGCCTCATTTTTAACAATTGCTCTAAATGCAAAGAAAAACGTAATAACCATTCTTGCTCTGATTCTTACATGATAGTTTTTTCATGATATTTTTCTATGTAGTGCAAGTTATTCTAGTTATAAACTGACCAATCAGATACATCAATAGAAGCATGTGGTCTCAGATTTCGTGTGGCCCGCGTTCAAGGTGTGACCTTCCAACAAGCTTGCTTCTGATTGGCGAGAGTGGTTGCCATAGAAATGTTGACAAAGACTGACTCAGACCAATCACTGCTCACTGACTATTTCTGGTTCCGACATTTGTGGCATTCGTATTAAGAAAATGTGGCAGCTGAATTTACTTTAGAAGGAAGACATTTTCTTTGGGTGACGTCACACTCATTCAGTCCAGGACTCATTTACAGTCAATGGCAAAGCTTCAGAAAGTGATGACCACTATCAACCGTTCAGCTGAAAGCACACCCTCAGTTCCAACCAACCAGCTGATGGAGTGACAGAATTCCTCCAAAACTGTCATAACTCCAACTTGTGCAGAACCGATGATTCTCAACAGAGAACTATGCAATAAAAACAAATACCAACAGATATTTTTGCTTGATATACAGACAGTTAAGCTATATGATATGATAGCTTTATCATAAATGCTTAAGAGCAGAAAAACACAGGAATCCCATCAATAAAGTTTATCTTATAAAAATCAAGTGGCATCAAAATAAATCTTGTATGTATCTGTATCTTGATATTGTAGGTTTGATATGCTTAAGGTGAATGTTTGATGAGAAACACTTTAAGAGAGACAATAAAATACTGAATATCAAATGACGGTAAGAAATAATACAAGAAAAGTGAGTTCGATTTTTCTAAACAGGCAATCCTCTTCAGAAAAACTTCTTTTAAAGTCATGTTTTAAGCCTTTCAAGTTCCACCAGGAAGATACAGTAAACAAAATTCACCAAGAACACATTTTTTAAGGTCTAAAATGATAGAAACTTTATTTTAGCCTGGAAAAAGCAGCTGTCTTTGAAACATTTCCACCTTTATGTTAATAAAATGTTTAAATTTCATTTCAGTAAACTGCATCAACACTGTGTCCATATCACAAGAAGAAAGGAGAAACAGATGGGTCTGCTAGGAAGAAGTAGTCCGCACTATTTCACTTACACAAATAAAAGTCCTGCTGTTTATTTAAGGGAAGCCAGACCACAACTCTGCACTCATATCTCCTATAAAGCATTTATCTGCTATTCCTCTGTCATTACTCTGTCTGACACGCACGCTACAAGTCAAGATAGTTTTATGGGATCAAGATCTATTCTGAAGAGAGTTGCTATGAGACTGTTGCACGTCATAGATGAAGCTGAAATAAGTGCAGGAGGCATGCTGAAGTTAGCCTGCGTTTGAGGACTTGGTCAGCTGGGATCTTTGCTGAGCCATCATCAGTGGAGCTGTCATGGAGGGAGCTCTGAGGAACTCTTCCTGCTCCATCCAGCTGCAGGGGAATAAGAGGCTTGCAGCTTGGCTTAGCCAGCTGGTAATCACACAGAAAGTCATTATGTCCTTGTACAGTGCGGCTCTTTAAACACAGACCTGCTGTTTTTAATAAGTGTGGATGTGGATTTCTACTGGGTTGAGTGGATGCAACAGCTGAGGGGTGAAGCAGCCTGGTGGTCGTCTTTGAGTACAGTCAGATGCTCCACAGCACAGGTAATCATTTGCTCAGATGACACTGGCTAAATCCTCTTTGGAATAAGGTGGGTGGCTAAAACCGGCAGGACTGTTTCCAAATCAGGTGACGTTCTGTTTTTAGTACTCCCACGTGGAAGGTGGTTTAAAAGTCAATCAGGAAGTGATCACTGATCCCTAAAGGCATGAAGCTATTTCAATCCCAGTGTAGTAGAAAAACTGTACAAAGATGCACCCTCTGAGTTTTGTTCTCAATGTTTACCCCTTCAGAATAAAAGGCTGTAATTACTTTCAGACCAACATCAAATTAAAATTGTCGCTGTCTTGGCCCCTAAGTGCTTCCTGATGTCATATACAAACAGCAAAAATTTCTAAGGTGGTCAATGAGCGATACATTAAGGAGTCCCATCCAATATCAGTAAATCCTGCAGTGACCCCCTGCTGCACTCTCATATCAGCACTCCAAAAGCCAAATGTGTCAGCTGCCACTCATGTGAAAGACCGCAGCCTTCTGCAACAGCTGGAAGACAAAGTGATACCAAAAATTTGAAGAAATGAAGTAAAACAAAACAGTGAGGAACACACTGATTCATGCCTACATGGCTGTCACACTGATTCACAAACAGTGGGGATTGAAAGTTTGGGCACCCCAGCTAAAATGTTTTATTATTGTGCATAAAGAACCCAAAGAAAGACTGAAAAAATCTCCTAAAGGCATCAGTTTACAGATGAGACATTCTTTTAATATGTCAAAAAAAATCAAGCTTTATTTCCACCATTTACTCTTTCAAAATAACAGAAAACAAAAATAATGGCTTATGCAAAGTTTGGGTACCCTGCAGAATTCATAGTATGCACCGCCCCTTTTGGAAAAGCCAAGACCTGTTGAGAGCTGTTATGCAGAACAATGAAACTGAAAATAGTTGATGCTCACAAAGCAGGAGAAGGCTTTAAGAAGATAGCAAAGCATTTCAGATGGGACAACAGGGCTCTAGACTAAATTTTTGCCCTGTTTGCACTGGTGTGGCAAATCTTTTTTCTTAAATGCACCAGAACTAAGGTTTGGTGCACCCACCTTCTCAACCACATTCCATTTAACTCAGCAGTGGTCACTTTCCTGTTTATTTGCTATCAATACTGGCATTAAGGACTTAAAAATGTTTAACTTACAAACTGATAAACATAAACCCATTTTTTTGAAACACAATTCTACAATAATGATAAATTACATCAAAAGTTGGTGTTTAAACACCCACTTCAATGAAAATTTTTTTTTTTTTTTGGTATTTTTAACATGTTCTTGTAGCATTTTTCTCATGATAGAGTACCTTTGCTAAAAAATTTAAGACTAAAACTTCATTTCTGAGTTTTTCTTTATTTAAATCGGTGCAAATCAAAACCTGCCACTTAAAAAAGCTCAAATTTGTGACAAAAAGTGAAATGAGGGAACCAAAGTCTCCCTGCTTTGCCTCATTCTGATGCATCCACTTGCAGACAAATCATATACAAAAATAAATAAATAAAAAATGGACGAATCAAGGTAGGATGTCACCCAAGGAAAATGTCTTATCTCCAGCTCTGGCGAAATGAAGTCATAACTTTATCTGTCATAAAGTAAAAATATCTTCTAAAAAAAATTAGGATTAGAAAGAACATGTTAAGTAGAGGTTATCAGAGCAAGAAGGATTTTGTTTTTGACAAATAAAAGGACTGAGTAATTAATGTCTATTTCCAAATAAAACTTCCTGTTTGGGAACACGAGAGGGGAGGGGTTGAGCTGTCCATTGTTTTTACAGTCTATGAGACAATCAGATCTGTGAACGGCCAATATTGGAGCTGGACTGATACAATATTGCTGCTATTTTTGTTGCACCGCCAATTTGAGTTGGGGTTGTGAGGGGCTGTAAGCTAGCTGGAGAGGATGTAAACAAAGATTTTTTTGGAAATCAGTGGAGGTTTACTTCCATTCCATCATTCCCACCCACAACTCAGAGGTGAATTCCAAATGAACTCCTGCTGCTCTGCAGAAACTAAGTCCCAGAAAACTACTCTGGTATTTTGATTTTGGCTAAAAACAGCAGAATCATAATTTAAAAAGACAATTTGGAACTCTGAAAACAGATTAAAAGATTATTAAAGTGGGACTTTAAAGAGCTTCACTGAGCTGAAGTTTGAACTGAAAAAGAAAAACTTATAAAAGCGTTTTAATTATTACAGAGCATACCCAGTATCACTTTATAGGTTCTGAATTAAAATATTCTTCGATAGCAGCAGCTATGTTTGAGTCTACCTTTAATGTTTTTGGTTTAAGGCACTTCATGTCAAATAACTATCTGTTAAAGTGAAAAACAAATGTCATCATTCAATCAGCAATGTCCCATTATACCTACCTGTTCCAATTTCTTTTTGCTTCTTTGTTTAACATTTCATTTTAATTTCTGGAAATTGCATTTGTTTTCTGAAATGTTTCAGTTTTACTTTCTTTGTTTTTCAATTGCTTTGGTTTCTGGAATATTTTATTTGATTTCTAAAATTTATATTGTGTATATTGTTTGTTTTTATTATTATTTGAATCAGCAGATTCTGACGCGAGAAAAAGCGGCTTTTCTGGTTTTGCATCGCTATACAGCACATTAGAATGCTGCGACGCAAAGCCGCTTTTCTCCACTGCATATCATCGCAAGGCTGCTTTTTTCAGCTACAGACCGCTGGAATTACGTTAATTGCATTAATGGTTGAAAAGTTACGCTAGACGAAAAAATATAAACACTAGAGCTAAAGCCCTGATTGAAGACTTTCCGAGTTTTTTCACCCGCTCTAACTGCTGCCAGCACTGTGTGCGTGTGCATGGACCCAAACTGAACGACTCAGATTTACATTCTCATTGTCAAAAATAATCATTCCTTTTTTAGGTATGTTACACTTGCACACTCTAGAGCCCTGGAAAAGCAAGTCAAATCCCATGTACCATCCCTCCAGACAGACCTGGCAGACTGGAGTTGTGTTTCACTGTTCTACTGTCAAGAGATACTTGTACAACTATGGTCTTCATGGAAGAGGCATCAGAAGAAAACCTCTTCTACGTCTTCCTCACCACAAAATTTGACGTTTGAACTTCGCAAATAAACATATAAACAACCCTGATGCATTTTGGAAACAAGTTCTGTGGACCGACCAGGTTCAAATGGAACTTTTTGGCCTCAATGGGCAAAGGTATGCTTGGGGAAGAAAGGGTCCAGAGTTTAATGGAAAGAACCTCTGTCCAACTGTTAAGCATGGGGGTGGATCAATCATGCTTTGGGCTTGTATT
>BSAI01000108.1:43212328-43293511 GCA_036245035.1 Adrianichthys oophorus
CCCCAGCATTGGGCCCAAGTCTCCCCAGGGCAGAGGCCCCACCGCCCGAAAGCCGACCGCCCCAGGCCCCACACCCCCCACCCCACACAAAGAGAGAGGAGCAAAGAGGGGGCCAGCCCCCAGGCGCAAGCCCCAGCCCTCCCCCCCAAGCACCGCCCCTGTGGCTGCCTGGTCAGGTACCAGCGGGCCCGAGGAAGCCTCAAGGGTCCCATACTGGTGGTGGACCCCCCCTCTTACCCACGGAAATCCCTCCCCCTGGCCCGCTCCCCCCAGACCCCGCCATGGTAGGCTTTTCCTGGAGCAAATGCAGGTCCCAAGAGGGTTGCCCCACCCCGTCCCAGGGCCAGAGAAGGAGTGATACCAGCCCCCGGGTGTAGACGGGCCGCCCATCCAGCGTAGGCAGACCCCCCAGGACCAGGGCCCCGCGCAAGCCCCCCCAGCGCACGCAAAAGGACCACCCCCCGAGCCAAGCCAGAACCCCACGCAATGCACCACCCACACCCCCTCCGCCCAGGCCCGGGAGACCACGCGGCCCCCGCGCTTGCCCAACCCAGGCGCCAGACCAGATCCCAACAGAGCCCCCCTTGTCTTTTTTGCTATACAAAGAGTTATGAAGATTATAGATGCTAAACTTCCCTCTGTGTCGATGGCAATCATGTCACCCAGCACACAAAGTGAAGGTGAGGCTGTGATTGAAACCTTAAGCCAGACTGATAAATCAGCACATACCTGTTGCCAGAGAGCCTGGACAGGTGTACAGAACCACAGAGCATGCATGTAATTGTCAGGTAAATTACTATCACAATGCTCACAAATGTCTGAGTTTTTGAGACCCATCTTGAACATCCTCTGTCCAGTATAGTAAATTCTGTGAAGAGTTTTAAATTGGATTAGTTGTAGGTTTGGACTTTTTGTTAATTTAAAGATGTTTAGACAAATTTCTGACCACAAGATACATATTTTTAAAATGTCAATCATCAGCACTATTATAAAGTTTTTCAGTGATTTACAGACTGTATGACAGCTAAAGCTAATTCCTGCCTAAAATAACCAGACTTCTTTTTAAAAACTACATAATCTCTCTAATGGTAGTGAGAGCTTGCTTTATGGTTCTGTTCTCAGCTCTTCTTTCCTCTGATTTCAGGCATCTTCAGCGTTTTCCACAGTTACTGCTACACATGCACTAGAATGCACATTTAGAATGTGCTAATGGTTTGGATCCTGCAACCATAGCTATAATAAATGACCGTGCACACTTTTTATAACCCCTAAGCTGCATACTGTGACAATGCAGTAAGCTGCCTAACACTGCTCATGTCATCTCATGTTCACTGTACCAAACAGTGATTTAAAACAAAATGTGTAAACAATGTCAAGATCAGAAATCTGTTTAAGGTAAAAAAAACATTCTTTAGCTGGGACATGCAGTCAGCAATGTTTAGGATTAAGAGAAAGTCAGATCCTTCTTTATGTTAATGTTTGTTTTAAGAAATATGTCTAAAGCTAAAAAATTATAAATAAATCTGCCAAGTTGATTTATTTGTTTAATTGTCCCAAGAAAAGTATTTTTTTCTTAAATATTTTCAAAATCAAAACTAAACAGTTTGATACAAGAAAGGAGGTAAACTGGACTCATCAGTTACATCAAATAAGACAAGCATGCTTATTCTAATCTAGATTAAACAGTTGGACAACATTTAAAATGAATTCTTGAGTTCCTATGAAAATTAAGATGAGTGCCAGGAGGACATATGGAGTTTAGCACCGGTTTAAAAGGACAGCACCAGAAGCAAAGAGGTGAAGAAACCTTACCTTTTCGGCGAGAGGCTCCCCTCTGCTCCATTCTGAGGAGCCCAGCTACACAGGGGGGTAGAGGGGAGGGGGTCTTAGCACTGGTCCCTGGGGAACTCCAGTGATGGGGAGCCAGGGTACAGAGATACCGCAAGTGATGTGTAGAAAACAGGAATGCTGCCTGTGCTGTGAGGATAAAGTGAGGATAAGCTGTTTCTGTGGATGTGTGTGCCAGAATGTGTGTGTCTGTGTGAGAAAAGTGGCCTGTGACGACAACGTCAGCGACATCAGCCATGCATCACAAGGCGCCCTCACCCTCCCACCAACAGACCTGTGAGCGCAGACGTGCGTGCACGCCCACAGACATGCAGCCTGACTTTGCTGCTGACCTCTGCCACATTTTCAGGTGCTCCAGCTGACAGGAGGTAAAAGACAAAACAGGAGGAGCAAAGAAAAACAACGCCAGCAGGAAAGTGGAGGAAGAATAATCATTTTTTGGAGAAATTTATTTAAATGAAGATAAAATAAAAACAGTTTGAGACTTTCAGACTCGAGGCCAAACAACTTGATTCCTCTTTCCTCCTGACCTTCTGTCTGGCCGCTCAAGTTACAAAGGTTGGAAGGGCCGATTGATCAGAACCTCATGGAGACAAACTGACAACACACAACATCCCATCCAATTCACAAGGTCCCAGACGGATTTACTAAAAAATCTTTCAATACAAGCAAGAAAGGTCTTCTGTTGTCACGAGACACTTAGAGAGATAAAGTTTTAAACAAAGCAAGGTAAACAATGGCTGACAGAGACCTGCCCCTTGTGTTACCTTGCTGAACTTAGCACTCTGCTGTCTTCCTTTCTGCTGTTTAATCTGCTCATCTCAGAGCATGCAAAGTGGGCAGTAATCACTTAACCAGATTAGGCTAATCCCAAACTTTTTATAAAACAAGGAACAACGTCGAACTAGGGAGGCTGACGATAGATATGGCTCGGCAGCCAACAACGTAAGTGGCGTCCGTCATTGGAAAAAGTCCTGTGTCAACTGCAGACATGCTAGAGTCATTAAAGGAAAACTCTGAAAGTCAGAGACTTAAAATGCAACAAGAGTTTTAGGAAGAGTGAGGGTGAACGATTTAAAGTCAACAGAAATGTCATAACTGTGACCAGCCTGCGTCTGAAGAACCAAAGTGAGGACAGAGCTGAACATCTGCTGCCGCTGTCATTAGAGTGACAGATGTGGCAGGGCAGTGCTCATGGAGGGGCTTCATCACACACTAAGAAGGATTAAGTCCCATCAAACCCCACTTGGTCTGACATTAGATTGCTGCTCTGACGGCTAACGGCTGCAGCGGCGTCACACCACAGCTGACTTACAAACTTCTTTTACTGTCAGAACATGATGGAAATGGCTTAATTCTTAAAAGCTGCAGTTATATAACAAACCATATTTAGGTTGACAGCAGAAAGCTGATAAAATAAGTGTGATGGTAAAAATAAGTTGGAAAAAAAGTAATTCAAAAAAGTATGACTAATCTTTTTCATTTGATGGATTTTTATTTTTTAAATTTATAGGGAACAGGTTGCACTTTATTTAAAAAGTAATCTACATGTTCTTGTGTTTTGTATATTGAAGAAAAGCAATCTTCTCCACTCTGAATCCACATAAATATGTGAGTGAAAAAAAAATTAAATTATTGTTTAAAGGTATCGTCTCAATAATTTTTACTGTTATTAGCTAATGATTTCCATATGTTTTAATATTTACTTCCATGATAAATGTCAATGTATGTTAGTGCTGTCAATTGATTAAAAAATTTATTAGATTAATCACACTTTTGAATCATGATTAATCATAAATAATCACAATGTTTCACAAGGTAAATTTTACACGACTATTTCCGGCTTTTGAAATAAGAACACGCCAGAGAGAAAATGTTTCCCTTCATTTGTATTGTCATAAATGTTTACATTTATAAAGTGTTAACTCAGAAGTTTAATTTGTGTGAACAAAACACCTCAACAGTAAGATCAGCAGAACTGTAACGACTTTAATGTCTGCAGTATTACTCAAAGAAAACAAATATATTGATACACAGCCATAAGAAACAAACATTGAGTTTCTGCACTTGAAATGGTCCAAATCTGATTGGCTGCTGGGTATTCCAGAAGTTCTGGTCACAATATTAGCAGGTATTTTTTAAAACAAACTTTTTGCTTTATCTTCTGGAATAAAAACAAGAGGTAAGAAGTGAACTTTCTCCCCAAACTGATGCTTTATTTAACCAATCGTGACAATCAGCATATACCGTATATCTTCTAGTAATGGCCAGTCTCTAATAGACACTGGTCTCCAATAAAAGCCGGGTCTAACAGGTGTTAGTTGTAAGAGACACCAGTCTCTAATAGTGGGCGGGGTACTTTAAGATCATCAGAAAAATCAAAACATCAAACACTATCTAGTGTTGAACCATTAAAACAGCTAACAGACCACTGAAAAATATGTGACCAGAAATGTGTGGATCAGAGTCAGATCAGAGCCAATGTTTAGATAAAACGATCAACAGTTTGAGCATTTGCTCACTTGCATATTTATAAGGAGGGAAAGAAAAGGGCTTCAATTCTAAAAAAATGTCTGTTGGTGATGCAGGAAAACACATTTCCCAAAAGTCTGGTGATTCATGTAAACATCAGTCTAAAAAGCACAAGTAAATGATATGATAACAGATAAAGGCTTGCAAAGCAGCACTGGGGCATTACCCTCCCAAAGCTGTAGTTGCTTCATAATTCGATCTGAAAAGGTTAGATTTGAACCATTGTATCGAAAACCTTTTTTTTTTCCTATGTGAACTTATTTCTATCTAAATAAACATTAGAAAAATAGACAATTTTTTTTAGGTAAATTCATGACAAATATGACATATTTAGAAGTTTGTAATTTTGACAATTACAGTAATCAAAGTATTATTGCATCAGTAGTTTTATGGATCTATAGAATAGTTCTGAAACCAATTAAATCCAGCCAGAGGACTGATTACTGCAGTCAAGAGATTACTCCAGTGTATAATTACACACTGTCCAACTTAACTGATGTGATCCAAACACATGATGGTTTCAAGTTTTGTGCGTGAAGGGTTTGTTTCTGTACAGTAAGCGTTAGAATGCTCCTTTTAATTATGCTGCTGGCCTTCAAACCTGTGATATAACAAGGTCTTGTGTAAGTCAGAATATGGGAGCGAGTGCAAGGCCATGAAGAAGAAAACAAACTTTGAAAAAAGCATAACCAAATTACACTTTAATCTAGTCAAAATCACTGCTTATCAGTTTTTTCCTGAATCCAAACCATCTTAAAACACAAACTTAAAAATATGATATTTGCAGCAAAATAAATTGGCTGGTGAATGTGTGTCAGAAAACTGACTTCCATCTACTGTTTTACCTCAGATGTTCCCACTGATGAGGCTGATTACATCTGAACATACACAAGATGCAGTTCTCATCCTGACCAGCAGATGTCAGTGCTGAGAAACGAAGATCTTACTGAATCATGGCAAATTTTATCTGCTCTCACTTACTTTTGAGCAAGTCTTTTAGTAACATTGGCATGAATTTGACATTTTGAAAGTTTGAACTGCTCATTCATATGCGTAAAAACAATGACATGTGGGCTTACTGCTCTATATAGCCTTGTGCAGCGTGTTTCAGCTGCTAAATCTGTCTCTCCTCCTAAGTCTGGAAAACACACACAAATCACCAAACCAATACTAGCAGAAAATGTGAACACATGCACACTCATGACAATGCACAGTGAATGTTAAACCTGCAATTTTACTTCCCTTAAGGGTGGCTCCTCACTGCGATTCAAAAACATACATTGCACCTTTTTATTTAACGCTACTGGTTTTTCTTCGTCTTACACTACCATAGCATGTTAGGCTGTTGCTGTATGTGCGTACAATAAGATTCATAATGGCCAACTATTCAAAACACCAGCAAAACAATTAATTTTCAAATTACTGCTTTGCCACATTTGGTGCTTTCTGTACAGTAAAGGCAGCAATCACCAGGACCAAACACAACCATGCATTAAAAAGTTAAAATATTCTCATTTTCAGAAGTAAAATCTGTGGTCCACCCACTGGGACAATAAAAGACAGAGCCACCACTTTCCAAATAAAGAGTATATAAAAACCTTTGCAAACAGTTTTCTGATATGGTACACGCAAGTAAAAAGTGTAACACAATGCTGATTGTGAAAGCTGGGAACACACAGGGCTGCATATTGAATAAGATCTTTTGGTTTAGAGAAATCAGAATCCTTCCAAACAAATCAGCAGGAGTGTGAACATGTGGAGGAGGGTGGGTCAGAAAAAAAAGTACAAGAGAGAGGTCAGTTAAGGTTTTTACTGCATCACTTACATCTTAAGTCCTGTAATAGACAGGAATAATTGTAATGATATTGGACAACAAAGCATTTTAAAATGAGTTGATTTTGCAGTGCTATTTCATTCATGGTAAAGGTGTACACACAAGATAGAGTGAAAAGGTAAAGTGATGTAGTATTTCTAGATACGGATGATGGTGCAAAACTATTTTAACCTGTCAATGTAAATAAAAGTATGTATGCAAATCCTGGACAATCTTATTTTGACATTCCCACATGCTTCTCACAGCTGGGACGGGCTCCAGCTGACTCACTGAACCAGAATGGAATGGAGTCGGCTAACAAAAGATACGATAGACTCCACCACACAGTTTAGTCTCATGTCAGCTTCAGACGACAAGAAAACCTCTAGGAAATCCTAATGTGGTTTACTGGATGAGGATGGTAATCCTTTAGCTTGGTCATCCATCACTCACAGATCACATCCATTCTTCTCTACTGGTTACTCATGCTACTTAGTAGCAGAAATTTCAGTCTGGATCTAAATCACAAAGCATTAAAAACAGAGTTTATTCTGTTTTAACAATGCCAACTTGGTTTATCATGTCCATTAAGAAGAAAATTAAGTAGAGAGAGTGAGCAGAGGGTGACAATAAAGTACAGCTGAAACCACATGAACTTTTTCCTTATTTTTAAACATTCGTCTTCCAATCAGAAAACTGTATTATTATGAAACACCTTCCCGTTACTATCATTTACTCAATTTTTTAACTTTATGACTGTTTCACTTTTCATCCGACCCCCTTATTGAGGTAGAAAAACTGTTTGTGCAATAAAGTGTGTCAATAGAGCGTTTAGGTCTAAGCCAAGCGGCAACTCTAGTGAGCGGGGGGTGAAGCCAACCAGGAAGTAACAAAACATTGTAGTACCGCAACTAACCAGAGAGGCTGGTTCTTAGAGCGAGCATTTTCTCATTGACTCCCATGTTAAAATTGTCATTTTCACCCCTCAAATAAACCCCTTTGATGCCTGGTGCTTAAACTTTTTATTTCATCAATGTTTAATATTTGTTTCATGACAACTCTGGGGGGAGTGAATGTTTTTCTAAATCCATAGATTTCTTTTATAAACAGCTTCTATTTTCGCTTAATGAGAGGGCGCAGTTTTATGATTCACAGATGATGATAGCGGTGGATTCTGGGAACAGAGCTTCTGTGTTTAGCTTGTTTCCTCTGTTTTAGCTTTAGCATCAATGCTGTATTTTGGTTTGTGTTCTGGTGCTGTCCTGCAAACTGTTCTAACACACTTTCTGGTAGTTCTCCATTATCTTTTCTCCATTAAGTTCTACAAAATTACTTTATATTTGACATTTTCAAACCATAAATATATATTATAATCATTTCTGTTAATTCCAGTAATTCAATTTTATTATTTTCAAAACGTCTTTACATTATATATTTATTAATATATTTAACAGGTTAAATTATTCAAAACATCACAAGCATTAACCACTGACAATTCTGTGCACTTTTCCTTCAGTTAAAGAAAGTAGGGACCTCTTTAAACAATCCCCTGAAATGATGGCCGTCTGCCACAGAGAAAATATGTAATGGAATTGTTTTTCAATCATGTCGAGAAAAAAAAATTGTTCAAATTTACAATAAATTAAAAAAGGAAAAGCTTTTAGTAAACAATGTCATGGTTACAAAGCATAATCTATGACACTCCTGTCTATTTTTGACATTTTAAGAACCCAATATACTATCCTAAAGAGTATATTTCTACCCACTGAAAAAAAGATGATAGTAGGAATTTAAAAAAGAAAAAAAGAGACAATTTTAGTGCTGGGCTATGCATCTTGCAGCCGCTGGATGTCTTTTTTTTTATCATTCTAATAACCAGTTTCAGACTCCAGACATGGACCATGTCACTTCCTCTATGCTGAATGATGAGAAAATCAGAAGCTGATTTCTGTAGGAATGACTCCGCCATCCACCTGGTGGTGTGGATCCTTGCTGAGCCCAAGTGACTGTGATGCTATTGAGCGTCATTTTCTGATGCCTGACAGACACCAATAATACAGTAACTGTAGTTTGAAGGCAAATAAAATTGATTTTATTCATTAAATATTTGTACATGTGCTGTTTTTGCAAAGATGTGTTAAAAATACACAATGGGAAATATGTAATCTTGTTTATGCTCAAGATTCTTTTTCAAATATCTTTTGACAAAATTATTTTTAAGAAAAGTAGTTTGTCTTGGTAAGAACATAACTATATTTACTTTTCTTTGGATTTTCAGCAGAAGAGCAGCATCATTCATGTTTAACCCCTTCAGACATTTTAAGTTATATTACCACAGTAATATTAATAATTCTAATTAATTCTGCTTAACTGGAGCCCTGTGACTGTGTGTGCAAAGGGTTAGCTAAAATATTAGCTTGGGTCCAAAGAGGTTAATGACATTATGCTTAATTCAAACAAGGGGTAAACAGAAAAAAAAAAATCCTTACACTGTTATCACAACAGGAAATGTGATCGTACACCAACAGTGTTTTTAACACATGACGTTTTACATGTTCAAGAATTACTGTTATGATGTACTGTTTTAAAATGTGTATACAAAGGCTACAGCAAGATATTTTATGTTGATATTATATAATAAGGCCCCCAGAAATAACATATTCAAACTTGTTATAAGTTGGAAAACGGTTCATACTGAACATGTACTATGGGAAAATGTTTTTATTGTTGTCTAAAAGTTACCTGCACCATTGTACATTAAAAGCTTAACATATTATTTATGAAAACACTAAGTACTTACTGATAAAGATTCATGATGTAAATATTATTTCACAGCTGCGTTGCTGAGCTGGAGTCTTTCGCTAAAGCCATTAGCCTCGTTAGCAAGGAGGATCTGGCATGATTCGTGGGCGTGGACAAAAACAAAAAGAGGAGAAAAAAATGACTTAATCAAATCCTGCCTTGCCTTTTTTCCATATTTGGAACATCCGTGTTAGGCGGAGTTAACTCCAGCCAATATGGCTGCGCCTGTGAGCTGGCTGACAATTTAGGCTTCAAGCAGGGGACTGCAGAAGTCAATGGGTGACATCACAGATGATTCATCTAATTCTATATATGTCCATAGTCTAAGCCAACCATTATCCATATTATTGTTACTGTTAACTTTAGATTGTATTTAAGGATAAATGTAAGTTATAAATATTTACATATCACACTCATATGATACATGCATTGTAACACCGGTGACATACTTGTAGACAGGATGTAGAAGAGAGTCAGGAGTTACCTTGGTAACAAAGCTTTTATGATTTGTTACAGTGATTTGTTAGCAATGCCCACCATCACCACAGCGGCAGTACTTTGTGTCCCCTCTAGAGGGTGCGTTTGAGATGAAGTACCTTATGTAACAATGGGAAGAGGTGTCAAGTTAGATTTCACTTGTTTTTAGGTTTAAACAATAGAAGAAAATCTTGGTATGACGCTTTAGTTATATTTGATTATTTGTTTAAAAACATTTTCCATAAAACAGGTCCTGTGGTTGTGGTTTTTAATAAATGAAGCATTGCATAGGTGGACAAAATGTGCCAAAGGACAAGTGAAACAAATCTGCTCTTTTATAGACTGTTAATCTACATGTAAAAGAGCAGATGTTGAAGCCGGTCATGGAGTTAAAGTGTCAAAATGAACGCCGCATAAAGGGCCTCACCCAACTGCAGATGACAGTGAAAGAATTGATAGGGTGAAAATAGATGGTCTTTAAGAGGAGAGCATGCTTGCGGGATAAAAGCTTATCAGAGACAGCAGACTGAGAGCAGGCAGAAGGTACGGGTGAGATCACTGAACAGGAAATGGGGAAGAAGAGGTCAACGAGGGCAGGGCTGGTTAAATGGCCAAACCTACAAAAACAAATGAGTTCATCTTAACAAAATAGCTTTTCATTTGTTATGAAAGTGCATGTTAAAGGCTCATTACTTTCCTTCAGAGAGTGAGTCATGAGTACTGCTGGATGCTCAGCCTAACAATAAATGCATTTTTTCTAATGAATACAGTGCAAAGTAAGAGCCAAGTATGCTCACTTTAGCGAGGCAAACATTCTCCAAATCATCGTTGTGTCTCTTTGGTCGCTCCCTCAGTCTGGAAACCCATTTTTGAGTGTCAAAAATGAACCATGTATCTTGCTGCAGAGATGCAGAGATAAGAGATGACTCAAAGTCCTGCCAATTTAAAGCTAATGACTGGAAATTGGCCTGGTGAGTGGGATTGTTGTTTACGTTTGACAGCTGTTTGTGGTCAAACAGTTGTAGATTCTCCATGAGATTTAAGTCCAGCTGGAAAAAAATATAACTAGCAATGCCACTGGAGTAAAAAGTACAGTTTAAAGATCAACTTCATGGCCATATAGACGCAATGACTGGAGTTTTTAAGCAGAACCAGATCCAGGCGGGGAAATAAACAGAAACACATGACTGGAGAAGATGTGCAAAAACACCAGAGGCTGAGGCAGTGACACTGCAGATCTTCTACCACTCCAACTAAAAGCCTTTCACTTCCTAAGCTTTCAGTCCGAAAGCAGCACAAAGAATTTCATAAGAAGCCAGGGCTTGAATTTCACTGCAGGATTGCGGGTATCTGGCCTATTAAAATTAATTACTGCAAACGGAGATCTTATAATCTAGGAAATTCCCACATAAAATTTATTTATAGTCAGGGGCCTCAAAAGTAGTCAATAGTGGTAAAAATTGACTGCCTCCAAGTGAAGCAATCGCTGCCTACTTTCTGATGACAAACAAAAGTTTAATTTAGTACCTCACAGCAAAAAAATCAT
Organism: Adrianichthys oophorus; assembly: GCA_036245035.1. Taxonomy (NCBI): domain Eukaryota; kingdom Metazoa; phylum Chordata; class Actinopteri; order Beloniformes; family Adrianichthyidae; genus Adrianichthys; species Adrianichthys oophorus. Next base: position 43,223,347 of record BSAI01000108.1, read on the forward strand.
GTGTGGAGTAATAAATTCATGTTCACTTTGAAAAACATTCCGTTTCTTTTGGTGAATTGTTTTCATGCTCCTCTGCCGTCCGCATGCATGGAATACAAGCTCACATCGTACGAGAAACACCCTACCCCAACACACACACAAGCGTGCACTCGGATCCGCGTCAGCGTAGCTGATGACTCAGTGGGAACATGCAGTGAATTTTTAAAAATCCAGGTAGAACTGGAGGATAAAGCTAATGAGCTAATGAGACACATGGAGCGCTTCAATGTCAGCCAATATTTTCACCGACAGGACTTACAGACGGGACAGAAATACACAATAAGTACACAATAAATACACATTTCAGAGCCGGCTGAACTCCCCTGCCGTCCCAGTGAGAGTGCTGCATTTTTACTGTCAGTGACATCATGACTAGAATCCAAAACATACATTCATTTAAAAAAGAATCATCTGCAGGCAGAATTAGGAAAATATGACACTAAAAACTTGTTCATAACATTTATGAATCACTTTATGCAACTTTATTATCTTTGAAAAATGTGATAATGTTCAGCTGGTTTAGACTACAGGTGACTGACAGCTCTCCTCATGGGGCTGCTGGGAGCTTTTTCTCTAGTGTTCTGCTGTTCTAAAGAAAACAACAACTCTTCTGTGATTGAAAATAAAACACTTCAATGACAGTGTGAAAACACCAAAAGTAGAGAACAAAGATTCTGAATAGAAAACAATCAAAAGTTTCTTTAAAAATAGTTGTTTTTTATTTTATGTTTTAAATGAGTTGTGACTTCTTCTCTGTTTGCATTTAACATAATATAATTTTATAAAATGACAAACATGAGGTTCACTACAAAATCCCCCTTCTCCAGGCCCCAGATGCCTGGAAAAAGCATATAAAGGGCCCTAGTTTTCAGGGTGCGGGTGGACCACTTCAGCACTCTGCTTGGTAGCATTAGCCCCCCTACTTTCTTCTCAGTAGCGTCCTGCTCTGAAAACTTTTGAGGCCCCTGTGGAATAATCCCCATGTTTGCATTGCAACTACAGAACCAGAAACAAAGAGTGGGACTGAAACAATGAAGAAAAACCAAATTTAATCTAATTAAGTTTTCAACCATTTAAAATATGTATTATTCTGTGGTATGAGTTGGGCAACTTAAAATGTTTAGCCAAGTTCACAAGTATTGTCCCTTCCTAAGTGAGAAGCAAGTAAAGGGGGAATCCCCCTCTATTTAACAAAGTGAATTTCAGGTCCTGGGATCCATTGTGGGTAGTGTTTTAAAGGACAATAGATGCTATTGTGAAAGGAAAATTACACTCCTTCATAAAATGACCCTCCCTATGAGTATGAATCCATTGTGTAAACTTTCTTTTCCTCCCATTCCACCTAAAGATTTGGCTCCCGCTCCTCTGGAACACTGTGTTCTGTCCAACATCTGCATGCTTAATGCAACAAGGGGAAACGAGCAGTGGCTCAGCTTCCAGATCATTTAAACACAAAGATGGCATTGAAAGCAGGGTTGCATTGAAAACTGTAGGCAACAGCTATAATACACTGATTACTTCTTTGCAGCACTCACAAATAAAGCTCAAGCACTGAAAACTCTGAGCTAGTCTAATTTTAATTTGACTTTTACCTGTTCCCTGCACAATTTATACACCTGTAAATACAGTGTTACTGCAAAACAGAGTAGGGAAGAGAGATTTGAGGTAAAAAAAAAAAAAAAAAAAAAAAAAAAAAAAAGAACAGAGGATGTGAAGAGGGCAAAGAGGAATCCCATAAGTCCAACACAACATAGGACAGAGGTGGAGTCTTACCTCCCCCTACCCGGCCAACAGGGAGGCAATCCAGAGCAGCAATCAATATCAGTGACTCCTCTTTGACTCACAGTCATGAGCTCTGCAACATGCGTGCATCATGGAGCCTCCCTGGAAAAAAACAACTTCCCCTCTTCTAGATTGCTCATATCCCCTCTGCTAAACAGTCAAAGATTTTGCAATCTGATGTCTATTTACTGTAAAAGATACTGTTGATTTAAACAGGCTGAAGAATGGGACATTTACAATGGCTTCAGATCAAAAGCATGGCATGCTCACTTGCTCTTACAGCTGCTACTCCTGTCAGTGACAAAAGCTTACCAAGTGCAAAAACAGGCCAACGAGACAAGCAAAGCATTGTAATTTCTTATATAAACATTGTAAAAAAATAAATAAATAAAACGCTATTCTTTCCCTCACAGTCTGTAAAACTCGTGCTCAGCATGTGGCTGTAATTGCAGCTCTGCAGCAGAAATTAAAACCATGGGAAACCTTTTCACACAGCTTTGTGGAAAAGCCACGTAAAAGTCGCAACCTAACTAAGGGAGTCAAGAAAAGCGAGGAGTTTGTTAAAAGTGCACTCCGTGACTCGTCTGTGCTGAAGGGTCAGGAAAACTGAGGTGGTGTGCTCAGGGTACGGAGTGTCATCAGATAACGGGACACCTGGCTGACACGAGTGGGCTTCACGAGGGGGGAAGAGGAAAGCTGTTTTTGCTCCAACGCCCAGTCTATACATTGATTTATTTCTTTGCGAGACAAGGGATAGAAAATAGGGCTACACATTGGCAGGTCAAAGCTAGTTCAGCAGCCGACGCAACATGAGGCTAAGATTTGATCAACACATGGGACAGCATTCATTGAGACATCTAGGTGTCACCAACATCTGGATGTTCTCGGCGACAACTTGAACTGTTGTTCAAATGTGAGCAGCCTCATCCAGACAGAATTATTTCATTGAACTCTGTGAAACACAGTAAAGAGTGAACCATTATGACTGACAAGAGCTTGAGGAGGAGACCAGAAGATACTGTGTGTGGAGTAAAAGCTCATCTCCAGCTGCATTGAGCAGCTGGTTCCTGCGAGGGACGCTCACTCAGCAGCGGAACAACAGAACCTTCCCTCAAATCGTGTCCTCCGTTTACATTATACACCCACACGCAGCTCTAAACAGTTTTTCAGAAAAATACAGGCTCCAAGAAGCCTTGCAATAAAGCAATCTGGAAGAACTTTCTAGAAGAATCCACTTCTTCTTTTTTTTTTGCAGTAATAGTAAACACTGGGATCCAGCTTTTTTCAAGAAGTACTCCTAAATTCACAGATGTTTATGCAAACGGTGCACCTGATACAGGATGCAAAAGCGGTCTCCGATCTCACCTGTAGCGTCTTCCTCTTTCAGCTCACTGATGTCATCCTCTTCCTCATTCCCCTCTGCTGCCTTGCGGGTGTTGTCCTTCACCGGGACTACAGTAAAGTTAGTTGGCATTTTTTTACACCATGTGCTTCCTCAGTGCCTTCTGAGCTCTGCTGCCGTTCTACCCTCTGCCTGCTCCTCTTCTTCTTCTTAAACAAACACTTTCTTTTTCTCAGTCTCCTGCAAAGACACTGAATCCTCCTTTTCCTCCGTTTTGGCTTCAGTCTCTAGCTTTCTGCTGTCCACCCATGTGACCCCGACCCCCACCGCTATTAACCCAAATAAGGAAGAGCGAGACGGCCCCGCCCAATGGGGGGCAGTACATACAAATACATGCTTCCAAGAGGAAAACACGACATGCACTTGTGTTCATCGGTGTGTGAGAGTATATAAATAGTTATGTGTGAGCCTGAGGGCAGAACCCCTTATCCTGGTATGCAGACTGTCCCACAAACAACCACAACAGCCACAGTTGGCTTGTGTTCAAAGAGAGGAAAGAGCTCACCGCGGCTTGATTCAGGAAAACCTTCACAACTTTATCATCTCAACTGACTCAGTTCATACAGAGGCATTTAGATGGCAATAAATACTATTGTTTTAAGGAAAAATACTGCAAGTGGAAGAGTTTTCTAATCACCAAAGCTCAGAAAAAGAATGTGGGATATCTCTTCAAAAGGACAGGAAACGATGTGATAAAATCACATTAGCATTGAGCCGACCTGATCGCTTGAAAACAAAGAAATCACTTCCAGAAGGAGTGGAGTCTATGAAAACATTTGTTCTCACATAAAATATCCCCTCAGAGAGAAGATCTGCACGCAGCATAACGGAACATGCACGTTCCGCTTTTCCCCACCTCAAAAGTTACCCACTCCCTCATATATTGCTGTAACGTGACAGCGTGCCAGATCAATACGGGGGGTGTGTGTTTGAGTGTGTGTGTGTGTGTTAAGGGAACAGGAAGGGAGGAGGTGAAAGAGAAGGTAAAAGAGAGAACAGGACCAATGAGTTCACAGGAAAACATGTCCTCTGTGTAACACTGCTGGTTATGCAAAGTGAATTTTTAAACTCCCTTTGACAGAGGCTGGAGTGATTCTCTTCTGTCTTTTTTCCCCGCACAACCTGGCCTGGAGTCACCACACAGCTGCACATGCGGGCTGCACAGGTTCAAGTTCTCTCCCAGGAACAGACTACATTTGGGTCAAAACCACAAAGCCCCTCTTGTTAGAGAGTTAACTAATTGCTGGGGCACAATGAGTTCCCCTAGTATTTTTTCTGATTTGGATTTAAAAAAAGGTTTGAAATGAAGATTTAAGAACCCATGAGACAATGTTATTGTTTGAAATGATCAGACAGCATAGAAAAATAAAAACAAAAGGTTAACTTTATGTCCAAATAAAAGCCAGTTTTCTTTTTAGTGAGTTTTATTCCTTTCTTGGCCATAACCAAAAAAATTGGGTATTTTAATAAACAAATCATTTTGAATGACAGAAGTCTGGGCCCCAAGCATCAGAATATATAACGTTAACTAATGTCCAACAAACATGTCAACGTCGATAAAAATGTGTGATATTTAAAGATGAAACAATTCTTATTCTTTACAGTTGTATGATAAAGCTGAAACATTTGCATTGAAGACAGTTGACATTTGAAGACATAATATTAAAATAGAAGAAAATGTCTCATGTTTGCATCTTTTCTCACACATGCAATAGATATTTTGCCGACTGGAATATAAATGTGCTCAACAATTCACATAATCGCACCATAAAGACTGATTATTAGATATAAGCCTGCTTTATTTTCCCTTTTGCCTTATATAACCAATGAGAGAATAAAACCAGGTTTAATATCTCCAGTTAAAAACACAGAATAGTGTTTCTTTTAGAATCTACCTATTACTCCAAGCAGGAAAAAAGTGTAAAACAGTTTCATTCTTTCTTCAACATTTGAAATGTGTTGAGCAAACCAGGATGTTTAGTAACTGTTCAAACAATAATACCTTAATGTAAGAATACATTCATTAAAACATAAATGTTAGATACTCCCAGGAAACAAAGATATTTTTTTAAGCATTAACACTCTGGCTTCTTAACCATCTAAATTTATTATCCCAGTCTATTGTTCAGCTAACAGCAGCTAGATGATCTGCAGTTTTTGTCAGTGGGCTCAGATTTCCTTTCTCAAAATAGACATATTGATTGACTGCATAGGAGAACGATGGGTGTGAGTGGATCTGAGACATCTGCAGAGTGCAGCGAAGGGCGCAGATACGCGTAGCCTTTCCCCTTTTGAGGCCCATTGTCTTTCAAACCAGGGCAGACAAATCCAGCTCCAGCAGCTGACATCTCCATGGGGTTTAGCATGAAGACAATTTTGATATAGTTCTAACTAATGTGTAAAGGACAATTTCATTGTTGTCACTTACAAAACACCACTTACATGCATGCATCAAAAACAAAACATCAGCTGTTCATTTGCTGCAGAGCTAGATAGCACCAGTGAACGCAGCGGGCTGTACCGTTCAAAGCCATGCTACATTTCCGTTCCTTACATTCCTTTATTGTGTTGCTATGAGTGACAATAAAAAAAAGATGGAGATGTTTTACATTCAGCTCAACAAGGCAGTAATCATTTTAAACCCGTGTTTCTTACAAGTTGAGTGTTCACTCTTTATAAGGAGTTAAAACAGCAATATTTACCAGAAAACTCTATGAACTTGGAACAAAACTACACAAACAAAAAATGTATTTCTTTAAATGACAGTATGTAAAGTGTGGTTCTCATTCAAAATGCAACAAATATTGACACTTTCCTTATTCTTGTAAAAACTGAAAGTGTATGTCGTTTTTATGTTTCTTTAGGACACAAGAAAAGTTAAAAGAAAAAAAATTCATGAGAAAAATACATCAACCCCATAGTGTCAGCACTTTTCTGTGTCCTAAAAGATCATATTTATTAAAGGAAATATTTTGACAGACCTACTGATAATGGACTCTGGGATCTAATGCAGTTGGGTTTTATTTCTGTCAAATATATTAATGATGCCTGCGACAGACTGGCGACCAGTCCAGGGGTGTACCCTGCCTTCGCCCATGAGTAGCCGGGTTAGGCTCCGGCAACCCCGTGAACCCGAAAGGGATAAAGCAGATTGGAAAATGAATGAATGAATGAATATTAATGATGCTACACTGCCCCCCAATGGCCATATGAAGAAATACAACTTCAGGGATTTTTAATAATATCTAATAATATTTCTAATGATATCAGTTAATAACCAACCACAAAACAGAGAGGAAACCCCCACAGACAAACAGAATGCAGTGAGAATGGAAAACTCTACACTTAACCGCATTAGACTTTTCCAGTGTCTGACCAGGAAACCACCACGAAACAATTTCCTTTATAAAAAGTCTCTATGACTCAATGCCAATTGGATTGGAACAAGATCATTGTGAAAGATGAACTCAAGTCATATGATTAGGATGGAGGGAAAATCCTAATTCTTACAACTATCTCATTGAGATGACTTCATAAGAAGCTGTGAAAAGCCCTCTGCATGATTTAAAGAAACACCAAGTCATGCGTAGCTGCACCTAAACCATCTCAGATGTCAGAACTCTATCCAGTCATCTAATCATGTAAAACTAAGGAGGTAGCAGTAGGAGAGCTTGACAGCAAGCCGAGTCTCTTCCCTGCTGGAAGCAAAATTTTTCTCACTTAAATCCCAGCAGAATTTTCAATGAAGGCACTAAATCTGTAATGAATTCAAACCACCGAAGATAAATTAAATACATATTTATCCCACTGGTGAGTTTCTGCCATGTGCCATGCTGCTGAACTGTAATATTAGGCAAATTCAACTAAAACAGAAGTTAATTTTATTGTTCTGAAAGCTCATTTCCTGTTCGTCCACACAAGTCATATGAAGGACTCCAGGCCTGTACTGCATCAGTTACACCAGTGCCGTTTAACTAGACTGCAGTCATGTTTTCTGCTGATGACCACGGTCATTACCTCCAGGCTCTGCATTCACACAGAACAAGATACCTGCAGGAAACATCACAAAACACATTCTGACATGACATCCTGATGCTTCACTAGCTGCTAACAATACAAGCTGTTTTATCTTTCTAGTCAAAAGAAAAAGTGATCCTCATCAATTTAACATACAAACAATTAAGTGGGATGAACCTCAGAGACACTGCCAGAGCTCATTCATGATTGATGGGATGTTTGTGAAAAAAATCTACAAAATTCTGAGAAAAATTCACACAATAACACTTTTTTTTTTAGCTCTCATTACTCTATATGGAATACAACTAAGTGAACAGAATTTGAGGGTTAAAAACCAAACAGCTCTGTTTAAAACACTAACTTGATGAAAGGTTAATTTTATTTTACATCACATTACAATATATTTCTAAAGAAGAGATACACAATAATTTTGCCCAAATATTGCTATTAACAGATATTTAAAGCCTTGGTCACATCCACTCGTACAGGTGCTGCAGGTTTTCGGGTTGTCCAGGCTTGTGGAAGGTCGTAGACAGGAGCGGTTGCATCTTAAAGGGAGCTCAGGTGCGTCTTGCAGTTCCCTTGAGGCTCGTCTGGCCACCTCAAGGGATGGCATGAAAATGAAATGTATGATTGTTGTGCAGGTGGAAAATACATTGTGACATTTTTGTCTTTTGTGAGGATAATGTAAGTTGCACTCACTTCTGATGTACAGGTGATGCTGTTGTACAGTGCTCTTACGCCACACTCTAGTCATTAGTAAGGTGAATGTAGTGTTTTTTTACTGACCGTGCACGAATGGCGCACGCACTGGGTGTGTGGGTAGTATTTAAGCGCTTGTAGGACAGGGATCAGGAACGTTTATGAGATGAAGTGCCAATTTGAATTTTTCTCCTCATCAACTGAGCCCTTAACCAACTATAATGTGAATTTTAATACAAAGAAATGCAAAAACATGTAAAATACAGTACGTCTGAGATGTTATTTAATTCACAAATAGTAGGTAAAATAGCTTTTTAAAGCTTTTTATTGACTTGAAGATAGCGCCAATTAACACTCATAAGGTAACGTTTTTTCCTTTTTACGGCGATATTCCTCCTAGCCACCTGCAATTGTTTTCAAACAGCATTAAATTCCTGTTATACACGCCGTACCAAAAGTACAACGTACCTGCATATTCCCGTTTCTTTATTCGCAGTTTCACGTATTCACTGATTTTTTTTTTTCAGTCACTTGACTCTTCCGGTTTGTCACAAAAACTCCAACAAGACGCTTGTATGAAGTTTTTCCATCCAAAGGAGGTGCTGCGGTCGGTGGTGAGGTGTATCTCTGCACAGCGGAGCCCTTCCAGAGCCGGAGGGGAAGCGCCCGTCATCTATGGAGCCCCTAAGGGTCTGCACTTGGGGGGACGAAGGCCCTGGCCGAGGCAGAGGAGGGGAGAGGAGGGCTGCGGCGGTGTAGGAGAGGGGGGACGATCTTGCGCAATCAGACATTCAACCAATAAATATCTCATATACATATTAAAGTTCATTAAATTGTGGGAAAACCTGCAATATATATATTAAATTACCCATAATATTATTAAATATATTTCATTCAGCATTAAAACCAGCTAAATATTTCATAACAGTATTTTAAAAAAATCCTTTTTTAATCATGTTGAAAATTACTATAATTGTTTGGCTTTTTTCATTTTTTATATTTTCATTTTTTTATTTTTATGTTTTATGTGGCTTATGTTTATATGGCTTTTTTCAGAAACTCGAATTTCAAAATCAATACTTTTCAAAGCAGCTTTTTTTTTCAATTTCACATTGCTGTTTTTCAGAATTACTTATTTAGTTCATAATGAGCTTTTTCAGCAGAATGAGACGGTCTGTTGAGACGGTCAGTCTGTTCACTGTCTTTTGCTCCGCGTGCCACCAAGTGCCCTAGGTTGCCCACACCTACTGTAGGACGTTCACACAAACTACACTCTCTGCCTAGTTTTCTGTTTTCCTAAAAGTCAGACTGCACACAAACACTCACAAGCGCCTTGAACAGTCTGCAGGATTTGAATATTAAAAACAATGAAAATCTGTACGACATGCCTCAGCTACTTCCCCCTTACGTGTTGCATAAAGCCTCGTTTCAACTGAGCAGTCTAGTAAGGAGTGGTAGGGTACGGTCCAATTAATTCTGGTGAGCGTTTCCACTCTGTTAAGCCTCATTTTCACTGACCGGTTTGTTTTCACGGCACATGTGTGGTGTAGACCGCTGGCGTGTTTTGCGTCATTGTAGTTTGACAACTAGAAAAGCAACAACAATGGAGGTTATCCAGCAGCTCATCTTTTTATTGCTTTTCTTCTGGTACATAGTGTATAATAGGAATTTAATGTTGTTTGAAAGAGGATTGCGGCTAAGAGAAATACTGCTGTCAAGAGGAAAAAACCAAAGCTTATGAGCGCTATATTAGCACTTTTTATTAGTCGTCATCACTTTCTGCCAATCAAAGGGTGGCTACAGCGGCTCCGCCCCAAATGGTTCCATTCCTCTTATTTATGTACCAACATACATACCTACATGCCCCCACAAGAGGTACGGTTGGGATTGTTTAATGGGTCATTTTTCCAATGGAAACGCTCAAAATCCTGAACCGGACAGTACCGCTCAGTGGAAATGAGGCTTACGTGTTCACTATAACCTGTCACCTGCCGTATGCCCGTAGAAAAAACATTTGCATGAACATTTTGGGTGCACATGCTCATCAAGAACTTTATGACCTTGATATTTCATGCAGTCCATTTTTAGGCCACAGACAACCTCGTACCCACCAGTACGGGCAGTTGTGACTAAGGCAAAAAACTGCTGCAGCTGCTCTCATGCATAACTCTGTTAGTGTGTGAAATATCAGGAATCAAAACATGCTCACTATACATTAGATTATTACACCTTTTGCAGATCTACATCCCTGTGAAACTTCAATTATCTGTCACTGACAGCTTAATTTATTTGAAATTTAACGCAACTCAAATCCTCCTCAGCATCTAAGACAAGCCGTCAGCCGTGCTCTGACATCCTGAAACAGCATGGCATCATTTGTTTGTCCTCACTTCATTGGCTCTCTGGCTGAGACAGACTGTGTGTTGATGTGACCTCTACTGTTCATGGGTTAGAATATTACACAGAGACAGAGGAGCCTTTAATAACCAGAGTTTATTTTCCATGCTGCTTTTCTCTAATTGTTGAATGTCTCAACATGAAACCAGAAACAATGTGATATTTAGATCGCCTGACAGAAGGCGAGCCAATTGAACATCTGCTCCTTGCTAAACAGCAATTATGAAGCTTATTTACACTTCAGCGTGCACCAACACCATCTGATCATGCAACTCAGCTATCTGAAGGCCAAACCAGCTGGAACCTAAAATGAACCAGCTTTATGCTGAAACTGTTTGAGTGTTTCATATCACTTCAGTAATTTATTTCATCGTTTTTTTTGGGCCACAATGACTGATTGAAATTGATAGTGAAAATTACATTTCAAAATACATTTTCACACTGAATAAGTGTTTTAAAAAAGCATGCAATATGTATTGAAAATACATAAAAGCACTTCAAGAATTAGTTATCTTATTGTAGGGCTGGGCAATAAAACAAAAGCTATCAATATCGCGATAATACTTTTTCTCGATGGTAAAATGAGCCTATCGCGACAGACTTTTATTTTGAAGGGTCTGAAATTAGCACTCTCCAGTCACAAGTATTTTCTCCTCTATCCCGAGTAAAAGTTAGATGGTTGGTCACCACATGGAGAGTTAATGTTTGTGTAAACCTAGTCACATTTATTAGCTCTTCTTTTGGATAATTTCTTTTGTCCTCTTTTTCTCTGCCGTCTGCACGTGGGCTTAACAAAACACACACGACACAACACCCACCCTTGCGGTCACTTCACCTGTACAGAGTTTAGTTTGGCTGATAAAACAGTGGAACATGTGGCGATTTGTAACTGGATCCAGTCAGAATAAAATGTGTTGTTGCTGTTGTTAGACACCAATGCTATGATGCTAGCTTGTTAGCGCTAATGCTATGGTTCTAACTAGCTGTTCTGTGTGTCCTGTGTGATCACGGACCGGTTTAAAGTCGGACAGTATTTTCACGGACCAGCCTTTAAAATTTGGCGAATAAATACAATAAGATTAATTCATAGGGCATTCAAAACAACTGTATTTTCTATATAATAACAGAATTGAATCCACTCTTAGCAGTGTTTGTGTAGCATAACAGAGTTTGTGTTACACTAAAAACGATGTCCTGTCAAAAGTTGTGCTCAATCATCCCACCTCCTTTATACATTAAACATGATACTGTTTTCAGGCACTTTTTGTTTTAATTTAATAAAGAATGTGATCACCTGGAGGCAGATTTAAGAAATCTCTAATAAATCTGTCCTTGTTTGTCAGTTTCTGGACTTTTGGTGCCTGAAATGGTTTCCAAATAGTTTCCACTTTCTATACCCAAACTGGAGGCAAAACAGGAAGATCCAAATGTTGCAGTTCCTCAAACGACCACTGAAGGCAGGATTCACAAAGGACCGATTTCCAGTTGACTTCCATGTCAATTTTTACCCCCAAAATAAGTGTATTTAAAATCTGATATTAACAGCTTTAATGTATGATATGATATTTTAAATAATGAAGCTGAAATGACAAGGGTTTACAGATGAGGAGCTGCCTCAGTAAACATCTTGCATTAAAACAGCCAGTCAGTCACGTTTTGATTACAATCTATTAGGAGAGAGGAAATGAACCAGACTCAAAAGACAATCAACTTTTTCACTTAGGAAAATGTCAGTGATTAATAACATTGTCTTATATTTGTTGGTTATGTTGGAGCAGATCCAGTCTTCCTGAAGATTCTACTGTAATGTTAGGTAATAACTAATTTTAACAAATACGTGTTTTCATAGACTGAAAAAAAGTCATCAAAGATACTGGCATCTGAGTGAGTTCATGAGATCATGCAAACTGCAGATTATTCAACAAAGAAATTGTTTTTAGAGAAGTAAAAAAAATTAAAATAAAGACAGGAAACTGAACTTAAAAACTGTTCAATCGCACAGACATATTTCTTCATACATGCTCCCAAAAAAAATAGGTGAACAAGTCTGAACTTGTTTTGTTATACAAGTGGAAATTCATGGAAAACATGTGCATGTTCCTCTACTCTGTGATGGTTAGACTTTGGTGACCACACCCATTAGCAATTTTCTAAGCCACAAAGCTGAGCCTGAGAACTTTCCCATGTTATATCATATTTGTGTGTATATTTACATGCCCCTCAAGGGGTTTCCAAATCGGCAATCAGAAGCCTGGGAAAAATATATCAGTTCACCCATTTACACAAAACATACAACACATTGACTGTTGTTTCTGAGACTGTACAATTGTGTGGCGTACAGTAATCTCCTAAAAATATGTTTGACAATTAAACAGTCATCAGAAGCTTCAGTGTCCATCCATCCAAACACCCTACAGCTTTTTAAAAGACTAAAAACTCAAGAATGTGTTCATACTGTCCTTACTTTGCTGTGATCAGCTGATTGAACCACACATCCTCAGTCATGGAAAAGCAACATCCCTTAAACACACACACACACACAGACACCCACACTAGTTCTTTTACTTCCGCAGCTCATGGTAGATTTCAGCTGTTTGGAGCTGTGATCTGTCATGACTACACGCCACGAGCCTGGCTGTCCACCCAGCATCACTGCGCTATCATCCCGCGTGCCTGCCTGGTCGAGCTGCCTGCTAATTGTTCCAGCACGTTCCATCTACCAACCTGTTGCCATAGAGCGCTTGTTTGTCAGGCTCAAAGTGCAGCTGGATTATGTGGTTGGCTTTTATTTTAAAAGAAGAAGAAAAGTCGCGTCCACGCAGAAAGAGTCAATTATATCTCCAGATGCTGTCTTATCTATGAAACTGAGAGAAATCTCCTTAAAAATAAGTTAAAAAAAATATTTTTTAGTGCCAAACATTGTTAGAGATGGGTTCAAGAAATCAGGATGTATTTTTAGTCCAATGACGTCAAAAAACGTGTTCATAGCATTTCTTCCATTTCTTCCATTATTCCCTGACAGCAGAAATCAGCCAAAAGTCCAGACCGTACCAACATTTACTCAATCAGGTGGAGTAACTCACTCATTCTTCCCCTTTTATAAGAAAAACAAAATACAGTACAATTGAACACAATCAGGAAGTGCTACATTGTTCAGTAAAAAAAAAATAAAAAAATAATAAAAAAAAAAAAAAGACTATATTTTTTAAAAGTTAGAAGCAACTGCTTTAAAATGTTATCCTAACAACCAAAAAGTGTTTTCTACAAAGGGTTGTTTCGGGGTACCGTCACCTCGACTGTCGGACTCCTGTAAAAAGCCCGAGGTCTAATCCTTGAAGATAAACGAGATAAGAAGTGGGACGCGCAGTTCGCATGCAAGAGCCGTCTTACCGTACTTGTTGGGCTCTCTGTTGTACTCCAGGATGTGCACCACGGCGTCAGAGTCCGCAGGTTCGAACACCGAGTCCTCCAAAGCCTCGCCTCTGTCCCATATTCCAGGACTGCCGCTGCTCACGCCGCCGGGGTCCGGTGCCGGGTCAGCGACGGGATTTGAGAGCCTCACTTGCCCGAACCCGGTAACCGAACCCGCGCATTCAACGGGGACTACCAGGAACCTGTCGCCCATTTTTAGTTGTTATTTTCTTAAGCCAAACTCAAGTTGGCGGGCAAATACGGCCGCTCGTGCCACTTAGCTGCGAGAGGCACGCGCACGCTCCGATCAACAGATTGATTACTGTGGAGGAGGCCCCGCCTCCCGCCTTCGCTGATTGGTTAAACCGGCCGAAGAGCGCTTTCAATGTTCACCATAAGCAAATCAGAACTCAGTCCTGATCAAAAAAATGTTTTCATTAAATGTCCAGTTTAACCTTTTTTTTAATCAATCTAGTCCTTCTTTTATTAATTTTCTTCTCACATAAAATAATTACTTAGGATTTTTAATATTAGACTTTAAACAAACTTAAATATAACTTTATTTAATTCTAAAATGCATCTAATGAGGCAAATATGTTATTTTCCCAATTAAACTGTAGGAGGTCAAGAAGTAGAAGAATGCAGTTGAACAGAAAACTTCTTAAAATAGAGTTACATTAGCTATATTAGTACACCACATGTACCAGCATGTTACATTACAAGCTGTCCTAGTGGTCGCAAAATAATGGAACAATTAACACTTACTCTGTACATCTACACCATATAAAAAGCCTTTTGTCATAAAAGCTTCATAGATCATTCTAATTTTAAAAAGTAATGGTGGTTTAGTAATTTGCACACACCCTGCCTTAATAACTGTGGTATGTTCCAGCTTGGAATAAATGGTTTGCCAATACCTAAGGATAGAGTGACCTCTCATATTTCCCAGCAGTTTTGACACATACTCTCCGAGCACGCACGTCAAAATTCAACAGGACAAAATGTTTTCCATACATGAACGGAAAGGGCTGTGACTCAAATGGAGCACAATACTTAGACGCACTAAATTTGGTCTTTGTAGTTTATCTCTTAATTTACAGGAAACAGACAGCGTTTGGGTGTTAGAAATCCTAAATCACATTAGCTAGATTGCATGTTTTTTCTAAGGAAGCGCAGGGATGCCCATCTGTTCACCAAATTCTAGAGAAATCCCCTCGGTGGAGATTATGTAAGCCTGAGAAGACAAAGCAGGTTGCTTCGCTGAGCAACTGGATCACACTATGACAAAACTGTTTATGAAGCGGTGAGATTTCAGGTCAGTAGGTCAGACATAGTTGAGTTCTTGCAAGAGGAAGCCTCAGATATTGAATTAAAGTAACAGAATTGAGCTTTTCGTAATTTTTCTTTTTTTTCCATAAGAAAGAGATTAGGCAGATTTTCCCATGAAAAGGTTTTTGCTGGATGTTTACACTAAGCTTGCAGATAGATCACATATCACAGCTGCCAGATTTGGTCACACTTTGTCAAACAGGTTTGCTAAATCTTTGAATTTCAATGCATAAGACATAGAATGGACTAAAACTTTTTTTTCAGCAAAGTGAAGAATCATCTTTGGCTCACCAGCATAAGAAACAATTTTTTCAAAGATTTTTTCTTTAATTCACAAAATTTTTAAAAGCCATACTGACCGAATATATCAAAAATTGATTTGTCGTGACCTTCAACGAAATTACAATCCCATAAAACATCTCACAAACACTGACAGAAGGCAAGGGAACCGACAGAACCCAATTAATCCAAGTATCGAGTGTCTCCACCAGTCACAGTTTTGTAAATCATTCCTAATCATCTGTCATTTTCTCTTCTGTCACTCAAAACTCCTCTGGAGGGAATATTCTGGATGAACTCCAGAAAGCGCTCAGACAGGAGCCACTTGAAGGGTGTCCTGTGGACTAAAATAGACAGCTGGCAGAACAGTTGGATGACTTATGGGTGGGAGTGTGAGGGGCTAGTTGAGTGACTGTGTTGACTTTACAGCAGCAGTTTAGTGTGGTGTTAAAATGACAAAGAGAACAGAAGAAGAAGAGAATGATTAAGTGCAAAGAAGTCCAGTGTGCATTTCTGAGCCTCCTTGAATTCACTTGTGGAGATGAGGGACGAAACAGGATGTGGGGAAAAAGATAAGGTGCTGAAATTAGTAATCCTCCATGTCTGTGTTGTTTTACTCATCCGGAGCTAAACTCATCACCTCAGTGCTGAATGAATTACAGGCCTCAGCTGTTATTTGTTCCTCCTCCCTAACTTTCCCTTCAGAACGACATACCGACTACCCTTTCTTAAATCAAACCAGATGTAATATGTTATCTGTATATTATCTATACCATTTATATAATGTATATTTGCATTATTAGGCACAGAAATGTTAAACAATACGCAATATTTTTCACAAAATGAAATATGCAACTTTGATAGCAACGGGGGCCAAAATAGTTGGGACAGGCGTATTGTGTAGCATCTCCTCTTTCTTTTAAAGCAGTTGAAGATGTTTGAACAGAAACCTTGTGAGTTTCTGGACATTTGGTGTTGTGAAATTTAGTCCCATGTTTTGCCTGAAATGGTTTCCAAATGGTTTCCACTTTCTATTCCCAAATTGGAGGCAAAACAGGAAGTTCCAAATGTTGCAGTTCCTCAAACGACCACTCAAGGCAGGATTTACAAAGGACCGATTTCCTTTCAAATTTCAGAAATCTGACTAAATGTATTTAAAGGCAGATGTCGATTGGAATGACAACTAGGGCTGTGTTGTGGCATAGTGGTTAGTGTGCTCGCCTCATTGGAGAAGACCCCAGTTCAAATCCTGGCTGAGGTCTTTCTGTGTGGAGTTTGCATGTTCTTGTATATGTGTAGGATTTCTCCAGGCACTCCTACCTCCTCCCACAGTCCAAAAGATGTGTTTCATATGTTAATTTGTGACTCTTAATTGCCCCTAGGTGTGAATGTTTTGGATTGTGTGCCCTGCAACAGGCTGGCAAACTGTTATGGGTTATCTCACCTTTTCCCAACAATAGATGGGCCAGGCTCTAGTGAAAGGAATTCAGTGGAATCAGAAAATGGATAGATGGAGATCAGTCTCAGCAAAAGTCTCTCTATATTTTATTCTGCCTGTTTGGCCAATTTTCAGCTGGTGTTTAAGTTGGAGGGAGTAAACTTCTGGTCAATGTGTCTGTCCCACATCTGGTTTAATTCGTGCCATTCAGAATCCTTTGGGTGATGTTAGAGATAATCTAGTTAGTGTGTACATGCCTGAGGTTTCCAGCTGCTGAAGAGTTTTTGTCTCTTTTTTTTTTTTTCAAAAAGGCAGCAAATGTTCTTTGGGACTGAAATCTGAAGCAGATGGGAGAATATTTGCCAGTGAACTGAGACCCTGGGGCGGCTGCGGTGCAGAGGTAGATTAGCCGACCTCTGGTCAGAAGATTGCAGGTTTGGTCCTGCCCTGCGCACCCATGCGTCGAAGTGTCCTTGGGCAAGACAGCCAACCATATGTTGCTCCTGATGGTCATAGGTTAGTAGCAGTGTACAGCAGCAGAGTGTGTAAATGTGTGTGTGAATGGTTGAACAGGATTGTGACTGTACAGCGCTTTGGGCCTTCTAAGAAAGCAGTAAAGCGTCATTTATTTTGAAGGAGCCTAGGGTCCAATTATTAGATCTGCATCAGAGTTCCGGTGAGATACTACACTTGCCTCATGAAGAAAATCTGTCATACCTAAAATTTCCCATTTTTAAGGTGCTTACACACTGAACGCGATTCGTGCGGCGGAGGCGGCCAGTTTTGATGTAAAGTCAATGGTTTAGACGCGAATTGAGGTTCTGCGGTGTGAATTGAGCAGAAGTCTGGAAGTCTGGAAACAGCATGAATTGAGTGATGCGGCGCGAGTTCAGCGGTGGGTGCGGAGATCCAGAGTAAAAAAAATCTAAACTCTGGGGAGGTCGCCACGACTGTGTCAACCAATCAGGGTGACTCAACTTTGGACTCAACTGTTTCAGTGACAGCGGGTAGAATACACATCCAATATGGTAAATCGGATCTCCTGAAATTCCATTCATTTTAACCTGATATATCTCCTTCGGGACAGCGGGGTGTCCTGACCCCTTCCCGCTACTGTTGGGCGACAGTCTGCTTCAGACACAGTCAGAGAGAGACGGAAACACCGCGGAAATGGCCATCATCCAGTAACAGCGGGACTGAAGCTCACTATACCAAGAGAACCTCTATATCAAGGGTGCACACTTTTTTGGCATGTGAGCTACTTAAAACTAATAAACAATGTGAAGTTTTCATTTTGAAGTGCTCAAATATATAACCAACATGCTGAGAAACCACCACAAAGTAATTTCTAATAATACTAACTAAAAGAAACAAGTGGGGCTGCACGGTGGCGCAGTGGTTAGCGCTCTTGCCTCACAGCAAGAAGGTTCCCAGTTCAAGTCCTGGCTGAAACAGTGTCATCAATGGGGAACCTTTCTGTGTGGAGTTTGCATGTTCTCTCCGTGCATGCGTGGGTTTTCTCCGGGTACTCCGGCTTCCTCCCACCATCCAAAAACATGCTTCATAGGTTAATTGGTCACTCTAAATTGTCCCTAGGTGTGGATGTGAGTGTGCATGGGTGTGTGATTGTGGCCCCTGCAACAGACTGGCGACCAGTCCAGGGGTGTACCCTGCCTTCGCCCATGAGTAGCCGGGTTAGGCTCTGGCAACCCCGTGACCCCGAAAGGGAAAAAGCAGTTTGGAAAATGAATGAATAAAAGAAACAAAGTACTGGATATATGTAATTACAAATATCTAAATGACATGACAGCAGGTCATGATGTTGTATTAAAGCTTGCGTGAAAGAATGATTTAAAATTGGTTGGATGTATGTGAATACAAAATTTTATTTAATATGCTGCATTAATGCACAAATTGAGTTTGGATTAAACTAAACGTACAAGGTAACAATAGCCTTAGCCTTACTGTTCAAATATTATTGTGCATGTTTAATAAAGTTGTCTCAGGCTTAAATAATTACATTAACAATGTTCAATATTATACCTTTGAACTTTTAACGTTTCTCTTGGTATGCTTTCCTCTTTTTTCTAAAACATTTAACATTTTAATTCACCTTCAAATGACAAGAACTGTGCTATTTACATTAAAGAAACAGAAGGATTTTTTTCCCCTGGTCTGTGCCGCCCCCTAGAAAAAGCAGCCCTGGGCGACCGCCCACATCGTCCATATCGAAAACCGCCCCTGGGAAAGACTTAGTACTGTGTAGCAAAACCCTTACTAGCAGCACAGAGGTCAGACATTAATTGTAGCTCATGAGCAGGTTTCTGAGAAATGTTCTTCCACTCTTCTTTGCAAATGTCTCCTAAATCATTCAGATTTGGTGTCTGTTTCTTGCCAGCTCTGAACTTCAGCTCCCTCCATAGATCTTCTATAGGATTGAGGTCCAGAGACTGGCTGGGCTGCTCCATGACATTGATATGTTTCCTCTTCAGCCATTCCTTGGTTGTCTTCTGTTCTGGGTCTTTATCCTGTTGGAAAATCCAACCACTGCCCATTTTAAGCCTCCTGATGGAGTTAAGGAGGTTCTCACTCAGGATTTGGCGATACATGGCTCCGCCCATCCTCCCATCCATACGGTGAAGTAGCCCTGTACAGAAAAACACCCTAAAGCATAATACTTCCTCCTCCTAGCTTGAAAGTGGGGATGGTGTTTTTGGGGTCATAGACAGCATTTCGCTTCCTCCAAACATGGCGAGTTAAGTTGATGCCAAAGAGCTCAGTTTTGGTCTGATCTGACCACAGCAACTTCTCCATCACTCTCTGAATCATGAAAGTGTTCATTGGCAAACTTCAGGGGGACCTGCACATGTGCCTTCTTAAGCAGGGGGACTTTGTGAGCACTGCAAGATGTTAAACTATTGCGGCGTAAAGTATACCCAATGGTTTTCTTGATGACTGTGGTTCCAGCTGCTTTGAAATCATCAATGAATTCATGCCGTGTTGTTTTAGGTTGATATCTCACTGTTCTCATGATCATGGAAACCCCACCAGGTCAGATCTGGTTTGAAGCCACAGACCTGCATATGGATTGATGGTCATGTTCTTGTGTTTTGGCACAATGGCACCAGCAGTTGTCACCTCAACTTCCAGCTTCTGCTTATGGCTTTGTAGTCAATTCCATTCTTGAGAAGGTCTACAATCTTCTCCTTTAAATCCACTAGAAGCTCTATAGTCTGGAGAGATTGTTATGCTAAAGTTTTCCAAACAAATATAAGTTTGAACTCTGGAAAATGCATCAAAAATCTAAATACACAGATAACTGGGAAAAAAACACTACAGTTTACATGAAAGGGCTTAAAGTTCATTGTCAAATAAGAATAAAAATAATCCCCAGTAGTTTACAGTAGAATCAAGATGCTATGTCATCTCCAGCTATAACAAAAAATGCTAAAGTTTAATCTCATAGTAGATGGAATTCTCACAAAGCCACTAAATTGACAGTTCAGTTTTATAGAGAAAAATGAGAGAGGTTTTTGCTGGCACAAAGATCCTGTATGTACAAATGTATTATTAAAAAAAACTGAAAAAATTAATCAGCATCAAATAATTAGATCTAAAGTGTATGAATTCATATGACAATTTTTCTACCCAAGTTTAATACCTAGAGTCCCTCTTTCTCCAAATTGTTTCCACTTTCTAAGTACAGAACTTTTCTGTTAGTCTAAACATTGGCTGTTAGTCATACTATAAAGAAATGTTTCAGATTCCACTTAGAGTTAAATGTCTCACTCAGCAACACACTGACAGGGAGACTGCTGACGTCAAGAACAGAGCTAATAACCTCATGATTAGCACGTAACTGTTTTACCCCTGCAGCTGCTGCTCCCATGGTTACTCCGTGACTTCCAAGTCCTCCTAACATTTGACGACTCAATCAAACAGTGTGGTCCTTCATGGGAGAGACATCGATGAACCAGGTTGTAAGCAGCTGAAGTAACACCAGAACTGGAAATAAAAAGGTTTTTTGGGGGAGAAATTACAAAGAGTTGATTTACACCAGATTGTGGTTTACCAATCACCAGCTCACAGCTTACTTTAAACATCCAGGATTGTGTGGTTAGCTTCTTCAACAAAATCCGGGGCATACGTGAAAGCACTCTTTGTAAACTCCAGTCGGCATTCATTCCTCCCTGTTGCAACAGATTGTCTTTTATGAAGTCACCGAAGGACCTGCAGTAAACAAGTCAACAGAGGGCCTTTTGCTCCCCGCTTCACCCTTTTGAGTCTGTTTTTTCTCTTTCAGGCTCTTTTTACAGATCTTTTTTAAACCCAGTCATAGAGAGGTCTTCAGTTCTGAATCAAAATAAACTTGAAGTGGTGCAGATTGACGCTGCTCTTTCTCAAAGCGCTTTTACGCTGCTCCTCATTTTGCTCATTTGCTCACTCAAACACTCACACACATGTTGACAGCAGCTTTTCCACTTCAAGACCCATTTTAATAAAAAGAGTGTTTTTAACATGTATGTTTGGCTTTTTTTCTAATGATGGAGGACATAGATAAAAATAATTTAAAACAGCATTTCTGAGTATTTCTTTATTCAAATCATTGTAAGCTAGTGGGAGAGCGTGTAAACACATGGGTGATGGGAAGTGGGGGAGGGCCTACTTTTCTCCAATGGTCCTGCCCAGAACTCAGAAGTGAATTTCAAATGAACTAATGCCGCTCTGATGAAACTATGTCCTAGGAAACTATACGTTCTATTTTTTTAGTTTTGGCTGAAACAGCATAATCATAATTAAAAGACCACTGGAAACACTTTTACAATAAATTAAAAGATGATTGGAGTGGGGAGTTCAGTGTCTTGCCTGAGGAGACTTCAATTGGACTGCAGTTGCGGGGACTGCACCACCTACTCTACAGCTAACAGATGACAAGTCCTCCACCATTTCTGTAAATGCCTCACAAACTGTTTGTGACACATATCCAGAAAACTGCTCTGTCAAAGAGTCCCCTTGTTTTAAGCCACATTACCTCCTAGAAATAAAACACATTTGGGATTACATAGTTTCTCTGCACACAACACAGCTGCTGACAGTTTCCTTAACCTTGTTTTGAAGGACTCACTAATCCCATGGAGTTCTTATTTCCATGACAGCATCTTAATTAAAGACAGAACTTCATTTATGTGTAAAACTAAATGTAAAAAAAAGCTACATTTGATTCATATTTTGGTCAAAAGGAAACAGTACTTTCTGTTTTTGGTCATTATCTGACCCGAGAAGCTTTTTTTTCTGTGTCAGCACACAGTTAGCACCCAGGGGATTGACTAAAACACAACACCAGTGGAAAAAGGTTGTTGAGCTCAGAGCAGACCTGACCAGAAGAACCACAGGAAGTTAGAATGCAGCATCACCACGCACAAACAGCTTTCCTTACCTTACATTGGGTGCTTAGCTCAGTGGGAGTCTGGATGCTGAAACTCTGAGCCATTCAAGACCTTTACCATTTATCATCTAATTTCAAGCATCATCCATGCATTTATTTTGAAAATGACAAATGGTCGTCTAACTTCTTGATTCAACAAGCAGTTGGTATAACGAAGTCTATTGGCATTAAAATAAAATTACTCAAATTAAATATCAATGACCAGAAATAAACAGAGGAAAACTAGGAGGTATTTTTGGGGACTTGTTTTTGTCTGAGTGCAGATGGCACGCTGTCTGTAACAAGATCCCCTGGGTGGTAATATGTGAAGGGAACAGGTGTTTATATCTGTGTGTGTGCTTTGGAAAGAGACAATAGGAGACGTCAGCTAGGTGAGTTTTCACTGAAAAGGCAGATAAGAATGTAAAATGTTTTGCAACACATGCCAAAAACATGGTTTGGGTTGAAATGTTGCAAATCTTTCACATGCTTTTAAGGAATTTCTAAATGTCTAATTTAAAATTTGCACAGAAAAGAATATGTGGCCCCTGCGACAGACTGGCGACCAGTCCAGGGGTGTCCCCTGCCTTCGCCCATGAGTAGCCGGGTTAGGCTCCGGCAGCCCCGTGACCCCGAAAGGGATAAAGCGGATTGGAAAATGAATGAATGAAAGAATATGTGTGTGTTCTTCTCATCTTCTCCACATCTTGGAAACCATAAATACTGAAACTTGAATGGAAAACTGCAAGGGTGCATGGTGGTGCAGTGGTTAGCGCTCTTGCCTCACAGCAAGAAGGTTCCCAGTTCAAGTCCTGGCTGGGGAACTTGAAACAGTGTCATCAATGGGGACCTTTCTGTGTGGAGTTTGCATGTTCTCCCCCGTGGGTTTTCTCCGGGTACTCCAGCTTCCTCCCACCGTCCAAAAACATGCTTCATAGGTTAATTGGTTACTCTAGATTGTCCCTAGGTGTGAATGTGAGTGTGCATGGGTGTGTGATTGTGGCCCCTGCGACAGACTGGCGACCAGTCCAGGGGTATCCCCTGCCTTCGCCCATGAGTAGCCGGGTTAGGCTCCGGCAACCCCGTGACCCCGAAAGGGAAAAAGCAGTTTGGAAAATGAATGAATGATGAATGAACGGAAAACTGGACAATTGAATCCACAACTCGCTGTCTAAAGCAAAAATTAACAATTGTTATAAATTCATGATAACAGACTCTAAATTGTCCCTAAGAGTACATCCGAGTGTGTGTGTTTGCATGTGGCCCTGCAACAGGCAGGCAACCTATTCACAAACAGTGGCTGGTTTGGCTCCTGCAGCCCCTTGACCCCCTTTTTTTTTTGACAACAATTTTGACAACTGAATAAACATTTCCATTCTAATTTAAACATACAATGCATAACATTATATTATTGTGGGTCCCATGGCAAGACTCTTCACACTACTGCTAACCACCACTAAATGTGTAGCCACAGGGGAATGAAGCCTGGGTTTCCCTGTGCTGGTCCCCAGCCCGGATAAAAATACAGGGTTGTGTCAGGAAGGGCATCCGGTGTGAAAAAAAAAAAAATCTGTCAAACCACCTGTGCAAATCAGTGAAAGACCCCTGATGGAATGTGCCAAAAGGTGAACAACATGTTATTGTAAATACAAAGTTTTTTAAACTCTTACCCTTTCTTGTAGATAATTTATGCTGCTATAATGCTCTCTAGTGGACCAACTATGTACCTGCAAGGCAACGCCTTGTGAATTGCAGATTAAGGCACGAAGAAGTATAAACATGTTTAAAATGACAACCTGCCTGCCTAATCTCTACAGCACAGACACCAGTTAGCGACTGTTATTCTGTACAAACACCTTTAAATATCCCTGGGGGGGTCAAAAATAATCATTTTAAGTTTAGCTGGATAGTCAGCACAACCAACGGGCTGTCCAAAATATTTGAAGAAGTTGTGTTATAATGCAAAATGGAATCTCTCTCTCTATCTGCTTTTGTCTTTTGACTTTAATGCTTCTCTGAATGACTGGAAGCTATGCAAAGTCAACTTCTGCAACATGAGGAAATTACCTGCAAATATTTTCTGATTACACCTATTCTTATTGCTTATTACACAAGACAGATGAGGAAGTTGCGTTAGTGGTTTGATGCTCATTGAAGCTCATATATGCTTCTTAGATGGGTCGGGACAGAAGGAGTGTAGAGTGATGGTACAATTCTAAGATAACACACAGGGATGCTGAAACGTATTAACAGTAAAAGAGGGAACAAATAGGCAAAGTATTATTGCTTTATGGCTTCAGTCATTACTTAATATATTTTTTTAATTCAGTGTCCATTAATGTCTTAAACTCCACACAGAGTTGTAAAGAGTACCTGAAAACTATACTTGAGTAAAAGTACAGATACCCTTCTGTTAAAATTACTCCATTACAAGTTACAAGTCACCAATCCCGAAAAGACTTGAGAAAAGTATTAAAGTATCAGATTTTAAAAGAACTGAAGTATTTTACTCATATTGAATGTAGGCTCAAAGAACACCAAGAAATGTGAAAAACAATAAACTGTTTATTTATGAGGTTTTATTTCCTAATATTTATATCATTTAAATGTGTCACGATTGGGACATGCAGCACGTAGATGACCTGGCAACTTACATACAACTTTTTCTTTATGAATACATTTTATTCAGCTATCTTACCCCATACAGCCATGTCGCTACACCTGGTATTAGGCAAGCTGGCTGCTAATTCACATTCATGTGATTTAGTTCATAAATAGCATCCAGTACCTTCAGCACCCTGCAAATGGCGATATTGTCTAATCCGCCCAACAAACCAGCCATGGTAACGTAGATAAAGATGCGGACTTCTAGTGCACAATCACAATGTAATGAGTAATGGTAAGTGTCCATTCAATTGTAATGGAGTAAAGAGTACAAATATTTAATCAAAAATATATTCAAGTAGAGTAAAAGTTGCTTATGTTTTTGATACTTAGTACAAGTATAAAGCAGCCAAAATAATACTTCAGTGAAGTACTCAAATACTTTACACCACTGCCTCCAGGACACTTCTTTTATGTTTCTGCAGGTTCTGCTGCACCCCAGTCTGGACTGGACCTCCTGTTATAATCTTCTAAACCCAGTCAAACCGTTTGTGAATGAAAAAAGTAGAAAAGAGACTATTCTTTTCTTTTTTTTACAGGAGTTTATTTTTGTAAAATAAACCACTTCTTATATGCTTCATGGGGGTTGGGATTTGGCATTTTGGGTGCTATCAAAGTAGAAGGCCTGCAGAGCTTCTTTCCATTGGTGTGAATTCTTAGAAGCTGTGACACTTTTTAACATTTTTCTAGACTATTCTATTTCAGTATTACTTGTGTAAATGAGCACAATTTCTGCTGGGTTGAATCATTTTTTATAAGTTGCAATGTACAATATTTACATTAAGCCATGAAGAAAATGCTTTTATCTAAAGTGACACATTGATGTAAAGCTTAGGGTTTGTACCACAAACTAGCCAACTTGCAAACAGCCCTTCAACCCATCCTCTTTGTGTCTTCTGATTGGATCTCCATTTCTAAGTTCTCATAGTTTTCTTCATTTGTGTTCTAAAAAGAAACAACACGGAAGCTTTAGTTATGGTTTATATCTTGTGTTCTGTGCAGGTTGGCTCTGACCATGGACTGGATGCCCTGGGCTCTCCTGGAGATGGTCACAGCTGCCTGCAATGATCTCATTTAGGTTTCAGTGTTCCAGGTGTGTTCTACCATATTCTCACTATGGTAGCTTCTTCTTTTTCCTTGTGGTTTTCTGTTCTTATTAAGTCCTCCAAAAGTGCTGTACTTGTTTGAGTTTTTCCTGCTTCTCGGTCATCTTCTTGTCCGGTTCTCAGACTGCTTCTTCTTCTGGTGTTGCTTACATGGGAGTTGGCAAACAACAGAATGGTGCATTACTGCCACCACCTGGTATGGAGTGTGGGTCGAGGGCTTTATTATGGCAATAGAGTTGATATGTCCTACTCAAGACTATTTATATTCGCCCCATCAGGTGTGTCTTCCTTAATTTTCAGCCTGCTGCTCGAAATGTTTTTTTTTTTTCTTCTGCTCCAGGTTCCTGTAAATTAGTTCCCATTTGTCTCACCTGTGCACATATACTGCTGGTTCAGCTTACTCCAGTGCCAGTTTGTTGAGGGGAACCTGGTGGCAGATAAGATGGCAGCTGAAAATGATTAGTCGGAAAGAAAGCGAAGAATCCTTCCCCCCAAACACACACATCTTCGTCCAAAAATACTCTTGTTTGTGATTGAAAAGGGCAAACATAACCGGGGACCCTAATAGTTACTTTTTTTTTTTTTTTTGCATTTTAAGCTATGAACCTTTAACACCTGAGACTTCTCTGTCAAAACCTATACAAACAGGAGTTACATATCGTAACGCTTTATGTGATTAACAAGAATTAGCTAATCTGCAGAGAAAAGCGGCTTTGTGCTGGTAAAGCAAGACTATAAAGCGGCTTTGTGCTGGTAAAGCAAGACTATAAAGCGGCTTTGTACCGAAAGGCAACATATTATTAATTTAAGGGGTTAAAAAGCTGCGCAAAGTCGCATTCCTCCGCGACAGAATGAGTTGGTTCACGTTGATCGTGTAGAGAGTTGGCGGTCAAACGTAAACACTGGTCTGGAACTAAAGCTCCAATGTATAAGTCGGAACAATTTTACAAATGACTGTTGTAACAACACTGTTGTTATTATCCTTTTTTTAAAATCAATAAAGCGTTTACCCTTCTTTTGACCCGTTTCACAATAAAAAGTTTTATAGTGGCAACAACTCGGAAATCTTGTGGAATTTCCACTTCCGGCTAATGACGGTTAATGATTTTCAGCCGCCATCGTGTCTGCCACCAGGTCCTCTTGAGTTCGTTTGCTCTGTTCTAGTAGTAGTTAGCCTCTCTGAGTGGTTTCCTGGAGTTCATCACTAAGTTTGATTGCTGTGAGTTTTTTTCCTTTTCATGTTTTTTTTGTGATCTGAACTGCTGGAATTAGTTTTTTCTTGGAATTGTTCATTGGGTTTCTGGATTTCTGGATTCATTGCTTTGTGCTAGCTCCATTTTGACTTTAATCCAAATAGGTTCCCCTCTGAGGGAACAGAGCTATTTCTTTTTTTTTTTTTTAGCTTTATCCATTCAAACTTTTCACTGCGTTTGATCTGACTTCTCCTCACAAATATTATTTTTTAGACATGTGTTTTCTATGATTGCCTTTTTTTTGTGTGGGTTTTCAACGGCTCTTCTGTAAAAAAGCAGCGTGTTTACAAGTTTCTCCTTCAAACACTCCAGACAGCGGCGGGTGAGGCAGCAGCAACCCGTGCCTCCCCAGCGCTGCATACACTGACCAGAGCTGCAGCCTACGCATGCGTTTTACTGATTTGGCCTTTTAATCATCATAAAATACACTTTGTTTTAATTTGTTTAGTTCTGTCTGATTACATTGGTGTCAGTTTGTGACTCATTTAGTTTTTTTATCCGCTAAAATGCGCTTTAGAAATACACTAGGTGAGGCAGGCGGTATGCCTGCCTCAAGCCAGAGAGTGCTGGTGAGGCTGGAGAATGTGACACCGCGGCTAAAGAATAATAGCATTAGTGGTAGCAAGTCAAGTGCAGCTGTCCAGTTACTCTTTCATATATGTTTAGCATCATTTTCTAAACGGCAGAATGCGTTTTTTAACCCCTAAACTCAAGAATTTGTTTAGACACACTGGTCACTTTAGGTCAGCTGCCTGCAATTACCTAAATTTTCAGTATTTAAGTGAGAACATCACTATGGCAGTTTCTTCTGTACTTTCTTATGGTATTCTGTTCTTTGTTATTATATCTTCCGAATGTACTGGAGTTGTTCAAGCCCTCCCTGTTTCTGGGTTTCTATTACTGGGCATCACAACAGCATTGTGGTGATTTCATTGCGACACAAACTTTTTTGGAGGTAAATTTAGCTAAACATTGGAAGTTCCTCTTTTTACAAAGCAGCTGCAGTTCATCAAAGTGTAGTTACAGTTTGAGAAGTTCTTGAGGAAAAAGCAAGCACTGATTACATTGAAACAGACTTCTTATTCCCCTCAAAAAACAAAATTCAAATAATGATCTAAAATATGTTCTTACCTGTACTAAATCAGCAGGAGTATCACCAGGATGATCCTAAAAATATTAGAATAAAATAAAGTCAGCAATATAACGTTGTTTTATTGGGTTTCCTTATTCCAAGCAGTTCAGTTTACCTTCTCAAGTTTGTTTGAGAATCTAAACTGAAACCAGTGGAAAGAAAAAAGAATTAGTGCTAAATATGCATTAATTGTGTTTTTTTTTTTTTGCCGAAGACCAGCTGATCTGAAACCATTACAACACAAGAGAATTGGTCTCACCACTCAAAAATGATGATTGCTGCAAAAAGCATTAAGACTCCCAGAGCATCTGTAACGAGACATGAAGGCTTTTATAAACTATAGTCTAGGCTGTTGAAGTTTTTCCAGATTAAGTTCATGTCACTGAACTCCTTCAGTATTGTATTAAAATTCAAAGAGGTTAAAAAGTCTGACAAACAGTTTAAAAAAACACTTTTCTGTTTACCTCCAACAATGAGATCAATCTTTGGAGACTTCTGGTTCCCCACATCATTTGTAGCCACACAGTAATAATCTCCTTCTGGTGCATTCAGGCTGTAAGTTTCTCCTTCAGCTACTCTCACGTCTCCATCTTTGCTGATCCAGAACCAGCTGAACTTGATGACAGCAGGATTGGCTCTGCTGGAACAGGTCATCGTCACCAAGCTACCTGCTGACACTAAACCTGATGGACTGATGGATGCTAAAGTGTTCTTAGGAGCATCTGAGGAAAATTTGACACAGGAACTTTATTCATCAGAAGCAGCTGAAGTGTGATGAGCTGTCAGATCACTTACATGAAACATGGAGAGTCTTTACTGTCTCTGCTGTCTTTGGTGCTCCTTCATTCACAGGATATTTGGCAGAACAGCTGATGATGAATCCATCATGTGTGTCTGACAGAGTGATGCTCTTCTGGATTTTAGTTGTAAATCTTCCATCTTTGTTTGTCTCCGTTTGTCTCTGAAAGTCTGGTTGGAGATTCCAGGTGAGTTCAGGAGGAGAGTGAGGACAGGGAGTGGGAGCAGAGCAGGTGATGGAGACAGACGCCTCCTCCTTCAGATCAGCTGGGATTTCAATGCTGGGACTCGGAGGAGAATCTGTGCTTCCAGTTTTTAGATACAAACACAGTAAGTCCAAATGTTTGGAGTTTGTTATCTAACATAATTGATGTCATTTCCCTCAGTAGAACAACAACTAACATCAAAGTTATTGTCAATGACAGCAAAAGTTCTTACCTTGAATTTTTATCTCAATATAATTGCAAACATCAGAAGCTTTGAATTTTCCATTTTCAATCCTAAAATAATATTTTTCTGTATATTTTGTGGTCAAATTAGAAAACAAAGTGGTGCAGTTTTTCTGTGTCAGGTTTCCAATGATGTTCATTGGATAGATGTTTTCCTTCTTACTGCTGTTGAAAATCACATTGCCTGGATTTTCCACAAACTTTGTATTGTTTTTAATCCAAACTCCAATGATTTATCTGCTGTTGTTAAACTTCTGTCCATTTCCTGGTGTTGTAGTAAAGCTACATGGAATTATCAAACAGGATCCACTTAGAGCTTCCAGCTTCTTTGGTGCAGTAATGTGGAGGAATGATGGTTCATTACATTCAGCCCAAACTCCTGTAATGATGAAGATAATGTGGATTTAATGATGAATTCTGATCAATAAACGACAGTTTAACTGGAGTTTGTTCCACATGGAGCCTTTAAACAACATTAGAATGAACTATTTCAAAGCAGAAATGATTGAAACATGTCTGTAAATGAAAGGGAACAAACATCTGACCTGGAAGGAAGAAGACACTCAGGAACATTTAGACTGTCAGCACGTTCACAGACAGAGCTGCCATCACACTCCTACATTCACCCTTCATCTCTGTGGAAACTGGAGAAAAGGGATTTTTTTTGTTAATCACATGAAAGTACATTTGAGTATATTTCCTCACCAATTCATTTTATGATTTAATATTTAAAAAAATGTGACAGTTTTGTAAAACAAAACAAAAGAAAAGAACAACTTAATTCGGCGATCAAGAAAGAAATCTTTCTCACCTTGTAGATCACTTGATCAGCTCACAGAAAAATGTTCTTAAAATGAAAGCAGAAGTCCAACACATTAACCAATTCTTTCTGCTCAGAACATGAAAGAGGAAGATAATGCGTTTGCGCAATTTCTTTTGGTTCTCATTTCAAGGAAAACACTACTCTTCAACTGTCTGCTGCTGTTTAACATGTATAACACTGTAGTACACACCTGGTTTAAAAAAATGGAGTATGTGTTTCAATGACAAGCATTGTTAAAGTGAATCTTCAACAGGAGTGTACTAAAGAAACTTGAGTACTGTGAGCAATGTGACCGTCAAGTGATACTAAATTGTTTTCAACATGGTGCTCTGTGCAGATTAAAGTTAAGATTCCCAAATGGGAACCTCAGTTCTACTCCTTTATCAAGAGCTCAGTTTCTTTGCTCAACAATGGTGTGGGAGATGTCTATGGGCTCCAAGTGACTTGTCAAAGGGTCAATTTTCTCTTCTTTTGCAGTCTCATTTTCTGTCATTTCTTATTTATATGTTGATGGTTTTTTCCCATATTTGCTCATGTCTTTGCTCTGAGGTATTTCCTCTTTTTAGGTGAACGTAGCAAATATGGGGGTTTTGTGTTATTGCAAAAATGTTTGTCTGAGAAAAGTGTTAAGTGTGTAGTGAGGAGTTTAACATCTATAATCCTAACTCGTGGATTTCACCTTCACAAGTTATTTTTAGTTATTTAGTAATTAAGAAAGTTATTTAGTTATTTAGAAAGAAAATAAAAAATAAATTTTTACACATCCGCTTATCTTATTTCATCCCACGCTGCGAATGGCGCCCTCACTCCTTCCTGCGTTTCTTGTCTTGGTAGTCGTGTTTAGGTACTGGCAGACGGCCAGTTATGAAATTAATTCTTAGAACCGAAGGCACGAGGAAGAGATAGTTAGAGCGCCAGGTGAAACAACGACAACAAACATCAACACAAAAATGTAAAGGAAAATGAGTAACCCTGTAAAGAGAAGAGACAACTAGAACCATTTCAATTTTATTGACAATACAAAGGCAGAATTTAGATTCTGCAAGAAAAGAATTTCTTGCAGAATTTAGATTCTGCAATAAAAGAATTTCAAATAGAACTCCACAACCAACCTGTACAGACACCTGAGAACAACTTTCACCAGGCCAGGACAGATCCTTACTGACAGAAAAAACCAGATCAGCTTCACAAAGCTGAGAGAATTTGTATTTCTAAATGGCAACCTTTACCATGATTACAAACCTTCTTAGCTATTTTTATTTTTGTTTTGCATGTTTTAATTTGGGTTGTTTCACTTTAAATGTTGACCTGTAAATCCTTGTTTTTTTTATTTTATCATTTATTTTGTGCATTTTATCTGAAAGGAAAAATAAAAGCACAAAGCCTACATATTTTACACCTATTGTATAAAAACATTTTTTCATATTAGTTATCCATTTAGTGCATAATTTAATACAGTTATTGATAACAAATTAAATTTAAAAAAAACAAAAGGACCTGAAGAACTTTCTGGGAGCCAAAAGAGTCAGATCGCTAAGAAGATCCCGAATTCCCATCAAGTTGCAAAAAGTTAGTACAAACTTTGAGATAGGCTGGGCAATAGTGAATTTTTTATATCACAATATTGTTTTTTTTCAAATCAGGCGATAATGATATATATCACAAAATAAATTAAATTATTATAATTGTTTATTTCAATGCTCTGTGGCTCTTGAGAGAAATCTTTCATCACCAGCAAGTTGTTTAGGTTTAAAATAAAATAATTTGACTAAAAAAAGAAACATAAATTAGATATTAAATTGCTGATGGAAACAACTTCAAAAAAAACTTTATTTGAAAAATAAAGTATTTATTATTAAAGAGGTTTTTTTTTGTTTTCCAAAACAATTTATTTAGCCTTCTTTTTTCAAATTGAAAAATATATGTTTGTAGTTATGAATTGTAATCCTTTTTAATTGCATTAACACCCTACCTGTAAGCACTAACCCTAACCCTTTGGTGTGGGACGCCAACACAACTAGAGATACACTAATGCACAAGAACCAACACATGACCTTAAGTGTGACAGGCTCTGATCAAGCTTAGTAGATTCTTAACTCGCAAATGCATGGAATATGAAATTAATCTTGCAGTGCTGCTGCAACGTTTCTCCTGGCTCTTGCACACCAGGCCTGTTTTTCCTGCATGTTTTCCAGCGTTCTTTTGCACATTACCTGGAAAAGGTGTGCCGAGTCAGTTATACTGTAACATGGAAACATCTGTATTAACTAAAATTCCGTCAAACCTGCTCTTACAGGTAGATACGGGCAATCTGCGGGCAAAAATGGTCAAACCTATTCAGGGGATACATGTGGCCTGCACAAAATATTTACGTCATAGACGTTCTATGAGCCTGTAGAGGGCAAAATGTTCATGCACATTTCTTTCTATGGACACGCTACACGTGACAGCTTGTAGTTTTACACTTTTAAACATGCAAGGAGGAAATAAAGGTGAAGTAGGTGAGACACAGGTGTAAAAGAGAATTTCATATTGTTGACCCTTCCAAATCCTGGAAGGGTCAAGGACCTTAATAAAACTGTTCCATGAGTGCAGCCTGACTGTTAGAAACAAAACATTCAGAACGTAGTTTGTGTGGATATTGTACAGGCGTTCTACAGGCACGTAACTCAGTGATCAAGAGGACCTGGTACGGAGATACCAACATGGCGCTAATTTATCTGGGTTAGAGTTAGTGCGAAGGGTTTTGGCTCCCATTCAGTGGAAGTTGGGCAGTGCACGGTCCATCCCAAAGTGGGTATCACCATTTTTCCTCCTTGAATTTGTTGGAAGATCCGTTTCCGTCCCCTCCGTGAATAGACCAGAATTCATCACCCCTTTTCTGTTTTCCGTGTTAGCCTTTGTGTTTTTAAGTTAATAATGTGAAAACCAAACATGATTCTATACTTTTTTAAATTTATATGAATTTTAATGTATTTTTTTCAATTTTATGTGTAAAATAAAATGGAAAAACAAAATAAAATAAAAATAAGACAATCCAAAAAAATTGAAAAATAAAAGGCGTTTAGTTAAATCAAATATAGCATGCGATGGCAGAGCTTTATCTACCTGAATTCAGACTTCTTCGTGCCTATAAAGCTCACTGTTAGATATAGCTGGCTTTTTAATATAGATGTGCAACTTCTGCTTCCAGAAAAAGTGGCAAAATTTCCACTTCCAACTAGTGATGTGTTTGGGCGCCATCTTGTCTGAAACCAGCTCCCCCTTTTGGTGGTTGGCTGCACCTGTCTCGATGAAGGTTGTCACCAGTTGTCACACAGTGAAAAGAACAAATGCTTGACTTTCACCAGGTGTTGGAATGAAAACAGACAGTGGAATCATTGAGAACTGCAGCAGGGGTCAACACTGACTGTAAATCCTACTTTACAAAAAAGTTTTAATGTTGTACATCAAAACTTTCAAGTTTTGCCAGATTGTACTTTAGTTTGCTGTAATAACATATTTTGTTTAATTTATTTAATATTATTTTATCTTTTTTTTTTTTTTACTTGTCCTGTCCAGCAGCTCAGCAAACAGATAAGAGGTGAAGGCCTCTTTTGTTGGACAAATTCCTGAAATGAAATCTAACAAAATAAATGTAAATAAAATTTAAATGAAAGAACTGACTGAACCAGGTTTCCTGTTGAAATTCTGGTTTTGTTTTGTGTAGTGCTGTGTGTTCCTGAGCCAGCAGGTGTCAGCGGTTCCTTGGGGATGTTCAGTGGTTGATCAGTGTCAGATGGAAGCCTCTAAGAGCTCACTTTCATGTGGTTCCTTTAGAAAAAGGAAGACGTGGCTCGAAACACATAGCACTGAAACTCTGCATGTCTCAGCCCGTTGGGTTTCCCTCATGTAAAACCAGCAGCGATACCAACCGTGACAAGGAAGGAATGAATTTGGTTAGGCTGTCGGATTGTATATTTGATGCCTGAATCAAACTGCTAGTTGGGAAAGTTGGGTGTTTCCCTCTTGTATTGTCCTTCTGCTGAAAAACTGAAGAAAATGCAGCTGGGTTTTTGTCGTTTTTACACTTTTGTTTTTGATTAAAAAAATGTGCTTAAATTGTTCGCAGCAGGAGGAGAAAATGTTCACCTATTATTTAATTTAAGATTAAGGGATACAAATTAGAGGTTTATGGTTTTCATATTTAAATGTTGCCTTTCATAAGAAATATAATGTCCTGATTTGTTTGGTAAATTTGATTAAAATTTCTTGAAAATCAGTCAAAAGAGTAATCAGATTCAACGGTATATTGTGCCTTCTGCAAGACATGTTTGCATAAAACATGTAAAGTTGTTACCACGGCGCTCAAACATTACTGTTGCACTAAGGAGTTAAATAGCATCAGATTTATACACTCACTACCCTCTTTATGAGGTACACCTGGGTCGGACCACTTTTTCCTTCAGCGTGTCTTAATCCTTGGTGGCAAAGATTTAACAAGGTTCTGGAAACATTCTTCGGTGAGTCCATATTTTTTGGCTGCCCATCCTTGATGCCAATCTCCTCTTCCATCGCATCCCAAAGGTGCTCTATGGCTGTGGAGGCCATTTGAGTCCAGTGAACTCATTGTCATGTTCAAAAAACCAGTATGGTACCTTATCATCAGCCTAGAAGATGGTACACCGTGGTCATAAAGGGATGGACATGGTCAGCAGCAATACTCAGGTAGGCTGTGGTGTTGTAACCATGCTCAGTTGGTACTAAGGAGTCCAAAATGTGCCAAGAAAATATCCCCACACCCTTACAGCACCACCACCAGCCTGAACTGATGATGCAAGGCAGGGAGGGTCCATGTTTTCATGTTGTTGAACCCAAAATCTGACCCTACCATCTGAATGTTGCAGCAGAAATGGAGACTCATCAGACCAGACAACGTTTTTCCAATCTTCTATTGTCCAGTTTTGATCATCCTGGGTGAATTGTGGCCTCAGTTTCCTGTTCTTAGCTAACATGAGTGGTCCCTGGTGTGGTCTTTTGCTTCTGCCTCAAGGTTGGACATGTGTGTTCAAAAGTGTTCCTCTGCAGACCTCGGTTGTAACCAGTGGTGATTTGAGTAACTGTTGCCTTTCTATCAGCTGGAACCAGTCTGGTCATTCCCCTCTGACATCAACAAGGCATTCCCACCCACAGACCTGCTGCTTTTTTCTGACTATTCTCTGTAAACTCTAGAGATATTTGTGGGTGAAAATACCTGCATCAGCAGTTTCTGAAATACTCAGACCAATCCACGGCGGCACCAACAACCATGGTATGTTCAAAGTCACTTCAGTCACCTTTCTTCCCCGTTCTGATGCTTGGCTTGAACTGCAGCAGATCGTCTTGACCATGTCTACATGCCTTCATGTATTGAGTTGCTGACATGTGATTGGCTGATTAGAAATTTGTGCTAACGAGGAGTTGGTGTTGATATTTGACCTTGAATCACTGATACAAAAGAGTGAAAACAGCGTTATATTTCTTTTTTAAATGTCATTTCTAAATATTTCTGGGTCCTTCTGCTTGATTACATTTACTCTGCAAAAAGAGATTGCTGGCTTGTCCCCTTCCCCCCTCACACATACGCGTTTCAGTTTTGGGGGGGGGGTGGATTCATGTCATAAATGGTTGATTCATAAAGGTTCATGTCATAAAGGTTGCAAATGCTTTATGATTTAGCAGAACAGAATGGTGCCTTCCCTATCACTACACAGTAATGCAGCGCTATGGATGAACATCATCAACATATTTGATAAGTGCGTCTAATTCACAAGGGCTTTTTTCTGTACAGCCTTGCTTGAAATGAGCAACACTGTGAAATGTTAAACTAATCTACTAGATGTAGTAAATCCTGCTGACGCTTTTCTTATTCAGTTAGTCTGGTGGACTGGTGGTGTGGTTGGATGGGTTTACCTGGTTGTCTTGGTTTGGATTGCTCAAACAAAGTCTTAAGATAGTACTAACAGACCTGATAATAGGACAGCTGTTTAGAGGTTAAACAGGTTTTTTCTTTCGGGCACCACTTTGAAAAATTGATTTGAGTTCTTGAGTAGCTGTGGCACAAAGGTGGAGCGGTCAGTCTCTTGGTAGAAGTTTGCAGGTTCACTTCGCCTGCTTGTTTGTCAAAGTGTCCTTGTGTAAGACACTGAAGCCCACATCACTCCTGGTAGTTTACCCAGTGCCACCATCAGCGTGTGAATGGGACCTGTGACTGTAGAACACTACCTATTTTATTGAAGGTAGAAAAGTGCCATAAAGATATGCACCATTTTCTCATGTGGTACAGGGGCGGAGCTATAATATTTTATATGATCGCAGGAGGAGGTTGGAAAACTTTGGAAGGGGGGTAAATGAGAACAGCAGAGTGGAAGGCTATTACAAATGAAAGGGTCAAAAAATAGATTTCAAATAGTTTTATTATAAATGAGTAATTATTGGGTTTTCAAAAAATAAAATAACAAAAAAAAAACAGCATGGACTTTGGCTAAGACCAGGGTGCTGGCAGTCCAAATTGGTCGGCATGCACAATACGGGGGCGAAGTTTGTATCCATTCATCCATGCACTCTCATAAGTCATCCAAAGACTGAGTGGGATCCCTAACGAAATGGAAAAGTCATGCACTTTAACAGCGGCTTATTTGAATGTGGCCATGTAAAAAACAAGCTCTGGTTAAGACAAAACAAAAACACATGTTTAAACCCACCACTTTTACCCACAAGACGGTTTTTCTATTTTTTGGTGACTCATTCTACGTCAGATTTGAGCTGGACAGCAATTGTTTTTCTGTCTTTTCAGACTAGTAGTTAAACCACCATTGACTAGATAATATCTTTATGGCATTTGCAGCTAACTTGCAATTGAGCATTTTCAAAACTCAGGATTTGTAAAACTTTGACTTTTGTTTCACCTTTATTTTTTACCATTTTTTGGTACTCTTAATGCTCCTTTAGAAGCTTCAAAACGAAAATAGCAGGAGCCAGAATATAGTCTACTAATTAATCAGCCCTAAACTGATTGAGAAATCAGAGTATTCCAGTGTAAAACCCTGCATCACGGTAAAAAAACACGTGGTTTCAGAAGTTATTTTAGCTTTATGGTTGAATTATTTTTGCAGAAAACTGAGCAAGGATGAATGTAAATGAATCACAGTATTTCTTTAATGTTGGCACCAAAACCATCAACAGCTAAATTCTCAGCTGAATGTCTTTACAGTTTTTAGATGTGTGTGTCACATAACTATGCTTGTTTTTTCAGTAGATCCAGTAAGTTTTCAGGATTTAAAAAAAGCTATGGATCAAGCAGCAGCCTTACAATCCCCTTTATGGCTTTTATTGTTTGCGACTCAGCAGTTTTACAATATCCAGGCGCCCTTAAAGTGCAATAAGAAGTGATCAGAATCCAGTCACGTAAAGCCAAATCTGCACAAACAATTTTTGATCTTAAAGCATTTTTAGGCATTGAAGCTGGTTACTAAATTAAATACAAGCGCTTGTTTGTTT
Organism: Adrianichthys oophorus; assembly: GCA_036245035.1. NCBI lineage: Eukaryota > Metazoa > Chordata > Actinopteri > Beloniformes > Adrianichthyidae > Adrianichthys > Adrianichthys oophorus. The sequence goes on from BSAI01000108.1 coordinate 43,261,311, forward strand.
CTAAAGTTGAGATTTTTTTCCTTGAGGGACAGACGCAACAGTCATTAGTGAAGTTTGAATGTCATTTTAAAAAGTTTCTAAATTTCATTGTCACTTCCAGGAACCTCACTTAGCTTAACCAACACAAGATCCTATCAAAAAGTTCAAATGACTAAGCAGTTCAGATGATAATGAAACACACACAGAGCTTAGGACTTTGTTTTTTTATTTGTTCTAACAGCACAGTTAGTCACAAAGCTGTCAACTTTTGGGTCAATTAAAGCCTTTGACGCCTATTGATGCAAATAAGCATCTTCACTTTGGCTCCAAAATTACCTTAATCTACATGAAAGCAAAAACATTTTTTTCATGGTTGGAAATAATTCAGGCGTCAAGGGTGGTGACCACTGAAGTCAACTGTAGATCATCCTTCAAGATGTACAAAACAGAAATCATACACAACCATGTACAGAAGTTTCATTTGCATAGCACAAGCGCCAAAATTCACATTCCATAGGAATTAACAAGAGAAGGTCCCTGAAGGACAACCTTCGCACAGTCTGTTTAATGCACACAATCGAACAATCTGCTTATTTTTAAGCCATAGCTTAAGACAAAAAAATCAGTGAAGAAAAACATGGTATAAATGTTTAATCGAGACACGTACCACACTGATATAAAGTAAAAACAGGTGATGACAACTGGTTTTGTCCAGACACGTGCTGTACATTTTTACTTATCTAAATCCACCTTCCAAACTGAAGTCCAGAGGGACTAATACCGTTTTCAGAGATGGACAATCTTTTTAGAACTGGTTATTTTTCAGTCATGTTCCTCTTGTTCCACTTCGGCCACATAAGATCACTTCTGGTTAAATGAAGACAGTAAAAATGGCCGCCTGCTGGTCGCAGTGAGACCTTTACGAACAGTCTGTCATTCTGACTTCAGCGGAGCAGCAGAGCTGCAGACCTGCTGATGAGGTTCAGCTCAAAGAAGGCGAAGACGTACGGCGCATCTAGCTTGAACAATTTTTCATAAGCTTCTCTGGTGGTTTGTGTACAAGTGTTAACCATATTCTGAGGAGGGGGGTCCTGTCACTAGTTTATGGTAGTCTGACAGAGCCCCCAGGTCGATGTACAAAGAGCCTTTCCTCTTGATGTGACCAGAGTCTTCAGAATACAGAGAAGATTCTGCAAAGAGAGAAGAGTAAATGTGAAGATCTTGCTCTGTTCTTATTATTCTTCAGGAAAACACCACAGTCTGCTGGAGTTTACCTTGGGTGATGTCGTGGTGCTGGCTCTGCTGCCGTAGCACTGTGTGGGTGGCCTCTTCGAGGGCGGAGTCAAGGCTCCAGCAGCGAGGTTGATCCTCCCTGGGTGGATTGATGGCCTCATCCTTCAGGAGCTCAGACGCGGAGCTCCGCAGCGCGGGGTTCCTCTCCAGGCATCGTTTCAAGAAGGAGAGCATGGAGGCGCTGCAGTCCTCCGCTATGTCTTCCAGAGGCGGGGCCTGCTTGTGGATCTGTTGGGAGACAGATAACACCACACTCCTTTAAAACAAACAAGACTAAAACTCCTTCATTTGATTCTTAGTGGCTTTAAATGCTTGTTGAAGGGATTCCATGATTTAACGCCATTGCTTCTCCCCTACAGCAGCTTCATGGGGAAGTGAGTAAGTGCCTGAATTAGAGTAAACGAGGCTTATCATCAAAAAAGGAAGCTGGGCTGCGTAAAGGCAGAGAACTGTGTAATGGAACAGAAAATAAGAAGCGCTGACTGTGAGTTGCGCCACAGGTTTTGCAGATCAAGAAACTTTTCCATGACTGTCTGATGACCCATTTAAACTCATGAAGGCGTAACGTGATACCAATCAGAGTTTTGACATTTATTTTGAAGGAGCACAAGTCCAAGCTGGTAAAAATGAAGTTTAAAGCAACTACTAAAAACACGAGATTCATCGAGTAGTGAAAGATAACTACGGTTTTACAAAGAGCACACTTAACTTTGATAGTATGGTATTTTATTTTTTTTGTACTTTTGCATTGACACTTTGCACCCTTTGCAGAAATGCACCTGAACAGAAAAACACAAATTTCTTGAATTGGTTATTTCTGTTGAATATCTTCTTTTCCGGTAACACATTTAAAAAAAAAGGGAAGCTATCTGCTTTCGTAGCCCAGACAAGCTGCACGGCCCACCAGCTTCATGCTAAGACCTTCTACATGCTGTGGTGGTGTACAGGAAGCACGCAGTTTTGGTTTTTAGAGTTTTATTAAAGCTTAAAAGCTGATGCAACTACAGTTTGCTTTCATTGTTGTTGGTCACTGAGTCTGCTACACAATGTACAGGTAGGATGGGTATTTCTCCTCTGCAAGTCCTTAAGAGGAGATAAACGTGTCTGTAGTGGAGCTACTCATCAGTGATAAACATCTTTTCATTAATTGCTGTCATGTAAAGTGGACTTTTGGCATCAAGGGATTCTAACTGGTGCAAAATGTATGTCTTTATTTTATTACAATATCTGCAAAAGCACAGAAAATTAAAACATTTTCCAGTTGTACAAGAAATAAAAGGGATGTGATGAAAGGGGGGGGTTGAACTGTCGTGGTAGTGGTTAGCACTCCTATCTCACAGTAAGAAGGTGCTGGTTCTAATCCAAGCTGGGTATTTTCTGTGTCAAGTTTGCATGTTCTCCTTGTGTAGGCGTGGGTTTTCTCTGCACTATCATCCTCCACAATCCAAAAACATGCGTCATTGGTTTATTGCAGATTCTAAACTGTCCCTTAGGTGTGATTATGTGTGGTTGTTGGTGATGGACCGGTGAACCACCTAGGTGTATTCTGCTTTTGCCCAAAGGTGATTGGGTAAGCTGCAGAAACCTCATGACCCCAAATGGGACCAAACGTGTTTAGTTCGGTGGATAGATGGTGAAGGTGGAACAACAAAACCCATCAATCATCCCAAAAAAGCTTCCGTTGTATTAATTCCATTAAAATGATAGTAACTCTCAGATTGCTGATGCAATTCCATTGAATTCTGAAGCAGAGAAAAGCGACTAAACCAATAGGAAAAGCTGCTTTTCTCTGCATCAGAATGAGCACAGCGATCGCGTGAATGGTTAAAGATTAAAGGTGTATCAGAAGGCGTATGTTATTTTGATGTCAGCGGTGTTGGCGCAGATGTTAAAGGGTTAATGTGACATGAGTACTTACAATGTACAGGTAGGATGGGTAGGCAGTGCGTGGGTATCTTCTGACCCATGGAGGGCTGCCGGTCTGCATGTGAATGATGCTGGTGCCCAAGCTGTAGATGTCAGTCTTGGTGTTGTGTCCCCGGCACAAAACAAGCTCGGGACTCATGTACATCTGTGGGAAAGACACACCGATCTCAGTCAGTGACATACCTGCACATTCAAATGGCCAAATAGGGGAGTGAAAGCGCTTCCTCTTTTACTGGTAGCCTTTTCAAATTCTTTGTATTCGACACATAACAAACAGGAAGCCTACTCGTGCAGGGGGCTTTCTGCAACAAACCTGTTAACCTTTAGATCCTTAATGTGTGTCAATGTAAGCACAAAAGTGTTAAACGAGTAAACACAACACCAGTTTCTTTCTTTTTTTTCTTCTCTTGGTGCTGGAAATTCCAGCTTACTCTCCTAAGTTGGGGTATGGCTTTGCAGCCAGTTGGGTCTGCAGAGTCTGCCTCTACTATTATTGCATCTGGGTGTCTGCTTTGGGGCTTTCCACAGGCCACAAGAGGTGCAGGGTGCATGCATGAAGAGCCACTTGTGGCAAACAAGCTGACATCGGGGAAAACAGGGATGATGGATGATGGGAAGCACTTGGGATTTAATCCTAACATTTCCGAGCACTAAGCGTCAGCAGCTATGGGGTCAAAGAGTGCAGCAATTACTCCTACCGCCAAACTACTACTGACGTGAGCTTCTCTGTGCCTAGAGAATACAGGCGAGTGCCGACAAGTCCATAAAGAAATTTAGAGCCTAAAAGTCTGCTGACTCTCTAAACGAATGCATGTGTTTGTTTTTAACTACCTCTGTTCCTCTGAGGTCTCTTGGACTGTAGACATCCTCCGTCATCTGCACCGCCAACCCAAAGTCCACCAGCACCGCCTTGTCTGACATCAGGACAATGTTGCTAGCTGAAGTGACAAAAACCACAAATTACAGACTCAAAGACACCTTCTAAGAAACTTTAAGAATTTTTGCTGCAGCTGCTGGCATTTAGAGTTTGCAGGTTTGTAGTTTCCAGCCCCTGGAGCTTGTTTTGATTTGAACTAAGCAAAAGGCCACAAAAAATTTCAAATATGTCAAGGCCTAACAAGGTCAAGCCACTGAGTTTGTAAGCAAAGCGCTCAGGGTGAAGGAAAGCTCTTTCTCAGCAACAGCCTTATCATACTTTCAATCATGTGTTGACAAAGTCCGAAGAGAACAAGCACCAATAACCAGACATGAGACACAGCGCGGCTAATTCCAGACTTCAAGCAGCAAAAAAGCTGCTTGAAATCTGGAATTTCCACTTTGCAGCAAGGCTGCTCTGGCATTGAAGGTGCATTCACACCAAACGTGATTCGCGAGGCCAATTCAAGCGGACCTGCCTCTCTCTCGCTGCACCGCGAATTCAATGCTCACCGATTGGCCAAAAATGTGTTCCCTAAGCTCGCTGACACGCGAACGAGGCAGCGAGCACCTAGCAGCTAATGTTGTCACCAAAGGATTTGTTCATTGATGGATTTTTCATGGTTTTTAAACAGGACTCATGATTTTCTGTTGTAGCAGCATGTTGGATGTATGTTTGAGCACTTCAAAGTGAAAAACTGAGTGCTCCCCTTGACATGGTTTGCTCTAAGCTGCTGCAAAGAATACGACAAGAATAGGAGCCTAGAATTTTGCATTCAGCCCCATGTTGTACAACAGCAAACCGTCGATATGAGCAGGTTTTTCATGAAACACTAAAACTCAAAGCAATACTATCAACTTAGTCAAATTTCAGTGGTTAGTGGTTATTTCACGTAAATTACTCCTTTCCTTTGCTCAGCTATACTTTCCCCAAACAACATCCTTTTGCGGCTCACAAATAACGTAAGGAAACAACAGGTTCCTGCTCCTCGCCCTTCAGCAGGTCCGTCAGCATTTTTTAAAGTGTCGCATACTCACGCTTGATGTCATGGTGGATGACGTTGTGCGAGTGCAGGTACTCCAGGCCCCGCAGGACCTGCTTGGCCACCCAAATTATCTCAAACTCCCTCATGGGCCCACAGTTGTCCAGCTTCTCCAGGACGGAGCCCCCTTCTCCAGCCTCCATGAACAGGTGGACCGTCTGGTCCCAGAGGATGGCGCCGAACAGCTCGGCGATATTCTCATGGCGGAAGCGGGCCTGGAACTCTACATCAGCCGCCTTAAAGTTCTCCAAGGGGATCTAGGGGGAGAGTGAGTGAGGGGTGACCACAGGTGAAAAAATGCTTTTAAAATTGTGTTATATTACAGGAAAAAATATTACAGGCAATTTGTTTTTTTGTGTATTTTCTTTCAGAACAGCTTATTTGCTTGATGCATTTTTGTTTCAAGTTAGGATTCTGCTAAATAATTCCAGTTTGCATCTGTTAAGAAAGCACTTTAATGCACCAACAATTCTCTGATGATAGCTAGGAAAGCACTCCAAACTCTACCTCTTTGAAATTTTTGCAAATTACCCTTGATCAGCTGTGAAAAGTCACAGCAAAATTTCCTTTCTTGCTTTAATCTTCACCCCTTTTGTGATGTTTTTCTTTTGTAAACCTAGTTCTTCTTTTAAGCACAATGTTCCTCTTTTAGCACAAAGGAAAACTTTGCAAATGTCATGCCACAGAATCAGTGTTTGCACAAACAACTCTGCAGCCGTGCTTCCACGGGTCATTTTCAGCAGGGGAGCCGTGTTTCTGAGCTCAGGCCTGAATTCCAGGTGCACCTCAGGCAGGACTCACCAGCTTACAGGCCATTCTCTTCCTGGTGGTGGTGTCCTGAGCTAAGTGGACTTTCCCAAACGAGCCCTTGGGCACGAGGCCAGAGCCGGGATTCTTGTAGGTCAATCTCCAAGCAAACAAAAGGACGTCTATGTTGATCTGGTACCGGCCCTTTTTAACAGCCATGTCCTTCTGTAAAGCAGGAAAGGTGGTTAAAAAAAGTCAAATCCTTTCAAAAGTCATGCAAATTTTATACTTAACAGATAAGAAAAGACCACCTTATTCAGGAGAACTCCTATTTCATTAGGCAGGTGTTGCAGGAGCGGTGTCTGCATGCTGGATAGCAGGTTTACAAAGGCCAGGATGTCTGGCACTGTCCCATACCGAACCCCGCTGACCGCGTCCTCCTTCTCAGCCACCAGGTCCACCATCTCCTCTGTCTCCTCGATTTCATCCATCTCCTCCTGGGAGAGACCCTCTTCGTCAAATGACAAGCCTCCCTCCTCTTTCTCCTCTCTAAGCTGATAGAGAGTCTCTGCGGCGTTGATGATTTCCTCTACGTTCATATGAGCCAGCAGCAGTTCCAGTCCAGTGTCGTATTTGTAATCCATCTTGATGCTCCACGTGTCCGTCTCAGCCTAAAGTCAAAGCGGAGGGGAAGAGTCCATTTTTAGCACTGAGGAGAGCAGTCAGGGCTACAGCATGTGCAGCTACAACTCTGAGGCTCTGCGCTTTACTGCAACAGGCTGAGCACAGCTGGGTGGAGCTTACAGCACTGTTTTCCAAGGAAAAAAGGCGGAGGTGAGCTGGGAAAACCCAGGCCGGCATGGACCTTCACTCCTGTTAATGATTATCTTTTTGCTTAGAATTTGAAAGTTTCCCCAAATCATTGAAATCCATTTATATAATTATTCAAACGCAGTGATTTCAATGGTGTCAAACAAAATTCCACATCAGTTTAATTATATATAAAATTATTTATTTTTTTAAGACAATAAAACCCCACAGATCTGTCTCAACTTTTTATAAAAACAAAATAATATGTTTGTAATTAAGTTTTAAATTGAAAGCTTTACGTTTTTTTTTAAATGGTCCTTAACATAAACTGAGTGCATTCTATTTAAATATATAACAGGTTAAAAAATACTCAGAAACTTACAGTGGTTTCTCTCAGAGCGTCTCCATGCTGTGTCTGCTGTTTGACGCTGGCTGCCTGACTGACTGGCTGGCGGACGTGAGCTCTCTCGTCTACTTCAGGGAAGGAAGTAAACACAATGGGAGTGCGCGTGGGTGCGAGTGCGTGCTGTGATGTCAAAGCTGTACCCCTTCTTGGTTTCGTTTTCCCTTTTCTTGTTTCCTACAAAGGAAAGTATTGTTTTTTTCTTTCCCATCTCTCCCGTCTTATTATTTTTCTGGGTTAACATGAATAAAAGAAAAAAGATTAGGCTTGAATTTCAAACAAAAACATGTATTTTGTATTTGTATAATCACTAAAAAGAAATAGTTGTAAACTACAGGTTTTTGGTTTTATTGCGCGTCTGTGTTTTATGGCCTCTCTCACTCGCCGTAGACAAATAGTCACTGCGCATGCGCCCTTCAGTCTCGCTCCAGCGGCCATGGCGTCCTCCTTTCCAGTGTGCAGGTTATCTGTTTGGGGCAGAGCCAGCCTGTTGAGATGCTCGCGGAGGAGCGAGACGATTATCCACAGACGAGTTGGCACTAACACTACTGCTGCACGGACGGAGTTCACTCGGAGTGACGAATGCGGTTAGTGTCATGGAGTTGTAAACATGTTTAGCAACGAGGCTAGCCCTGAAACAAGACGCCGCGACTGTTTGAACTCCGTAGAGAACAGCTCGCGCTTTAGGAAACACCTGCGGCAGTAGGCTAAATCGCCTTGGTTTTTAAGAGCAATTATATCCTAAATAACGCGCATTATTCGGCGTGTCAACTGTCAAAAAAGGACTGAGAGAAGGGTCGATTCGTGGACGTAACAGAAACAAAAGTGTATAGGAAACACTGACACGTGCGGTTGTAATAAAAAAAGGTTATCAGTAAACGTGCCTTAAGAGCACATTTAAAACATGTGCCAACCTAATGTAATAGATACTGTAAATGTGCATTACCCACGCTGCTCAAGTATTGTGAGCCAGTGGCTGTTTGTTTACAAAATAATAGTCAATTGCGAATGACACTTCAATGTTGCCATGATTTAAGGTTGTAAACATAAACTAAACATAACATTTTAAAACGATAAGTTAGTGGTCTGATGTTTGAACATTGCTGTGTGGGATCATTTAAAGGTATCTGAGAGTAAATAAAAATAATTCTATCCCTATTCGAATGAAATACTAAGAAATTCTAATGCGGGGTGTTGATTATTATTATTATTATTATTGTTGGTATTAATGTTGCTGTTATAATGAGATATAAAAGTAAAGGAAAAGTACTTTGATGTCATGGAAACATGGAATCTGAAATATTAGCGTTGCTAAAAGTAAGGAAATTAATTTTACTGACACAAACATGAAGAAACAATTTATTAAAACAAGGAATTAGTATGAAGGTCAAAGTAAGATCGAAATACACACACCAGTACCAAAAACACTGGACACAACAGTTGAGCATGGTGATGGTGGCATCCTGGTTTGGAGCTGCCTTTTATTTTGTTAAATTAGGAAAACAGGGTTGAAACTTTTACACTGATAAGTTGTAATCATAGAGTGATTGTGTAATCCAAATCTGAAAGATGTGGGGTGGATAAATCAGATTTGCAATCCTTTTTGAGCTGTACAACTTAGGCATCAGACCCAAATAACTAGGTCAAACTGCTCCGTTCTTTTTAAATAGACAGTATGAGATGCAAATATATTTATGCCACAATCTGTTTGAAGGTTGCTGAAGGGAACACTTAAATATGTTTAGCATACTTGCTGGTTTTAAAAAATGAGGGGAAAACACACACACAAATAAAAAAAAAAAGGATCCCAAAGGATTTCTTCGATTTAGTTGTTTTGACCTCATTTTATACATTTTGTGGGAAATCTGGACTTCGTTAAATAGCATTGAACAATTAACACATATTGGAATAAGAGATATTTAATGAGCAGATTTATATTGAATAAAACTCATACAAATGCTAAATGATAACTTAGCTGAGAAACCTAACAAAGAAAAAGTAGCACAATAAATGAGTAAACTGTAAACTGTAGAAAACCTGAAATTTTTTTGTGGAAATATAAAGACTTAATGCTAGTGTAATTTTGAAAAATGTAGAAAACTTGTAATTACAGTAGAGTAAATCAGTCTTTGATCCTTTGCTGATTTTGTAGGTCTGTGGCTCCAAACCAGATCTGACCTGGTGAGGTTTCCATGATCATGAGAACAGTGAGATATCAACCTAAAACAACACGGCAGGAGTTAGTTGATAATCTCAAAGCAGCTGGAACCAAAAACCTATGGAGAGAGCTGCTAAGCAACAGCCACCAAAACGGAATGATTTAGAAGACATTTATAAAGAAGAGTGGGGCAAAATTCCTCCTGATATGTGCAGAAACCTGTTCATTAACTACAAGAAACCTCTGACCTCCGTGCTGCTAATATACGTTTTGCCTCAAAGCGTTAAGTCTTTCTGGCATAAGGGTTCACATATTTATTTCCCTCAATGAAAAGCAAATAAATTTATATACATTCTTTAAAGTTGATTTGATGGATTTCTATCTTTCACCAACTGAATCTACTGTTATGTCTGTAGTTTCTTTAAGTGGGCAAACCTACAAAATCATCAAAGGATCAAATACTAATTTCTTCAACTGTAACTGCAGTTAGTATTTAATAGCCAAGTGCTAACATCTAGCATTGAAATACAAACTGCTGTATTAGCTAAAGAAATAGTGTAAAAAAAAAAAGGGCAAAAATGATTGGAAAAAGTAACAAACTATGCTAACATATTTGTTAAATAACAAATAAACTGATTCGGGGAATGTTCAGGAAAAGAAATAATAGAGTAAAGTTTATACTTTTCAAGTCAAAATGGTTGCAAATTAATGAGCAATGAGCTTCCAACTATAGTTAAAAAAATAATTTAATTATTTGAAGGGAAATGTACATAAATTGTGTTTTTCACTTCCTTTTGGGATTTGAAAATCTGTTGACGTACATTTTTTTGCCACATTGCAGTTCTGTCAGAAGACACAAATGGACGTAAGTGTTTGCACACACTCCTGGTGGAGAGACAAGAGCAGGCAGAGCGGTCCGTCCTCATCAGCTGCCAGTCCGGCACCAGCGAGAAGAAATTCCTCAAGTTTCTATCAAAACACGGCGACATTAAAAAATACTTCTTCTATGAAAGCTATGTAAGTCTGTGCTTTTCCCTTTGCTCTTGTGCTGCTCCTTGGCGACATTTCTGACTGGTTACTTTTGTAGGGCTTGAACGCTGTTGTAGAGTTTTCCAGCCGGGACGGTGTTTCCTCTTTACTAGAGATGGCCACCATCCCTGCCGTCAACCATGAATCCCTGGTGCCTTTCAAATCCAGACTGTTGTCTCTCAGAAACCTCAGCTCTGGGGACTCAAACCCTCCATCAGGACTTCAGTGCCATCCCCAAAGCACAGTTCCCATCAGTGAGCTCATCCAGAGGCTGTCCCACGAGAAGAGTGTAAGTTCTCAGCATCTACAGCTCCAAGTTCTAGTTGCACATTGACCCGCTAGAATTACTGGGATCCGTTTTGGTGTTCTGCCTCCTCTTCCTCAGATAGACCAACAGATAATCTCCCTGACTGAAGAATATCAGATCACAGATGAGAACAGCAGGCTGCGTTTCCTCGTCTGCTCTCTGCTCAAGGACGTTGCTGCTGCTTATTTCCCAGAATGCACCATCAAGCCATTTGGCTCTTCGGTGAACGGCTTTGGAAAGCTCGGTTGTGACCTGGACATGTTCCTGGACCTGGACAGCATCAGCGGGTGGAATGTGAAGATGGTAATGACGTGCCCTGCATTCACAGACGAGGATCTGTCTGCTCTCATCGATTCTGTGTCCTCTCTGTCCGTGTTCAGCCTAAATCTGGGCTTTTCATGGAGTACCGGATGAAGCGCGCCAACTCTGAGCGGGCTGTCACCCAGAGCGTCCTGTCTGTCATCGGGGAATGCTTGGACCACTTTGGACCCGGCTGTGTCGGGGTGCAGAAGATTCTGAACGCTCGTTGCCCTCTTCTGCGTTTCGTTCACCAGCCGTCTGGCTTCCAGTGTGACCTCACAGCCAATAACAGGTGCTTACTGTGAACACACTCGACTTCCTCGGGTCTTTTTCCTGCAGTGTTTCATATAAAATGGGTTTGCGTCATAGAGTCAAAGGGTCACACCATGAAATGTCAGCATTTAGCTCTCATGCTATCAGGAAGTGGCTGTCCCCTTTCGCCACTGCTGCTTTGAGAAACCCCAGCATGACTTTGTCACAGAATGTTGCAGCGGTTTACCCACCACGTTAAAAGTAAACAGGAAGAAAGAGCAGGGACTTCTTTGTGTTTCATTTCTTCCACTCCAGCCCCAAAAGTCATTGCGTTATCAGCTGGAACACCGGGCTTGCTAACGCACTGAAAACCCACTAGAGGTTTCTCAGGAAACGTCGTGGAGGCTCTCGCCGTGGGCGTGAGGGGGACTTTTCTCGAATCGCGCTCTAACATTTCTGAAGCACTTTCCTTCCTGAGAGGCACGCGTTAACCCTGCAATCTGATAGCTATCGGAGACCAGAATACGACAGCTCCTACCTTTAAAGACCTTTAGTTTAACCTTTAGGTCAAGTTATCGTCATTGATTGTAGTTTCCATTGATGCAAAACTCTAAACCTCTCAGGTGTTTGATGTTTCTAGTTATGTTTTTTCCAGAAAATTGTATCAAATTCTGACGTTGAAATAGCTTTCAGGAAAATAGAACTTGGCAGCAGCTTAATAGTGAAGAACAGCCTTTTAAAAACATTTTTAAAAATGTAAAATAAAACATCAAGAATTGTCACAAAAAAACAACTATACCACAGATTAATGACTAAGTTGATTCCAAGGCAGGCGTTGTTTTTTTTCTATACTAAAACACCAATATTGTAGCAAAACCTGACATTAAGACTGGAAAAGTTACTATATGTTTTCTGTTTTATTAGAATCAGAAAATAAATATTGTTAACTTACTTCAGAAATCAAATAGTTAAGTTTATGAAACATTTTCCCCCCAGTCTGGCTTTGGATTGTTTTATAGATGCCAATAGTTTGAAAAAACAAACAGATTTTATTTTAATTTTAGCAGCTGTGGAATGTCCTTCTGTTTCCTCTCCACAGGGTGGCGATGAAGAGCACAGAGCTTCTGTACTTGTATGGCGAGTTGGATCCTCGAGTGCGCCACCTGGTGTTCACCGTGCGCTGCTGGGCCAGGGCTCACGGCATCACCAGCAGCATCCCCGGCGCCTGGATCTCCAACTTCTCCCTCACTGTCATGGTGCTGTTCTTCTTGCAGAAGAGGAATCCTCCCATCATCCCTACACTTGACCACCTACGAGATCTTGCTGGTGATTTTAATCATGGATACAACAGTAAAAACGTGCCCAAATTCTGCCGACAGACTAAATCTGCGTTCACTACAAACGTGATTCACGCCTCAGGGCGTCCAGTTTCCATGCTAAGTCATTGCTAAGACAACTTATAAGGTAGGAGGGCCTGTATTTATGTTCAAGTTTATGAACACAATTTTAGATGAGCAAATTTGACGCACAAATCGGGTTTGACATCCTGCAGCATAAGCCAATTTCCAGATTTCCCCATTGCTCCCTTACCCCTAAAAGTCTATAGTGTGGGACTATCCAGTGCCCTGGATTATAATTTATTTATTCTATATGATTTTTATAAGCGCCAAATACGATGTCACTCATTTGCTGAAGAAGAAAACCTAATCAGTAAGAACATTTTACAAATATTGTTTATGAATCCACTGATGATGAAAACTTGGGTGATCTATAAAAAGTACATTTAGATGTTTTTCTTCTAATGACAAATAGTTTAAGCGCAATGCATTATGGTCTACATTCGGCAATGTGAATTGATGCACACTGTTTATTTTGCAGAGACTTCTGGGAAATTTCCACGGCACTGGATCGTGGAACTGTAGATACGGACACCCTGAATAAATGGAGAAAGCACCAAAGAGTGAATTTAGTAGTGAAGCAGTTCAGATACAACCTACAGCTGCACGTGTTTAAAATCAAATAGATGTGCTTGAAAAAAGCCCTCCTATGAGAAAGTAAAGTGAGTGAACCATTTAATGTTCTGTGGGACATTAACGTATACATCACAGTAGTTATATGTTCAGGAAGCAAAAGATCTTAGTCAATCGGATAGTCCAATTTGCTGCTAAAACAACAATCTGATGATGGCTGGTGACATCAGAGGGACTCTTTGGAAACACAAGTTAGGTTAATTTAGTTTATAAAATATAATATATACAGTTAGGAAGGAAAGTATTGCGGTCACAGGTTCTGCAAGTTTTCTCACTTTAAAAGACGAGTTTTGTGTATAATGTTCATCATAGATGCACTTCAACTGATTAGAATTAGAGGGATTAGAAGAAGTAGAAGGTTTCAATGACAGAGGTCAAACATTTCCTACAGGTTGGCACAATTCAACTTCATTCAAATACGAAAGTACATTTTTTAATATAACAGCAGGTTTTTTTTAAATTTTCGGATAATATATTCAATAATCTTTTACAATTTTTTAAAAGGAACCCTCGTTTTAGACGCTTTCTTTTCCAAAGTAAGCGTTCTAAAAACAGTAAATGTTCTCTGCTTTAAAAATCTTACTGAGTGTTAAAACAAGGTGTTTTCCTTCCTATACTTTCCCTGCTCTTCATTTTCTTCCACAATTGTTTCCTGATATGCAAGAAACCCTACAAATGAGACCAATGATCGGACAATGACTCATTACTTAGTAATTATTCAGTTTAACACTTTCGTCACTGACATGTTGAATATAAGTAATGTCCTGTTTACAAACCCCCCCAGGAAAGGGCAGGCTATCCTAAGAATTGCCCCATGAGGCTCTTAAAGATTCAAAATGATCAAGTTATTTTACATTTAATGTTGGATTTCAAATTAAGCTTCAAAACAGGAAAAAATAAGTTTTCGGAATTTAGAATTGTAGCCTAAATCTTCATTTTTTTTTAGAAATAACATAGAACTGTTTTACATGTGAGAATTGACATGGGTTTGCAACCATTTCCCTGGTGGTTAGCTTGGGAACTACACCTAGTTCCAGATTTATTTTTGTAACGCGCTTCAATTCGGAAGTCAGAGTTGCCTATCTGAAAAGCAGTGTGATTTGACCTCATAAATAATGGTAATTACAGAGGGTCGCTCTGGCTCTGACATTTTTTTTCTTTATCATACAGGCCCAATGACCTCTGGGATCTGTAATTGAGAAGCCTTTGGTGAGGTTAGAGTCCTGGTTTGAGGTTTTAGAGGTCGTGTCTGATCTGAATGTGTCTCTAAAAGCTTTGTTGCAGCTGTCATGCTGCTTTTATGAAGGGCCCGTGCCGTTAGTTCCACCTCATGTTTCGTAAAAAAAAGACTCTTCCCGTCCTTCCTGGTTTGAATTTAGTGCACAACCTTTGACACCTTCATTTTTCGCTTTGAGAATCGAGCCCCCGTTTCACCAAGAGTTATTGTGTCTTAATAAAGTTAAGTTTGTACTTTAACACAGTCAGCAGCTCAGCAGTGTGCAGCTCTGCTGCCTCTGTCACCTTGACTCCCTGATAATTGCCTTCTAAAAGCAATCAGGCCGTCCTCCTCCTCCTCCTCTCCCCCGGCCTGCTTTGCTCAGACTCCATCACAAAGAATGCTTACAGGACAATAAAAGCTGCATCCCTCCTAGAAGGCTGATGCATGCACACGCACCGCTACACGCATGCCTGGGTGAAGGACACTGGTTACAAAGGCGCAGCTTGAGGACGAAACCAGCAGCCTTTTGTTCCCCAGCCTCAAACACCTCATGCTCTTTTCTCCGTCTCCTCCAGAAATGCAGCAACACATCCATCTACGCCTTGTTTGTAGCTGTCATCTTACCTTGTATCCCTGCTCTCGTCCCCTCAAGGTCCCGCAGACAAGAGCGTGATTGAGGGCAACGACTGCACGTTTGTCAGCGACTTCACAAAGATCCAGCTCCGGAGGAACACGGAGACTCTGGGTGAGCAGCCGAGCGCAGCTTTAAAGGCCGCAGGGCAGCGATTGGCTTTGACAGATGGCGGTGCCTGTGTTAATGGGGCTACATGCAAAACCTTACTTTGTTTCAGAGCACCTGCTGTACGAGTTTTTCGAGTTCTACGCCACGTTTCCTTTCAGCAGGATGTCCGTGAACATCAGGAAGGTCTGTATCTGAGTCTGGAATACACCACAACCCTCACTGCAACAAAAAAAAAACATCTCTATAGGCTGGCAGGTCAAACTGTTTTGTTTAGAGATTTCTACAAACTGCATTTAGAAATAAGAATAATTGAGTTAAATATTACGTTGAATATTTACACTTTGATTTTTCAAGTTTTATTTAGTTTCCAAAAGCTTTGATTATACATATTTTAGAGAATTTTTAAGGATCGCATCAAATAAAAACATCAACAGATATAAGAAAGTGTCATTTCTGCCCGTTGAAACAATGAAACAGATTGTTAAAATTTGGCCATCAGTTCCATGGCCATCTTTTATCAGGTTATGGAGTCAGAGCGCCTGCAGATCCTGAATATGCAGTATTCACACGAGCATGTGTGGAGCACGCCGAACGAGGGTTTTTAAACACATTAAACAGTTTAATAGCACGTTTACGAGTCCAGTGGGAACATAGCAATAAGCTAGCTTATAGTCCCACATCGATCATGTTTGATCTTTTGTTTTTAAGTACATAGTGCAGAGCAGTAGGAGTTCATCAGAAATTTGCTGAGTTGTGGGCGCAGAAGTAAGCCTCCGCTAATATCCCATCATCCCTTTGTTTACATGCCCTCCTGCTAGCTTACAGCCCCTCACAACCCCAACTTAACATTACCAGTACAATAAAAATAGCAAGCAATATCAGAGTTATCCAGCCGTACAACTTTGAGCCAGATGCCAATTCAGACAAGGAAGATGAAGACGTTAATGAATCTATTTATCTGTAAGTAGAATGAAGCGGAGCAGGAAGCTTGTGGGACCCACCCATTTCCGTTGCTGTATCACAACTGAGAGCTTTTTATCTGTTCCTGATTCATCCCAAATTGAATAAAGAAATACTCAGAAATGCAGTTTTAATCCTACATTCTTTCTTATATTCTTTCTTATATGTCCTCCATGATGGAAAAAATGCTACAACATGTTAAAAACACCATTTTCATTGGGATGGCTCTTTTAACTTAACTAGGAAGTCATTAAAAGCAAGTAATTGCCTTTAGTATTAAAGGAATAGATTCAAAAAAACATTTTTTTTTCCCTAATCGACACGATGCGACCTTGACTCTGTTGGCAGTTTTCTAGTCGTGCTGTCTTCAGGTCATGACCTGCTCAAAGGTCATCCTCTGCAGATAGCTAATGAGCTGAAACGGGCAGGAGTCTGGAAATAGAAATGTAGATTCCATAATAATGACCTAAAAATGAGGAAACTATCTGGTGGTTCAAAGCTGTGGGTAGAAATCTCCACAAAGTAAATGTTATTGTTTATGAGAGATGCTTTGCACTTGTTCCGTTTTGGTGTTTTTGTTTATTTTTTTTTATGTTTTAGTCTTGTTTCGCCTTAGTTTTTTATTTTTTTGCCAAATTACTTCTCACAATAGTCAGAATGTGTTTAAAAAAAGGGGCATGATTCATTTTTATTTCACAGGAGAGCTAAGTGTTGATTAAAAGTGTATTTTGAAGGGAGTACCGATATTGTTGAATTCAGTTTACCAGTATCAATCACCAGTATCAGTAGGATTTGAACCAACTGGATTCATTTTATTGGTTAAACTCTAGCAGGAAAATCTGAAAACAAAATACAAAACATTTTTTAGATTTAAATATTACTCAAAGACTATGCTAGTAAATAAATAGTTGTATTGGGGGAAAAAACTATTTATATAAAGTAAGAAAAAGGACATCAATAAGATACAATGTAACACCAGACTATCACACTACCACCACCATGTTTGACTGTTTCTTCAATGTTCTTTTCTGAAAGTAGCTATAAGCCAGATGTTTGAGTTCATAAGACTATAAGACAGTTATTTTTGTGTCAATAGTGCACAGAATGTCTTATCAAAAGTGTGTTTGGATAATTATGAGGAATTTTGTCTTAACACAGTGCTACTCAATTATTTTCTCTTACGCCCCCCACAACTTCCAGCTGCAACTATCATTAGTCAAGTTGCTCAAGTTAAAAGTAGTTGCAAATTTGGCAACATTAAGATGAACTAATGAACAAAATATTTTTCTATTGTGATTCTTGAGCTTTCATGAATGTGGGTATCGTCGTCTCAAACTATGGAAGCCAGAAAAGACAGACCTTTATTTTTCTCATGATATTGAGATAATGATGCTGTTTCGTCCCTCTCTCTCTTGCTCTCGCTCTCTCTCTCGCTCTCTCTCTCTCTCTCTCTCTAAAATCTAAAATCTAAAATCGATCCAGGACACCTTTAGCCAAAACTTCAACCAGTGTGACTCAGAGATTAAAAAAAAAAAAAAAAAAAACCCACCAGGCTTCAATCATATTGGTATTTTCCAGTATCAATATGATAAATGGTGTAAACATGTATAGCGATTCCTTGAAGGCCCAAAGCGCTTTTCGGTCACAGTCCCATTCACACACAGATAGTGGCCCCGCTAACGAACACCTCTGACACTAACTTATACCGTAGCTCCTCTAGTTTATTGACGTCTTCCTGCATAAGTTTTCCTTTTTTCCATGTTTTTTTTAACAGGTGGATTGTCCTGTCTTCGCTTGTGGAAATTCCCTCTCTCAGTTGACTTTTTTATGACCTTTTAGCCTGTTAGTGACGTCTTTGCAGTTTATAGGAGGCAGTTACTTTCTTACACAGTAAAAGCATAACAAACAAGTGCTACCCTTCATATTTCAGTTGTTTCTAGAAACACTTTATTATTTATCCAATAAACTATAAAAAAGTGAATAATGTGGGTAAACACTTCTCCATAGTACTGTTGTATTTTGTCCTCATTTTTAGTTTCTATTCTCTGTAGTCAGAAATGTTTCTTTGTGCTCTGTTGGAGAGCTGAGACTTGTGGGAAAGAGGCCCTCTGGTTGAATTTATGACTCTAATCTGACTGTGGACACGGCTGAAGAGTCCTTCAGGTGGACTGCGGCTGTGACCCTCCGCCTGCAGCCGTCCAGCAGCGGGGCTTCAGCATTAAATCTGCTTTACTGTGCCGCAGCA
This sequence comes from Adrianichthys oophorus, assembly GCA_036245035.1. Taxonomy (NCBI): domain Eukaryota; kingdom Metazoa; phylum Chordata; class Actinopteri; order Beloniformes; family Adrianichthyidae; genus Adrianichthys; species Adrianichthys oophorus. The sequence goes on from BSAI01000108.1 coordinate 43,279,669, forward strand.
CTCTGACTCAATCCCAGCTCTTGACTGATGGGTTTATGTTGCCATCTTCCTCTTCATCCCTTTATCCTTCAGTCAGGCTTAAGGTGGATTACAGCATGCAGAGAACACAGATTACAGCCATGCATTGCTCCCTTTTAAGATGATTTGATACCTTTTAGATGCAACTCAACTTGGCAGAAATACACTTTATTAGCATTGAAGTTTTTTAACTTAATAGTTAAGATTTAACTTCAGAGTTGACAGTATCCTCTCCTCCTGCCTCTGTTCAGGGCACAGAACAGAACAAACCCGAAGTGGCTCCGCTGCACATCCAGAACCCGTTCGAGACGACGCTGAACGTCAGCAAGAACGTCAACGCCACCCAGCTGGAGCGCTTTGTGATGCTGTGTCAGGAAAGCTCCTGGCTGCTCCAGCAGAGCGAAACCAACGCACCCAAAAGGGGCGGGGCAGACGGCGCTCACACCCCGTGGGGGCTTTCCACTTTGCTCCTCCCCTCACAGGTCGCGGGAATCAAAAGTCGCAAGAGGAGAAAGCGAGAGCCGGCCAGCGAGAGGATCAGGAGTTTGTTGGACTCTTTAAAGAATCAAAGTCAGTGGAAGTCCAGCTGAGAACTCTCAAAAACCCAGAGGTTCTTCTCGGCTCCTTCACATCTCACGGCAGAGAAGCTGCAACTCTACAGTTCCAAACACGGACACTTGAGGGTGCCAGCGACGCCTTTATATTCCTGTGCTTCTTCACAGCTGGATGTGCACCATCAATTACTGCAGACGGCCCTCGTCTATTATTAGTCCGTGAAGTCTCCTGGATGACTGTGGTTTAGTTTTTTTACATTTGAAACATGTGATGCTCTCAGCATCAGAACACAAACAGACATTTACTCTATGATTCAGATTTTACTGTTCAAAAAACAAGATTTACTGACTGGAAACACTCGTTATGGAGCCTTAACACCCAAAGCATCCACGAAAACTGTTTGTGTTTGGTGCAAAAAGTATTTTTTAATAAAATCTAAAGCTGATCTTCTGAATCAGTTATCTCTTTCCCTCTGTCCTTAACTGTTTCATTTGAGTTGTATTCTGTTTTTTCAAGGTCAAAAGTATATCTATTTTGTCTTTGTCAGGTTATGAAGGTATTGTGTTTTGTAATTATATTTCAGTACAGCACCTTTTTTTTTTTACCCCCTGTCAAATGTATTTCCAGTTGAGTACCCCGCCTCACCAGCAGAGGCAGGTCGCATACACAAACAATTCAAATTGTTTTGCTGAAAAGATGCTGCAAACAATTAAAAAACCGTAAAATAAAAGAAGTAGGATCATGGGATGATGAGAATAATAACGTGGTATTTTAGGATGGAAACGCAATCAAAGCACAGAAATAAGACCAAAAAAAACATTAAACATGTATCATTAACACATTTATTTCTTTTTATTTTTCTTGAACTGAGAATCAAAATTAGCCCCAGAAATATAGAATATAACACCACTGTTAGTTTTCATCCTGCATCACAGTAAACCCACACCATGATTCTGCCACCTCAGTACAGCTAAGACAGTTTCCTGAGCATCTGCGCTTTGTTTTGTAATTTCTCTAGGTAGTGTCATGGTTTTATTAGTTACCAAAAATGTGTTTTAATTCCATCAAAGCTCAATCATTAATTCCAACCACGATGTGCACAGTGGAGGGAGGCTGCATAATTAGCTGAAGAATTGAACACGATCAAAATAGCTAAGTATTCCGGGGAAAGAAAAAAAATCCTGATGTTAACTACAAAAGCTGCCGAGTCAGGCTTAAAAATGCTGAAAAGGCCTTAGATGATGCAGTTGCCAGGCAGAATAAAGAACTCCTTCAATCAAACGGCCTGTATGATGGTCTCAGCTCTGATTTTAAAAAGGCTTTTGAAACTTGAATATATGTTTCTGGTGAAATGACTCTGCAGTTCCGAGCTCCAAAATTCACATTGTTTTCTTCACTGAGCAAAAGCTCAGGCGCCATGTTCCAATGACCATAAAAGTGACCCAAAGCAACCAGACGCTTTTCAAGGAATCTTTTGAAGGTGCTGAACATGTAGCTGAAAAACCTGCAAAAAGAGATCGCTTAAAATAGGAAAAGAATCCTAATCTTAAGAAGAAAATCACTACAAAGTAGTAAAATAATCTGGACTAACAAATCATAGATCAAAATTTAAAAAAAAGGAGGCATTTATTCTTAGAGCATTCATCTAAATTTCTAAATCAAAAAATGTAAAAAACTGAAATTTAACATGTCTTCTCCTTGTAAAGTAATTCTGCTTAAAAAATCTAGATGCCTTATGAACTTTTCTTTGATTAAACAATGAGTTTTTTTGAGTCATAAATGAAGTTTTTCTATTGTCTGGCGTATGGAGCAAAAGGATTTTGAGTCATTTTAATAATCATTTCTTTATTTTTTAAATCCTAGCTCTTAATGAGAAAAAAATCTCGACTGGGCATAAATCAGTGAAAGCAACTAAAAATATCTAAAATGTCCAAAAATGAGGTTTTAAATCTGTGCAAGAATCAAATAATTTGGAGTGATGGTTTCAGGTGCAGAAACATGAGGGGAAAGTGCTTCTCGTGAGAGTGAATGCTGCTCAACCCTTAGACAATGATGGTGCGTCCGCCTCGGGGCTTTCTGCACACGTGAACCTAAACTGTAGTAAAACTGAGGATGAAATAGATGTTGGTTAAAGTTTAAAGCAGCGAATGATCAATAAGGCTTAACGGCGCCTGCGTGTGTTACATTTTTATGGAGTTAAACAGCCCATCAGCAGTTTGCTGGAGCGCAGTCAGCAGCTCTGAGCTGGAGTCTATCGAATGGATTGACCCCTGAGAGAAAAGAGGAAAAAAATCTCATGCTAAAGAAAAGTGGTGACCTTTAGGATTTTGTGGAGTAATGCGTGTATTTCTTTACATAACATCAGACAGGATATACTGTAGGTTCACTTCCTATGAGACTGTGTTTGCATGCGTCTGTTTCAGGCCTCGGAGACGGCGCTGGAGAGGTTGGGAGTGCAGCCCCACAGCTGTTTTTCCACTCATTTCAATGGGAGGTCAAAGAGAAGTGACAGGACGGACTTTTAACTACCTCCCCTTCCCTTCCGGCCGCCACTCCGGCGAGGAACAGGAGGAGGAGAGCACTCCTGACTCCACTCACCGTCCTTTCCCTTCCAGCTCCCAGTTCACTCAAAGATGCGACGCTCTCTTATCTCAGTAATCTGTTCAGCTCACGGCCTTCTTTGAGGTTTGTTTATTTCCAGCTGGTTTGGGGCTGCCGGATCTGTTCTGGTGGAGCAGAGGAGCGGTTATGAAATGTGGCGGTGGTGGAAGGGGCTCTGGGCGGGGAAGATCTTCACCTTGGGGGAATCTGATGAAATGTGACCGCTGGGTGTTCTGGGTTTAATTTGTACGGAGCTGCATGTCAGTACTGCGGATTTGCTGACGTTAAGACGGTGGTTTGGAATCTGCACTGCTGGGTTTTTCTTTTTTATAAAGCCTTCTTCTCCATACATCATGCGGTTTGGGAGGTAATTACAGGAATGCATAGAAACTACAGCCACAAAGGTTACTATGGGTCACAGTTTGGGTTTAAAATCTTTTTTTGGGTTTCTCAGTGACTTTCATTTGATGCACGTTTGTTGTACAAAGAATGTAAAAAGGTAGCTTGAAGTTTCTGGGAAAACATTTGAAATATTTCAGGAAACAAGAAGGGAATTTAGCTGCTTTTGTAGATAATTACCACCCAAAGCCTTGAGCTGGCCCCCCTTTCAGACAAAGCTGTCGGCTTGATGTTAATGCATTGCGCTTGTTGTGACGGCCTTATCAGTCGGAGCACTTTCATAAGTGATTTTATCGGGCTGTCTGATCGCTTTGGCCCTCCTTCCAGCTGCTCTCACAGACTCCACGCGCTAAACTGAGTCGAGTCCCCAAAGCACTTCCCCTTGCAGTTCCGGGAATTATCCCGGCAGCCTTGAGAGCAGCATTCATGTAGGTTTTCATACCTGAGAGAACATCACAGCTTTGCGTGACTCCAGGCCACAGGCAGAGGCCCTACAGAGCCTTGCTGCAAATCTGTTTGTTGGTTTTTAAGAGAACATTCAAAACACCTCCAAGCAGATCAAATCTCATCTGGCAATCTGCAGAAATGCACATTGTTTTTACAGAGTGTGAAAGAGGTTTTTGTATCCGCTGTTGGAGCCATTGTTTGACTGCTGGCTGCAGGGCTGCCTGAACGGAGCCAGGCAGAGTTTCAAAACCCGGTCAGGACCTGCATCAGCAGCTGCGGGTTGAGATTGAAGGTGAGGTGTCACGTGGCAAAACACTAACCTGCAAGGCTGCTGCCGCCTGTCATCCTGACTCTGCTGGGTCTCTATGGAAACAGTGGTTCCGCCGTGCTCTGCTGGATGCCAACATCAGGAAACGTGTTTACCCTAAAAAGATGCAATCCACTTTTAAATGAAAACTGAGAAATTTTTCTCATGTTGGAGGACATGCACAAAGAAAATTCAACTTAAAATTGCATTTCTGGTTATTTATTTATTCAAATCGTTGTGAATCAGGAGCAGACGAAAAAATGCAGTTTGAAAAAGAGCTTATTGTACAATAAACTGGATGGTCCACAAGCTCCCTTCTCCACTCCATTCCAGTGCATCCATTCCTAGACGGCTACATCCACGTACGTTTTCATTTTCCCCGTCTGAGCTGACTTCTGGCTCAAAACTATGGGTGGATAGCCCCAATATTGTTTGCCATTTTTGCTGCACCAGTAATGTTAGGTTGGGAACATGAAGAGCTGCAAGAGAATGTAAGCACATGGGTGAAGGAAAGTGGCGGCGGGGTTGCTCAGTGCTAACGATATCGCCCACAACTCAGAGGCAAATTTCTTTTGCACTCCTGCAGTTGTTTAGAAACTATTCCTAGAAAACGACACAGGATTTTTTTGATTTTCAAAGGAAAATCAAAAGATGATCGGAGTGGGACTCCAAAAGATTTTACTTGTATGTCAAACCAAAATACACTTTTAGTCTTTTTTAAAGGATCAGAGGAAAAATTCCAGAAAACCTCCCTCTGAGAGACTTTGCTTAAGTTCACGGTAAAAAGTGATTTCATGAAGCAGCAAGGAGAAGAAATCCGTCTGGAACTCCATTGGAAGTGTTAGAATCTTAAGGAAAAAAAGCATTGTTTCCAAATAATGTACTGCTCCCAGGACAGTTTGATGAGTAACAGCAAAGCCACGAAGAGCAACAAAAGAAAAACTGGGTGTGGCTAGAAATGTTAAATCTTTAGAGTAGAAAGAAAGACCCACAGATGTTTTTGGTAACAACTGTTGTGAAAGGACAGTTGATTATACAGCAGTGCATCAAATTCAGACTGAAGTTTGTCCTTGAACATTACATTTCTTTTGCTAGTGATGGAAAGCAGGTGCTGCTCAGCAAAAAGTGGATGTTGGCTCAAACTAAGGAGCATTTTGCATCCTTGTGACACAAGGTGGTGGGAGCACAATGATGTGGGCTGCTTTGCAGTCTTAGGACAGGGAATCTTTCCTGGTTGCAAATAATTGAGAAATCAAGCAAATATAACTTTATTAGTCATTTCAGACAGTAATACAAAGACATTTGCAGACAGTAATTTCCTTAGGTCACGGGTTAGGGTTAGACATCTTCTGCATTGAGAAAAAACAGAAAAAAACACTTTAAATAATGTCTAGTACAAAAGGCTGCAACCTTTGACACTAAAGAATCATTTGATCCAGTTTCTTACTGACCAAAACCCAACTAGAGCCAAAAAACCCACTAAGCCCATCCATTAAGCTTTTTATTTATAAAACGTAGCTTCTAAATGTTTGCAATAATTGAATTATAGTTGTGTTCTATACTTATATATGTATAACAATTTTAATCTATTTTACTTTCAACAAAAGGATATACAAGTCCCTTTCAAAATAAAATACATCCAGTGTTCAAAAATGACCTAACCTATTGCTTTTTACAAGGCATTTGCATTTAAAGCCCAAAAACCACGATGGAGGGATTAAAGAGCTGCACATGGTCTCAGGGTATGAGCCCCTGGTCTAGCTGGCCAGTGTGGAGCAGCTGGGAAGTGAAGGTGTGCATCCACTGCACAAAATGTCATTTTGTTGTCGAATTTCTTGCATTGTCAGATTTTTTAGATAATCCGATGTCTTTTACCTAATTATCCAATAACAATAACTTACTTTAGCATATGTAGTACATGGAAATCAGTATTTCCAGACATGTGTCCTTCTGTATCCAATTATGTTTTTGCTTTTTCCATTTATTTCTGACAAAAACCCTACAGAAGCGACATTATTGAGTTGTTAGACCCAGAGTAGAATTGCCCTCTGACTTTTCTTTTCGGTGTACAAAAAAAAAGAAAACCAGAAAGTCATTTGTTTTCTTCATATCAAAGCTAATGGTGTAACTACTGACAACCAAGAACAGGCCCACCGACATTCTGAAAGGAACAAGAGCCTTCAAACTTACCTCATAACATACGTTATCAGAAATACATCAGAAAAGGGATTCAGACTTGCACACCAGTATTTTCTGTTTTGCCAATGCCCACTGCCGATTTGCAAATACTGTATGTGGTTATTGCTAGTTCTCATAGTTTGTTGGCGTGTTAAAGTCCTTGAGATGTGATGATCTGGGTTTTCTATCTCCCTGATCAGTGTACTATGATCTGATAGGTAGGTTTCTGCTTCTTTGAAGGGCTTGTTTTGGACAATAAACCTTCAATTTCCAAAGTGATTTTATAACTATATGACATGATGAATGGTCTCAAAAGTGCAGTGTGAAACTAGACCAAATCAGATGAGAGACTGATCATTTTCCTAATGATTTGGTAGTCAGTTGTTTCAGTCTGAACGGTGTTTTTAACATGTTCTTGTTGTATTTTTCTAACGATGAGGGGCATGTATAGAGAAAATTCAGATTAAAATGGCATTTGTGAGGATTTCTTTATTCAAGCGGTTGTGAATTAGGAGCAGAATCGAAGTGTTTGAAGGTTTATCAGGTTAGGATTTTCATGTTGCATCAACCTCATGTTCTTCTTTTGGAACCAACGGACAATGATTTTATGAACTCACTGGGGGTTGAGCTGAAAATGAGAATTAACAGTCTTAAACAGTTCTCAGGGTAATATTGTTCAGATGATGCTGGTGAATAATAAGACCTTGCAGTTTGCCCGTTTGGTCGTCTATAGGAGAGTCAAGGCTGTTCCGAGGATGAGGAGAGAGTGGAAGACACTGAGTTGGGACTGCAAAGATAATAATGTTGGCTGTGACCCCCACCTCCCGTCTTTGTGAGCTGGCTTTCTCTCCCCCTTTTCTATAAGGGCTTAATCTAAAGTCTGCGGCAGAGCCGGCGAGGGTCTTATCAGCTCTGAGAGCCTCTGCGTGTTTGCTCTGGCCTTGGCTCCCTTCATGGGTCTAACCTGTCGGAGAAGACACACGTTTATGTGGACTCTCTCAAGGTTAAGTCAAGTTTACTCAGCTCTGAAAGAAACAAAGCGAGGTGAGATCAAAAATTTATGACACGGCGGAGAAGAGCTGAATGTTTTGCTGACACACACGTTCTGGGGTTCGTCCCACAGACAGAAACAGTTTCTGCAATGGAAGCGGACTGGTTATTAATCAAGTGTTTCCTTGGAATGCAATTTCTACCCCAGATTCAGCTTTTCCTCAATTAGAAGATCTGACAGCAACATTTCTGCTCTGTGATTTTGTTGGTTCTCTATGTAAAGCTACCGTACTCCTTCAGTACGTAAACCCAGTGGGTACTAATATATGTCTATTGTAGAAGTCTACTGGACATTTATGACAACTCTATTTTGTTACTCTTTGATGTCTACCAATAGTATTCTGAGAGATATCTGCATGTAAAGGACTACTAGCCTCTACTTGTCATCATCTAATCTTTGGATATTTTTAGATATCTTTGCCAGGTATTTCTTTAACATTTTCTTGATAATAAAATAAACACTGCAATTCCAGAATTACTTATTTTGTTCACAGACAACATCACAAATGTTTGTAATCACAACATTCCAGATTCCAGGAATTAGCAAACATTTCTACTGAAGTGCAAATCATCTCAACAAATCACTCGATGCAAAACATTGTAAAGATCCAAATGACAGTTGAAAAAGCAAAACAAATATGTAAAAAACCAACAGCATTACATTTTAGGAAACAAAATTAAAAAAAAAAGTTTTTTATTTTTGTTCGGAAAACAAAAGTAATTTCCAGAAAATGAAATATTAAAAAAAGAAACACAACGAGAAACTGGAAAAGATAGTATACTAGTATACTATGTATACTACAGTGATACTATGGAACGATAACTTTCATACAAATCGATGGGCAAGCGTCATCTTCCAATCAGAGTAGTTTGTTTTGTTAGAGAGTTTTATGCCGGATGCCGTTCCTAACACAACCGGGCTGGGGACCGGTACATGGATACCCAGACTTAGGTCTCCTTGTGGTTACATAGTCAGTAGCATGAAGGGTCAACCTAAGGACCTACATTGAATTCAGCTCGTCACGCCCCCCGAGAATCAAACCCTGGTTTATCTCGCGCCAGCAGCCAACTGAGCCATCAGCTTTAATCCAAAAGAGATTATCCTTTTCCGTGCACAAAAGGAATCTGATGGCTGATGACATCACATTTGTGTCACCGCCCTAAATGTAGAGCTCCCAGCATGTTGTTGGTCATCCAACAGTTATTATCTGATTGGTCAAGCCTTTGAAGTCCATGTGGTTACCAGGGAGTCAACTGTATAAGCAGAGTGACTTCTATTTCTCTTCTATTCTTAGAAAACATTTATCGTAATAACAAAAATGTAAAAAAAAAAGTTTCTGCCATTGATGCTGTCTGCTGATGTTCTAATGTTCTGAATTTGATGCTTCAATGCTCAGTATCGGTGTTAAAGGCCCCATTCTGATGCATCCACTTACGAATTGATCCATGTACGTCTTGCTTTTGGTTTTCCTCGTCCGAGCTGGCATTTGGCTCAACACTGTACATCCTGTAAACAGAGAGCTCTCAGGTATTGGTGATGGGAAGGGGAGGTAGGTTAGCTGCACGGCAACAGTCCCACCCACAACTCAGAGGTGAATTTCTATTGAATTCCTGCCGCTCTGCAGAAACTATGTCCTAGAAAACAACAGAGGTTTTTAGATGTTGGCTAAAAACACTATAATCATAATTAAAAGACCACCAGGAACACTTTGAAAATAGATCACAAGATGATCGGAGTCGGGCTTTAAAACAATGTTTGTGTCTACGTGTGCATCTTCCATCCACTGATGACTCTCAGCTCCCGTTTCTGCTCTCTCAATCAGAAAATGAGCTCTCCTTTTATTCCGATCAAATCAACAATCTTCTTTTCACTCCTCCAGCAGATGAGGACTTCCACGTGTGTCCCTCCGGCAGAAACTGTTCAATCCCACCCGAGATTCATCTCAGATGTCCCATGTAGGTGTTTGCTGGAACGACCCTCAGTCTGCAGAGACATTTGTTCATCCTCTCAACACCCTGCTAAAAACTTCTTGTTAGATTTTCCAGCTAAAACTGAATCAACAAACGTTTCAGCAGCTCTTTTTTCCCCCCACCAGTGTCCTTCATTACAGTGTGGGCGTGAGGGTGGAAGCAGCAAAGACAGCTCTCTGTTTGGGCTTGACCTCTGCAACCACAAAAACCAGTATTGTGTCTGCGGATTGTCCGTGGGATGTCCCGCCTCCCCTTTCCATGTAACATGAACTCATCCAGATGTTCGGAGCAGGGAGCGTGAGTGGGAAGCCTCCCCTCGACTTGGAGAGAACGCAGAACTGGGTCGCTGTAAACGCTCCTCTGTCAGGCCTCAAAGCCGACGTTTATCATTGCTGCTAAAACCGGGAGCGCACATCTTCCATCACCTCTCACTCTCTGACAGGAGCAGTCTGCACGCAGAGGATGGATAAAAATAGAACCTGAACTAATTATGGAGGTCCTCAGAATAACACCCATATTCCTGAAGCATCTCTTGTCACGCCTCGCCTCAAGGCAGTCTTGACGCCCGCCGTCGGTAGAACAGGAAAGAGGTTAGCTGCACAGGAAAGGGAGCAAACAGAAACCCATCCTCTTGAGTTTTAACCTATTTCTGCAACCCACTTCGAGTAATCTTTCCCTCTGAGTCTGCCTCTGATTTCTTGGGGGTCGGGGGGGGGGCTCATCCACCTTCCCTGTTTGCTCCCATTAAAATAGATCGGGTCCTATTGCATAATAAAACCCTAATAAACCCCACTATTGGCTTCCTGTGCAGGTTCATGGTGTGGTTAATGAAGCTGCTATCAGCTCACAGAGCGGGGCATGGTCTTATTAGAGCCCGTGGAATGCAGCAAAGCTCGCCGGGATCAGAGGCCCCAGCTCATTAGGGAACATCTGTGGCGGCGCACAGACACGGGAGACAGGCTGGCTGATTGGATGAAGGCCTGCTGGCTGACTGACTGACCAACCACTTTTTTTTTTCCTTTTCGTTTTTGCATATTTATTTGCTTCCGTGCGTCTTGTTTACTCCAGTGCCTGTTTGTTGTTTCCACCCAGGGTCGAGTCTTGTGAAAGGAAGTGACAGCAAGGCGAAATGCTGTGATTAATCCTCTTTGTGCTTAATGTTTACTTGGCAACAACATCTTCACAATCGCTGTGAGACTCTCGGTTTGGGAAAAAAAATGCCATTGCCTAATTTGCTGGGTTAGATTAGTGGAGCAGAACAGGATGTCGCTGACATAACCTGCTTTTTTTTCCTTTTCATTTGGCCATGTGAGCGCAGTGCAATAAACTCCCAACACAACATTAATGGAAGGACCTTTAAAAGGTCAGTTGTGTTTAAAGGAAAAAAGTGTCTCTGGTGGATTTTACCTTCAGCGCAGAAAATTTCATCCGGGTCGGGTGAAGAAGAGCTAAATAAAAATGAAAGCTCAGGACCAAATATTTTATATAAAATGACACCGTTTACTTTTGGGATCCATTTCTGAGAATTTGGGAGAACCCACATTCCAATAGAAGCCTATATTTTTATTCATGACAAAAAGCATAATCCTCATAAATACAGTGGCTGAATCTTTTGTGTCCAGTTTGAGAAGAGAAGGACTGTGAGTGGTCCTCAGACAGCTCTATTCCACCCATGCTATAAAAAAAAGGTCACCCTTTTAATGTTTCAGGCTATAATTTCACTAAATCATTCAGTAACAAATCACATCTTAAAACAATAAAGCCTTTTCAAATGGTGGAATTATTTTCTGTACTTTATCTGATGCGTTGAATTGGGAGGCGGGACCTGCAGAATAAACAAGAAGCAGCAGGCGGATGGAGAAAACACCACTTTAAGTGAACAAAAGAGGAGGGCTGTGTTGATTAGAGAAACAAACATAATCAACAAACTCTAAAAAACATTTAAAATAAAGCAGGCTTACAGTAAATGCCTTTTCTTATATACCTAGGGAAATAATACAGTTAGGAAGATGTTGTTCACATCTCTTTGACTCTAAGGTTCTTTCTAATTGGTTAATATTTTCGGGGTGTGGCTAACACTGCAGTCAGAGTTCAACTTTGTTCTGTTTGTATTTAAATTTGCTAATGGTGTCCAGTAGTCTGCAGTAAAAAACTGTAAATGAGGGTTATTCAAATGTTTTTTTTTTGCAGTAAACCAGCTGTTGTTCACAATAACACACACAGCTACCTCTGCTTTCCCATGAGGATTCAGTTCAGTCTTCTCTGTGATCCAAAACAACATGGAACCCCCTGCTGGTTGGTAGAAGAGTCCTTTGGGAATGGATGAAAGTCCTGCTGGTTCTCATTGACAAAAAAAAAAAATACAATGCAATTCTCTGGTGTTTTTACCATCTGAATTCAAACGCCTTCCTGCACAGCAGACAGAATTTCACACAGTGGGCCAATTGAAGTACCCACAACAGTTAGATATATGGGAATTTACCATGGAAATGCAATAATCCAAAAAACCCTGGTCTACCTTAGCCAGATTTCGGACTTCTTCCAGAGAGCTGTTACCTTCAAAACCTGCTCTGCTCTTTATTAACATGGTCATGGTAGCATTGGCTTTGGAGATGTGGGAACGAATATGTCTGCCAAACAAACTACATATCACAGCTGCACATTGGACCGTTACGGTGACTGCATAATGGTGGACGCCGCACCAATCCGTCTGTCAATCTTACGCTCCGATATTACCTCACTAGTGAACAAGACCCCAAGGTACTTAAACTCCACCTCCTGGGGCAGGAGCCCTCCACCCACTCATATTTAAAAAGTAAAGGGGGAAAACCTTCCACTTATGCAATAAAGAAGTATTAAATCAAATATTAGTACTTTATTATCATTACTTTTTACATTTAAATAATTTTTCACAAGAAGCGGCATTTGATGCGCTGTGTGATGCGCTGTCATGGTAAGGGGTTAGGGTTCTCCTGCTGTGATGTCAGAATTTTTTTTACTGGATTCCTGAAATAATTTGAGTTTTACCATTCAGAACAAAGGTTGCTCCAAAGTGCTACTAAAAACAAAAAATACCACAAACAGGAACAGCAAAGTCCCATCAAGCCTGAAGTGGAGAATGAGATGTCTTCACAATATCCAGTGTGAAGTCATCTCTTCAGTCACAGATATCAGCGACGCGCTTTGAGCTGCGAGCAAATCTGTGGATGGATCTGTGTTTGACTGGCACTGTAACTGGATTCTCTGAAAGATTAACTGTCTAATTTTCCCCTCAGGACACGCTGGCTCAGAAAAAAACCCAACGTCTGCACGTCTTTCAGTGAAAATTGATGGATGGGGGTAATAATGTGTGCATTTTCAAAGCCTCTGCCTTTTTCTAAAACATTATTGTCATGATGCATGTGTTGCTTTCAGACCAGCCTGTTATGCAGATTTTCTTCAAGAATAGTGTCTTTTTTCCCCCCTCGTCTGTTTAAGTTTTAAATGTCTGACACATTCTAACCCCTTGCATAGAAAAACAACATCCCTGCTGAAGAACTCCCATCAGTGTTTGATCCAAAGAGGCCCGCATCAGTGAATGTCAGGGTTCGTTACAGGCTTCTTCCAAGCAGCAATAACAGAAAAGTGACTGGAAGAGAAGCTAAAGGAGCCACTTGGGATGAAGTGGCCGAACATTGACTGAGGAACAGACAGAGAAGAGCTTTCCTGAGGGGAATTGTTCTGGAAACCTGATAGCTCGGTCTGGAAGATGCAGAGAGGAGAAGGAAGCCTGCAGGCGGCAGCAGAAGGGAACAGTACCATAGTGAGGCCTTTTTTTCAGGATGGAGGGTCTGCCTCCACAGGAATCCAGCATTGCATACTCTGTAACAAGAGTGTTGTTATTCCACAAAAAAAATGCTGGTTTGTCAGGAATGGTGGGTTTGTGCAAAGTCAGCTGATGAGGATGCAGATAGGAAACGATACATTCCAAGACTTGGTTGTTTGCTTACTTAAGAGTGGCAAAAATCAAAAGTTTTTCTTATACCACACAGTCTTTCGATGCACATAAAATTTTTATTAAAAACAAAACATGATGAGTTCATACACTGATCAAAAATCTAAATGTAACATTTTTTGCTTACATTTCTCATGAGATGAACTCAAAAATCTGAAACATTTTCTACAAACACAACATAACCATCACAAATATTGTTCACCAATCTGTGATGGTGAGAACTTTTCCTTTGCTGAGATAATTCATACCACCTCACAGGTGTGCCATATCAAGATACTGATTAGACAGCAGGATTATTGCACAGGTGTGCCATACCAAGATGC
>BSAI01000108.1:43293521-43376874 GCA_036245035.1 Adrianichthys oophorus
CAGGATTATTGCACAGGTGTGCCATACCAAGATGCTGATTAGACATCAGGATTATTGCACAGGTGTGCCATACCAAGATGCTGATTAGACAGTAGGATTATTGCACAGGTGTGCCTTAGACTGATCACAGTAAATGGGATTCTGAAACGTGCCATTTCTTTTATTGGTGGGGTCTCGGGACTCAAAAAATTGGTCAGTATCTGGTCTGACCACCATTTTCCTAATTGAGTGCGTCATCCTCTTCTGGGTCTCGACCTGACTCCAGTTTATTGTCATTTCCAACTTGAGGGGACAAATGATTACATTTGATGACCTCTTGCACGTTGGAGAGGTGATCTCTTCACGGAGGAATCCTGGTTTACTCTGTTCAGGGCAGATGGGAGACAGTGAGTGTGGCATCCAATGTCAATGCTGTAGCTTGAGTGGCCCACGGTAGCGGTGGGGTTATGTTATGGGCAGGCGTATGGTTATGGACAAAGAACTCAGGTCCATTTTTTTGATGGTATGTTGAATGCAGAGATACAGTGACAAGATCCTGTTGTGCCATGCATCCAAGAACATTCTCTCATGTTGCAGCATGATAGCGCATGGCCCCATGTTGCAAGGATCTGTACGCAACGCATGGAATCTGAAAACATTGCAGTTCTTGCACCGGACATGACACCCACTGAGCATGTTTGGGATGCTCCAGATTGGTGTATATGACAGTGTGTTCCAGTTCCTGTCAATATCCAGAACTACACATAGTCACTGAAGAGGAGTGGACAGACAGACCACAATCAATAATCTGATCAATCATGACGCAATCATGATGTGTTGCACCAGATACTGACTAGTTTTTGGAGTTCCCAGACCCCTCCCCCCAAAAAACAAAAAGGGATTTTTCAGAGAGGCCTTAAATTGTGGCCATTTTAAGGCACATCTGTGCCATAATCCTGCTATCTAATCAGCATCTTGATATGGCTCACCTGTGAAATGGGATGAATTATCTGAGCAAACGAGAAGTGATCACTATCACAGATTTAGACAGATTACTGAACAATATTTGAGAGAAATTGTTATTTTGTGTTTGTAGAAAATGTGCGAGATCTTTGAGTTCATCTCATGACAAATGAGAGCAAAAACTAAATTTGATTCAGTGTATTTTCATATGTTGGCACTTGGGCCATTCCTCCTTCTTTTTGGAGTGCAGATAGAAAAGAGGGTAGAGCCTCCTCATTGCAACGACAGGTTTTCATTTTGCAGGTTGGTTATCTTAGGCAGACGTGAATTAGGATGTGCTTGTTTTCTTTCCATTAACAGGCATTCTGGGCATGTGCTGCCTTTTGCGTGCCTTTATTTTTCAGGGAAGTCATGGGAGGGGTTGCTTCTTTCAGCTTCTTCTCTATGTGTTTCACTCCCCGTCATCATCCCCGTCTTTCCCATGTTGGACCTCTAGCACCAAATTCCACACATGCCTTTAATTTGAGCGAGGCGGCTCAGGAGTGAAGTTATCTTGGAGTTGTGGAATTTTCCACTCTTGGTTCCGATGTGAGCCCCGAAGCAATTAAAGACGAAGAGATGCAGGTATTTTTTTTATCAGATTTGAAAAGCGGGATGGCAGCCGGCTGACTGAAGGGAAGCGGCGCTCGCTCCTGTTTGCTGGAGCCTTTTGTTTAAGAGCAGAACAGGGAGATGCTGATTAAAGGTGAGGGGTGAGCCCAGGAATGAATGCCACTCCCCGTGGAGGATGAACTCAGAAAAGATAGGAAAAAGAATATTTATCCTGACCCAAATGACCGCAGTTGTTATCTCACTCCCACCCTCAGTCACTCCTTGAGAAAGGGTCAGACCCCCGAGCCCAGATGCTAGGAACCCTGTTGCTTTACAGGAAGCTTTAACACGGGACAGTCTGGCAGCTGATTTCTTTACTAGATGCTTTTTTTTTTTTCTCACAAATAATATTCTCCTGAATAAATGAAAAAAAAAAATCTGTACAAGATGAATAGATCATGTGGTCATGTGACCTTCTGGTTTGAGTCAAGCTAATTCAAGCCAGTTTTTCAGCTCCGGGGTCGTTGCCACCTCAGCTGGTTATGATGTCATTGAACGCCATCTTCCAAATATGGGCAATTTGGTGGGTCAGACCCCCTTTTATGATTCTTACCTCACACATATTATACAATACTTAAATTTGAGCCTGAAAACTGATTTTTAGGATAAAAAGTTGGGAAAAAAGGATTTAAAGCCACAATATGTGTGTTTATTCATTGAATTCAATGAATTTATTCATTGTGTGAATTCATTTGAGGGGGCTGCATGGTGGCGCAGTGGTTAGCGCTCCTGCCTCACAGCAAGAAGGTTCCCGGTTCAAGTCCTGGCTGGGGGACCTTTCTGTGTGGAGTTTGCATGTTCTCCCCGTGCATGCGTGGGTTTTCTCCGGGGACTCCGGCTTCCTCCCACCGTCCAAAAACATGCTTCATAGGTTAATTGGTTACTCTAAATTGTCCCTAGGTGTGAATGTGAGTGTGCATGGGTGTGTGATTGTGGCCCCTGCGACAGACTGGCGACCAGTCCAGGGGTGTACCCTGCCTTCGCCCATGAGTAGCCGGGGTTAGGCTCCGGCAACCCCATGACCCCAAAAGGGATAAAGCGGATTGGAAAATGAATGAATGAATGAATGAATTCATTTGATTTCAATAACCTTAATTTTCAAGCCAGTCTTAACTACCCACTTCGATCATCTATTGATCTATTGTAAACATGTTCCCAGTGGTCTTTTAGTTATAATTATACAGTTTATAGCCAGCATTTTAAATCATTTTCTAGGACATAGTCTCTCCAGAGAAGAAGGAGTTCAGTAGGAATTCACTTCTGAGTTGTGGGCGGGACTGTTGGTGCCTAGTAAGCCTGCCCATCATCCATCTGTTTAGATGCTCTGGCGCTAGCTTACAGCCCCTCACACAACCAACCTAACATTACCAGTGCAATAAAAATGTTGAACAATGTTGGAGCTGTCCAGCCATTCAGTGTTGGGCCAGATGCCAGTTCGGATGAGGACAACAAGGACATCATTCTTTTGTCTGCCCCTTGTAAATAACATTTTGAATAAAAACATACTCAGAAATGCAATTTTAATCTTAACTGTTTTTGTATATGTCCTCCATCATCAGAAAAATGCTACAATAACATGTTAAACACACAAAAAATGCATTTTTTTGGAGTGGGTATTTATGGAGGAATCTTAAGTGTTTTCCTTATGACGAAAACAAACCCTTCTGCTCATTTAAGGGCAGCATGGCTCAAAATGAACAGGGAGAAAAAACACCAAGAAAAAGACGCACCAAGTCCTACTTGACCTTTGAACAAACGTATATTTACAGGCATCTGAGTAGTGGGTTCACACCAGGGAACCACACCAGACCTCTTTTACAGGACAGAGAGTTCTCAAGAGGTTCAGAATTTCCTTGTTTGGCCCATCAGATGAAGAGCGATGTTTTCACTGACTCCTTTCGTGCTGATCAAACAACCACAGCATGTGCTTGTGTGTGCTAATCCTGCAGTTCTCTATAGAGCAAATGACAACTGTTTCACTGAAACAGAAAGGACATCATTTCTACTTCCCCTCTAAGCAGCTCCTCTTCAGCTTCCTCCTGTGGGGGTTCTAAACGTGGTCAGTAACCCAATCATGGTTGCGTGATGGATCTTCCAGTTTGACCGGGTGGCCTGGTTTTGTACTCTGGTTCTGCTCCTTTTTTCCAACTTCCGAGGACAAAAAAGCTGGTTATTAAATAAAAAATCATATACGGTGCATCTTTGAAGTTTCCTGTGAGAAATTGTGCAGATGAGCAGAGAAACAGTTGGGTCTGTTCTAGTTGAAATAGTAATTATGCTAATGCTTTGATATTCTGGAAACTGGGGGAGCACACTCCGGCTTCTCACTCTCAGAGCAGTAATAGGGAGGAAAAGAAATCTAGATTATGGCATGGCTGATGCCTATGAAAAAAATCCATGCCAAAGTGACTTCAGAGGAGCTTTTTTGTTCTTACCTCATAAAATCTGAAATGAAACCTAGTTTTCAAGCACTAATTGAGACCAAATCTTCTGATCACTTTTCAGCCCCAGAAAAGTTAAGAGTCGGGGTAAGTGAGCACTGCACGAGGCTACAGCTTTCATTTCTTCAGGCCAGAATCTTCAAACAGGTCTAAAAAATACTA
This sequence comes from Adrianichthys oophorus, assembly GCA_036245035.1. Taxonomy (NCBI): domain Eukaryota; kingdom Metazoa; phylum Chordata; class Actinopteri; order Beloniformes; family Adrianichthyidae; genus Adrianichthys; species Adrianichthys oophorus. The sequence continues at coordinate 43,297,718 of BSAI01000108.1, forward strand.
ATTATTACTTATTAATGTTTATTTTATTGGAGTCTTCCTTGGAGTTAGCATGTTCCCCTCTTGGATTTTCTCCACAGAGTCCGGTTTCCTCCAAAAACACGCTTCATAGGGTTGTTGATGATACTAAATCGTCCCTAGGTGTGGATGTGCAGCATATTGGTGACCTGTTTCGGAAGTACCCAACGTGTGCCCAACAGTACTTGGTTTGGCTAAACCCCTTGTCCCCAAAAGAGATGAAGCGGATTCGGAAGATGGATGGACGGATTTTCAGGAGGAAGGGGGATACTTTAGGTGCAGCACTCACTGCCTGACTCATCGTTTCTGTCTTCCTGGTTCCAGTAAAGCCATGACTTCCCTGCGCTGAGCAATTAGCTGGATCTGTCAGGGCGAGTGGCTCCCAGCTCTTCACTCTGACTGGGTTACATGAAACCCAGCCTGCAGTTTGAGCCACTGCAGCTCTCTGAAGCAAACCAAAACACAAGTGTGAGCTGGATTAAAGGTTAGCAAGACAAACCTTATCGTTCTAGAGTCTGAGGGCAGCCAGCAGTCGAGTCGAGAAAATCCAATCCCCCAACAAGGTGATGACAGCTGGCTGTTTTCATGTGTGGTTGCTTCTTTCAAGTGTAAAGTATGCACGGTGAAAGGACGGTAACTGCTTGGGATTTTCAGTGTGAAGAGTTGTTTGGTCCAGCTCTGGCCTCTCTCTGAACTCGGAAACAGAGAGGTGATGCTGCTTTCTGCCCCACAACAGTCAATTTCAACAACCGCATTAGACGTTACTGCTGAACGGGGGAGGTGTGCGCTGTCTGTTGGAGGAGCTCGTCAACCTACGACGACCTTTACGGCTGAAGTATAGTGGCCTTTGTTAGAAATCCTGCTCCACTCTTGTATTTACATTTAAAACCGATTTTCAAAGGCTTTTAAGACATAAATAAAACATCCTGTTGACTAATGCCTGTTTTAAAAGGCTGTCGGGTGGAAACCTTCAACCATCACCTGGAGCTTCATCCTCCAACAATAAAAAAAGGAGAGGCTAATTAAATATACATGATGTGCAGCATTGTCGCATTGTCATATATCACTGTCGCTGAGTATCTGAGGAAAACCTGCTTTCCACATCCCGCCGCCATACTGCTTGATCTTCTTATTCTACTGTTAGGCAAGAAAGAAAAACATTAATGATTGATGCATCGTGTCAAAGAAAAAAGGAAAAGATTCTTAACAGGTCTGAAAATGAAGCAAATAAATTCTAAAATGATCACAGAAATGATACAAAGAATCAAGTTTTGAGCCTTTGTGGCCAATCCTAAATACAAGGCTACTGCTTTTATTGACCTTAAGTTTCCGAAGAATATACAGAAGAAGTTTAATAGGTCTATATTTCTATAGTTTAAATGAATTATATATGTTTAGTACATTTTAGGCTGCACGGTGGCGCAGTGGTTAGCGCTCCTGCCTCACAGCAAGAAGGTTCCCGGTTCAAGTCCTGGCTGGGGGACCTTTCTGTGTGGAGTTTGCATGTTCTCCCCGTGCATGTGTGGGTTTTCTCCGGGTACTCCGGCTTCCTCCCACCGTCCAAAAACATGCTTCATAGGTTAATTGGTTACTCTAAATTGTCCCTAGGTGTGAATGTGAGTGTGTATGGGTGTGTGATTGTGGCCCCTGCGACAGACTGGCGACCAGTCCAGGGGTGTACCCTGCCTTCGCCCATGAGTAGCCGGGTTAGGCTCCGGCAACCCCGTGACCCCGAAAGGGATAAAGCGGATTGGAAAATGAATGAATAGTACATTTTAGACACACTGTAGATCCATGTATGTCTTTGTTTTCCTCATCCGAGCTGGCATGTGGCTCCAAACTGGATTGTTTCAGTGTTGCTTGTTTTTGTTGCACTGGGAATGTGACACTGTTAAAACACTTTTCATTTGACCCAATTCCTGGGTTTTTAAGTTAGTGTGTATTTTTGGGTTTCTTTTTTATAGCAATACTTATTTTTGGGTTATAGAGGATTCTTTTGAACCAAATTTTAGTTTTTTTTCCTAAGGTTCATCTTCCTGAGTTAAAATAACCCAGAGGCAAAGTTATTCCAGGGCTGCAGTGGTTAGCGCTCTTGCCTCACAGCAAGAAGGTTCTCGGTTCAAGTCCTGGCTGGGGGACTTGAAACAGTGTCACCAATGGGGGACCTTTCTGTGTGGAGTTTGCATATTCTCCCCGTGCATGCGTGGGTTTTCTCCGGGTACTCCGGCTTCCTTCATAGGTTAATTGGTTACTCTAAATTGTCCCTAGGTGTGAATGTGAGTGTGCATGGGTGTGTGATTGTGGCCCCTGCGACAGACTGGCAACCAGTCCAGGGGTGTCCCCTGCCTTCGCCCATGAGTAGCCGGGTTAGGCTCCGGCAACCCCGTGACCCCGAAAGGGATAAAGCGGTTTGGAAAATAAATGAAAAGTTATTCCCTTTTTAACCTTGGAGTTGGGTTTAAAACGACCCAAGTTTTTAAGTGTACAAGTTGTGGGTGTGAGGAGCTGTAAGCTAGCTGGAGAGCGAGTAAACAGAGAGTCCTCAGTTTTCTGTGACAATCCTAGAAAACAACACAGGTTTGTTGATTTTCTTGGCTAGAAATGACAAAAATCATAGTCAAAAACTAAAAAAGATTGGAAATGTTCTTCAATTCCTGTTATCAATTAAAACCACAGATATTCTGTCAGGACATAACAGGAATTACCGGCAGAGTTAGAAAAAGATGATCTTCAGAAAAAATAAAATAAAATAAAATATATATATATATATATATATACACACACATAAAATGTATTATAATGCAAACTTGTTTAAAACTGTGAATACATGATTTTGGGAGCCACCTTCAAAAACTGGTGAAGCTTGAAGACTTTTAAGAGGCTGTTTCAACTTAGTAATAACTCCTAAAGAAAGACATTCCACATTATTAAGCAGACCAACATTTTCAAGCAAGATGGTATAGAAAAAGGATCTCTGCTGAAAAGTGTGAAATAGTTAAATGCCTTGGACGAGATATGAAAACTTTGGATATTTCAGAAAACTTAAATATGATAAAATACTGTTTGATACTTAAAATACTTTTCAAGAGATTTGTCGCTAATTTCTAGCACACACAGGTTTGTGCAGATAAAGGCAGAATAAGGAAAGGTTTATGCCAGACAAATACATCGGATTAATGAGTAGCTGCTACAAAGCAGCAAGCACATATTTGAAGCTGTGGTGTCTCTGGAGTCATCGAACATCAAGGTGTAAGATCCTCCAGCAACTTGCAGTTCTACGTAAACCTAAACCTCAGCCCCTCACTAAACAACACTCACAAGCAGAAACGGTTGCAGTGGGCCGAGACATACATGAAGACTCATTTTCAAACAGTCTTGTTCACTGATCAGCACCATGATCAGCGTGGATGGTCCAGATGGATGGAGTAGTGGATGGACACCATGTTCCAACAGGGCTGTGACGTCAGCAAGGAGGTGGTGGAGTCTCATCCAGGGGAGAGAGCTGGTGGGCCCCTTTAGGGTCCCTGAAGATGTGAAAATGACCTCTGAAAAGTATGTGGAGTTTCTGACTGAACTTTCATCATTGGCTGCTATGGGCATACAAGGAGATCAACTGATGGTGTGGCTCCCATCCTCCCCTGACCTCAACACTATTGAGACCTTTTGGAGCATCCTCAAGTCAAACACCTCTGAGGGTGGAGGCAGTTCACATCCAAACAGCAGCTCTGTTTCTGACATCCTGTAAAGAAATTCAAGCAGAAACTCTCCAGAAACTCACAAGTTCAATGGATTTCTAACTTTACTTGTGATCAATAGCCAAGCTGAGTCTTAGCTAGCTTAAAAATAGTTCCTTTTTTTTCTCTTTAAATCTGCTGGTGCTTTGGAGCCTTTGAAGTCTTAAATGCTGCACATAAAAAAATAACAAAAGTTAAGCTCCACACACTATTCTCTTGAGACTTTATTAGAGACTTCAACATAACACTTGTATTGTTCTTACTCTCAAACAAGCAGAGGGTGCTGATAAGAACCACAGACTCACAGGCAAACCAGTCCTCCTGCAGGAGATCTTCACCCATGTATAGAAAAAAGGCTTTTAATTTAATTACTCAAACAATTACGAATACCCCAAAACCTTAGAGTTATTTTAGCTAAAAATGTCACAACCTTCTATAATGAAACACATTTTTTAGAATCCATCTGATGTCCAGCGTCTGTTTGCTTTTATTTATAGGGGTTTATAATTGAAGGTATTTTGCAGCATCAATTACAAAAAAAACTTTTAACTGTTAAATATAGATCGAGGAGCTGCTAAATGAGGCTGCTTCATTTTTAAAACTGCAAGGTTAAGTTTAATTATTTTTATTTACATAGCATATTATTACATGTTACATATATTCAAAATGTTTAGATCTGGTATGAACAGGAAATGATTCTTTTGGATTTAAACCTTACACACCTTTAAAACTGTTGGTGTTTTGATCTGGAATAGAAAAGCAGACCTCTGCCTGTGTGACAGAAGACTGAAGATGGATGCAGCATGAACAACGATGAATCCACCTCCTCCACTGTGTACATACAAGCGTCTCAGCATTATCAGGACTATAAACATATCAGTTATATTTCTTTCATGTTTACAAGTTAATTTTTAAGTTTATGCAGGCCAAATGACTTTACCTTTTAAAGACCCGCTCCAATGAAATCATGTCTTTGGCGTTTTTAACGTGTTCTATAGCATTTATATACAAATAAAATTAAGATTAAAACTATGGTTTTGAGTAGTTCTTCATTCAAATCGTAGCAAATCAGGAGCAGATGAAAACAATCAGCAGGACACGAAATTCCTGTTCCGCTCCTTTCTGATGCATCCACTTGTAGACGACTAGATCCATGTATGGCTTTGATGTCCTCGTCTGCCTGGACAGTTCCAATATTGCTCACCATTTTTGTTGCACCGCTAATGTTAGGTTGGGGTTGCTAGGGGCTGTAAGCTAGCAGGAGAGAGTGTAAACAAAGGGTTGGTGGGAAAAGAGGCAGGCAGTCCCACTCAGCACTCTGCAGAAACTGAAGTAGAAAACAGCACAGGTTTTCAGATTTTGCCTAAAAATGGGATAAACATGATTAAAAGACCACTGGGAATATGATCAGAGTGGGACTGGAAGTGGAAATGTCACTGGCAACACTAAAATAACATGCTCTTTGACATTTGGTAACTCTCTGACTGTTCACGAGATGAACACAAATCAGCTGATGCAGTAAAAAGCGTCTTTTCATTTCTGCTTCGCATCAACACGCGACATATTAATAATTAGGAGTCCGCTTTTCTCTGCTGATTTTTGTTGATTGCGGAAACGTATCAGCTCAAGGCTGCTGTTCTCCACTTCAGAATCTGCTGGAATTACGTTCATTGTGAAAATGGGTAAAGAGTTTTGGTATTCCAAAGAATGTCAACACTGGAACCAAAGCTCCAGTGTAAAATGATTAAAATACCTGAACTGATGAGAGTCTGCTTTCAGTATTATCCTGTGCGTGTGTAAAACTCGCTCTGACGATGTTGGCTTACTCCTTTAAACTGTTTCTGCAAATGGAGAACTCTCAGGTCTGCTCTGTTGTAGAAGTTAAGAGTTTATTTTACCAAACGGACAAACTGATTGATGGCAGCCGTTGAGCTTGAAATGGCAGAAATGAGTGGAAGCATGTGGTTTGGAGAGGGAGAGACTTAAACTCTCAAATATCTCTTGGCGCTTCTAGAATTAACATACTTCAAATCAAAAATGTAGTCCTCACGCACCCAGGCTTACTGAGCCACGCTGTTCATATTTCCATCCAGACGTCCGTCTGTGACACACTGAGACTGAAGATCATGTGACCGGCAGTGTGCCGTTGTTTTTGGAGGCCCAGTTCCCCCGTGCAGGTTCAGTCCAGATCCATGCTCTCCGGTCGTCTTAGCAGATGCTCGCCATGCTTGCCTGGCCTCCTGTGCTGGCGCGTGGCCGTCTGCCAGCAGCATGTGTGAGCAATCTAACGAGTCAGACTTGCAAAGGCGTGTGTGTGTGGATAGAGGCCACGATGCTAGCAGAGTTGGGAGGGGCTGCCATACTTTTTCTCTCTAATCTCCTCTTAATCATATCCTTTCATGTAGCTCGTTGCATATACTGTAAATTTAAACACATAATCTTCCAGACGAGGAGTCTCACTTTGAGCCAGTCTGCCCCATGTTGGGGGCAATGCTCTTTGAATGATTATTCTGGATCCTTGAACTGCACCCACCTTCAATAGCCTGAGGTCAGAATGCCCCCTAAAGTGGCCACCCAGTCCTCTGACAGAGACCCCTGACCCGTACCTCTTCAAACATCCAACCTTCGTCCAACCCCCACAGTCATAACAGAGCCCCATTCAGATTAGAGACTCCCTGGAGTGGGCTCATGTTCCGGTGAGACCAAACACTGCGGTTCAGATTGTTGCCCTGGGATGCACTTTACTGTTTACTCGAGTAAGCTGTGTTTAAGATGCGACTCCCCTTTGTTTGTCCCAAAGTACTTCATGAGTATAATTTCCGCTCCACCTCTGGGGCAAGTGACTCCTTCACATGTCATACATAACCTTGCAGAGACCACAGCTCATCCATTAAATAAAAAAAAGATAGAAATTTCACGTTTCACGATGCCAACTTTTAGAGCTGGCTCTCAACAAGAACTCTTGGAATCAGTATGTGTGAGTATTAAGTGCAGATTTATTCCAAGAAACATGCCAAATAAAAACATGCTCCCTCCTCTGACCTACAGGGAAGCCTATTAAACTGACATGACAAATGAAATGGTTTTGCTCTATAAACAATTAGCACATGGGTGTAAGCTTAAAGGCTTGGGTAATTGTGATGAATGCCTTCTGTGACTGTACTTTGTCAGAACGGCTGTCACTTTCTGATCTGCATATCAATGGAAACAACCCATAAACAGTTTTTGGACCTTTATCTCGAAAACCTGCCTTCCGTTTTTCCATGTTGTTATCTTCTGGAATGTGGACCACCACCAGCCGGGTTCCCGCAGAGATGGGACAGGACGTGTTTCCGACCACAGAAGCTGTCCAGAAGCGGCGAGGGATGCTGCACGAATCAAAGATTGCCTGGAAATCAGAAGCACCCAAAAGTCTGGCTGTCAGATAAAGATGTGGGAAGGAGAACTGATGTACAGCAGAGAGCAATAAATCTTTCGTTTCAAAGCCTTTATGCTTCATTTAAGTGAGTCAGTTTTCCTTAAAGAAAAATCAAGCTCTAAAATGACTTGGTTTGAGAAGCATGTGGATTTTTTTTTTGCTTAAAAGCAAAAAGTTTCCAACCCCTAACCAGCACTTATCCCCTTTATCAGTCCGCACCATTTCCAGTTGAACTTTCCAACATTTTTCATGTGTGGCGTTTGGGGGAGAAGACCAGAGGTAAAAATAGCTGAAACCTAAACAGTTGAACCTGAAAGTATAAAAAAAAAAAAAAAAAATGACCAAACTGAAACATGAATAAACTAAGGAGAACAAACACGTAACACAATATAACGATCCGTTGCCCAAAACAAGTCGTGGAAACCTGTCCCATTAGTCCTCAAAGCAGGATACAATTTTGACAGGTTGCCAGACCCTGTACACAGTCCAGCACGCAAATTCATTCTCACTCCTGTGGGGGAAACTTAGAATACCAAAACCCCGGAGGATATTTTTGGATTTGTGGGAAGAAGCCAAAGCGCCCAGAGAAAAGCCACACAAGCGCAGGAGGGATGTGCAACCTCCACACAGAAAGAAACCATCCAGGATTTGAACCCGGACTTTCTAACTTACCAAGCAACTGAAACCATGTACTGAGAGTACGTAGATAAGAACAGCAAAAAAAACAGAAACAGTGCAAAGATAGATGCAAAATGTATGGGTACATCAGCAAATACAAATGAACTGAAACCATCGTCTAACATATCCCATACAGGAAAAAAACTACTGTATTTTCTGCTCTATATGGTGCACTTAAAAGCCTTATTTTTTTTCAGAAAACAACGCGCCTTATAATCTGCAGTGCCTGAAATATGGATTAATTCTGGTTGTGTTTACAGATGTCAAAGCGACTTTGAGAGGTATCTGGAGCTCTGTCAAAATGTAAGCTTGTTCTTTTCCAAGTTTCAAACAAGCTGTTGTGAATATGCTGACGTGACTAACCTGGCAAACGTGTAGCGGAGTTCAACTGTGTTACAAACACAGACACAGTAACATTTGTTTTAGCAGAATCAGTCTGTAGCCTTTGTTTATAACGTGTTGCAAACTAGGTGAGGTGTTATTGTGAGTACACTCATGTGGCTAACACTTAGAGGTGTTAGACTGTGTGTTTTTTTTTTTTTTTTTTTTTTTACATGTTAATAACCAGGTTGGGAGTTAATGTAGGCACAATAATATTTGTTCAGTCTGTCTATTTTTAACATGCTGCAAGCTAGGTAAGGTGTTTTTTATGAGTACAGTAACGCGGCTAACATCTAGCGGTGTGAGACTGTGATTTTTTTTTGCAGTTTTAGGAGTTAGCAGTGTCACAGTAACATTTGTTTGTCAACAGTTTGGTTTTCACGTGTTGGGAGTTAAAGGTATTGTGAAAACACTAACGTGGCTAATGCTCCTAATGTGGCTAACATGTAGCGTGTTACTAACAAGTTCTAGAGTTAATAAAGTCTGGCAGATTTACCTCTAACTCTGTCGTCTTGTTTATAGCTCGATGTCCCTTATGTATGACATAAGATTGAAAATAGAGCATCCGATGACGGTGCGCAATGCGCTCTGTAGTGTGGAAAATATGGTCAATATAAAGCCACAGCCGAAGACAGTAATGAGGTTTGGTTAAACCTCTCAAATAGATCTGTGAAAATTGCATTAACTCCAACCAACTTACTCGTCCCATGTTGATTTTAAAATCACACTGAGCTTGACTGAAAATAAACTGGGAGAGGGCATGACTAATAAAAATGCATCAAAACGAGTTGAAGAAATGAGTTGAAAAAGAAACGTAATTCTGCTTGAATCTGCAGAGTAAAGCTTGGAACATCACTCCGAGGCAGCTTTCACATTAAAAACAGTCCTTTGACATTTAAAGTTCCACTGGAACCACATTTGTCCTTGGGATTCTCATTCCTGTTGGTTTTGTCCTATATTTTCCATCCTTTTTTCTTCTTGTATTTACACTTGCATTGTGTGATCCTGAGTGTGTCAGAGTGTTTTTTTCCTTCACCTCTATTCATCACCGTGTGACTCAAAAAAACAAAAGAAAAGCTGCAGTAAATCATCGTTTGGGAAACAGCTTTATCTGAAAATCCAGCTCACCGCCCTCGACCACTTGGATCAATATTTTCATAGTTGCCTTACTTTGTTCGTTTCCGCAAACATCAGCAAAATTGCTGCGCCTGGATGGTAAAACCCTGTAATACACACTAACTGGGGGAAGGGTAGGATAAAAGCCACCGTGCTCTAGGGCCTGACCATGTTGGTGGTCCTCCCAGTCTCAGGGTTTTACAGCCCGGTCTAGCAAGAACGTTTCAGAGCTTTCTTGGATTGTGTGAAGAGGAAAAGTGGAATTTAATTTGTTGCAGGTGAGCCATTGATATGTATGGGGCTACAGCTTTGTGATGGCTCTCACTGAAGCTAACTATAAACCTGCCTCAGCCCAGCTGGAAGGTGGGGCAATTAGATTTGCGTTATTCTAGATGATACTTCTCAACGATGAAGGACAAAACAAAAAAAAATAATTGCCACTTGGGGGTTTTAGTGCCATAAAACGCGATACATTGGTCTTATTTGCAGCCATTGGTCCCATCTCTGTCCTTGCTGCTGCTGGACTGCCAGTAAACAGCAATAAACTGGAGCAGGGGAGGCTGAGATAGTTGGATGCTGGCCTCAGATCCATAGGTTGAGAAAACCAAACTGCGCCAGACCGCTTTCAATCAGCCATCCAAATACAAAATCTTTGTTGTGTGCACCTTGTTTTAGGCCCGCACAACTGCAATCAAGGCAAAATGCATTGGTAACTGTGAGGTGGGAAAGAGGAAACATTAAGAGTTGTAATATTTCACAGATAAAGTGAGTCTGAAGTGGGTAGAAATAGCAAATAAAAGCCTCACAAACCAGGGGGGATGATAATATGAAGAGATCAAACAACAACAATCAAACAACATGAAGCTGACTTTACAGATTAAGAGGTTATAAGGAGGGCACGCTACCTTTAACCCATATGTTCTCTGTTTTTCTGGAAGCATATCCATGCTCTTGTAAGGTCTTCTTTCAGCGAGCGAATATAACCTTGATCTCTACTTCCAAGGTGCGAGGCTGGATTTGTCATCAGTTATCTGTTCAGACACATTCAAATGTAAATCAGCGTGAAAGCTGAGTTTACTCTCCGCTTGCAGCGGGCGTTCTCATCAGACGCAGACTTCAATGTCAATCACAGCTCTGATGCGTGGAAACACAGCACTGAACAGTGGAATGCAACCACAGGGCGATGGCAAAATGAGCGTGGCAGGGATGCAGGGGCAGCCATCTTGGTTGTTTACAGGAGTGACTCAGCGGCGAAGCTATGTGTCAAATGTGCCCCACTTCAGATTAACGGTTGTGACCTGCCCTTGTGAAGCAAGGCTGAGTGTAAATCTGTATAAAAGCGAAGGCTGCAGATACAGTCTGCCAGTGTGCATGAAACATGAGTTCTTGCAGGGAAAGCCAGCATTTTATAACTGTTTATAACTGCAGATGGCATAACTGTGCGATTAAAGTGCATTAGAGGGGTGTAATACCTGCAGCCAAACACTGGAATTAATTGCTGAACGTGGATCTTGTCACTGCAGGATGATGCAACACAAGAGAAAGACAACAACAAACACACTTCAACACAAAGTAAAAAAAAAAAAAAAACTCACAAAAATCTTCAAAAGTGTTTTATCAATTAATCTGGTGAATTTAGTAATTCCGGATTAATTAAATCCCAAGATCTAGTCCATGTAGCATAGTATTTGGACCATAAGGAGAACATGAAATCTAACATTTCTCTATAATTGTAGGTGGGCCTTATAATGCACCCCGTGTATGATTTCTGGTTGTTCTTACTGAGATTCTTTCCACTTCCGTAACACTCCTTCTGTTTATGCAATTAATGTAATTCCAGAGGGTTCGAAGCAGAGAAAGGCAGCCGTAAGCTGATTTGAAATCATGCGATCCACATCGTTCACCTGATTCTGTTGCAGAGAAAAGCGGTTTTGCACGGTTATGCAAGGAGCCGCTTCTCTCCCTGTCAGCATTAGCTGATTCACGTTGATCGCGTAAACAGTCGAAGTGTTACGGTAGGTTGAAGAACACAAAGAAGCGTTAAACAGATTTTCTGTGGTACACGGAGCTAAAAAATCTGGCCAAATGTTTGAATACGATTTTGGACAGCTAATGTGGTTAGGAGCCTGGTGGAGTGATCCTTACTGTTCTTTAACATAAGTGAAAAAGTGAGTTTATTGTTTTGTTTTTTATATTACAACCGTACAATGCTGAACTATGGTAAATAAAGAAAAGCGACATTGAAAGACAGTTTTTAAGTACCTTTTTTGAAAAACTAAATTCCGGTGTCTGGATTCCTTCACTTTTTCGGGAACTATGTAGGGTGTTTGCCATTTTTTTCGGAGTGTTCAAATCTACAAACACAAAATCCAGTGCTCTAGAAATTTCCCAGAAGTATCTGCGAAAAACTAATGAGCACCAATGCTTACTAGATTGATAAATATAGACTACAATGCATTGCTTTTAACAAATTATCATGTGGAAAAAGATTTTTTAATGTATTTTTTATAAAGTTTTTATCTTCAGAACACAGTGGATTCATGAATAGTCTTTATAAAATGTTCATATTTATTATCTTTTTACTTCAGGAAATCAGTGATGTCATACTTGCCATGTAAACAAACAAACAGAGAAAAGAAGTGATCATGGTGTTCGAATTGTTTTTAAAATCCAGGGCACTAGGTAGTGCTGCTACCGTATGATAGTTTTTGGTAGTTAGCGAGTAGGGAGGGAATTTGGACAATGCTCTAATGAAATAGAAAACATACCAGTATATTTTTTATCTATATTCTCATATCAACCTATATCATAATACTGTGCAGCTTCATCCACCTCTCCAGCTGTGTTCCCCTATAGAGCCACTAAAGTGATTTTTGCACAGAAGAACTTACATATGCACATTTGCAAACTCATGGGAGCACAATATCTTCTCCACGCATTACAATTAATTTTAATGAATTGCGGTCATGTGGAGTATATTAGCTTGGACTCATTCTAATTATTGGATTCATTTGCTGAATTAATAAGCTCTGACATAATGTGTGTGATGTATGGTGGTAATTAAAGGCGAGGATGATGTGCAGCTCGCATGCGTTGGCGTTTTTGATCTTGGCGGACACATCCCACCGGTGTCCCCTTATAAAAATGTGCTTAGTGATCGTACACCTTGAAAACTGTAAATATAAGGGGGTTCCCCCTTGAAGTTCACAGCAGTCTGAGGAGCGTCCTTCGCAGCTGCATCTGCATTCAGCTGCTGGGTCTTTTTGCTTTGAATAATTGCTAAGTGAATGATTCAGGGATGATGCTCAGCGACACCCTGCAGGCTGCCTCCAGTACGCATCCGTGGACTCCCACAGACCCACACAAATGCTGATTGAATAAATGAGTTTTAAGAGGAGTTGCTCAGTAGTATAGTGGTTAGCACTCTTGGCTCACTGCCAGAAGGCCCTAGTTCAAATCCCAGCTTGGACCTTTCTGTGTGGAGTTTGTATGCTCTCTCCATGCATGTGTTTTTTCCGGGAACTCCGATTTCCACCCACAGTCCAAAAATATGCTTCATAGGTTAATTGGTTGAGCTAAATTGCCCCTAGGTGTGAGTGCGTGTAGTCGCGTGGCCTGCAAGGGACAGGGTGTACACAGCCTTCGCCCAATAGTAGCTGGGATAGGCTCCAGCAACCCCATGGCCTCAAAGGGATGAATAGGGTTTAAGAAATGAATGGATGGAGTTTTAGAAGATGAGCCTGTCTGCGTGTTTGAATGACGGAGGTCTGCATGCAGTAGATCAGTGCTAAAAGTGAAGTCTCAACTGAACTGTGGCAGTCTCCTTCACGCGTCACTGTAACTCTATTTTATGTACAAACTGTTGAAGAGGATTAGCTGATCAAACAGCAAGAATTTCTGATCTGAAATGATCTGAGTCAGATGATGCCCTTTCCAGAACTGTCTCTGTCCAGGAAAAACAAGGGATGAAGGGAAATTGGACTCACTTGAACATCTTCTGTCTCGTGACCTACTCTGGTGCACTCTGGTTGATTTCACTCAGGATCAACTGAAAAACAAATGCTTTTAGTCTCCTTGACTGAGCGTCTGCTCTCTAGAGTCCTTCTTCCAAAGCTCATGAAAAATTACACAGTGTCAAACTTGCTCTTTCTCAGAGTAATACATCCTTTTTATTTGTTCTTCCTTTTTCCTGTTTGGATGAGTTTAGGAATGTGTCTGATATACAAACAGTTTTTTTCCCCAATGCAATGAGCCCCATTATAAAGAGATTCTCATTCTATTAACTAACTTTCGGAAACGGTAAGGTGAGCAAACAGAGCTCATCTGAAGGTGGCTTGACACCATGACAAGCCACCTGAAGGGTTTCGGGAAAAGCTAATAGTTGCCAGTGTTCATTCTGGTTGTAGAATCTACAATAATTAGAATTTTAGATTCTACGGTAGATTCTTCCTCCGCCATGAAAAAAATGTGCAGAACGCAGGAGGAGGAATCTCAGCCATGGCTGCTCTTCCTGAGCATGCCTGTGTTCACTCTGCATCGAGCGCTGCTGCTCATCCATCTTTCATGCACGCTCTACCCCACAGAGCAAATCACACTGCTAATGGCTCCTCTGGGAAGGATGGATGTCAAGATGTGTGTTTATATCTTTCCGTGTTTTTGTGAGTGATAATGGACACAGAGATATGCACTTCAGAGTAAATCCCAACTTCTGTCAATCTATACATTTGTGGAAAAACATTACCGAGCAGGCATCCGAATGGAGGCAGGTTTTGATTGAATAAAAATGTAATTGTGTAATTAAAAAAAAAAACACATTTACAGAAGACAGTCTGCTGTCCTAATATTACTTATATTTAGAGTTTTTTTCCCCATACAGATCACTTATTTAACAGTGACTGTAGGGAGGGGGGGCTCAGAGGTTTTTGTGACCTCAGTATACTGGTGTATCTCAAAAATAGTTTTAGTTTTAATAGAATTCTGGGTACAATGACCTAAAAGTCTTTCAGAAACTGCCATAGTGGTGGAACACCAAGCTCTCAAAATACTAAGAACGATAAGTGCTTTTGAAAAACTCTTGAAGTCCTTTTGTTGTATTTTGTGCTGTCCAGATGTGGACTGTTACCGTATCTTCCGCACTATAAGGTGCTCTTAAAACAAAATTACAGTGCACCTTACAATCCAGAGTCCCTTATAGGTTATATGGATTAAATCTGGTTGTTATTACTGATGTCAAAATGTCTGGTTTTTTTGGTACGAGTTGCAAACAAGACTGGGTGCTACACGTTAAGCTGACGCAGCTAACATCTAGCGGTGTCAGATTATTTTATACGTGTTACTAACAAGGTTAGGAGCTAAGAGTCATGAACGTTTGTTTTGATGGTATCAGTTTATTTTTTTTGCATGTGGAAAACAAGGTTGGGAGCTCCACGTATTATGAATATGCTAACAAGGCTAATGTGCAGGCAACCATCTCGTCTGCTCATCTGAGATGTTATTTCTTTATCATGCTGCAACATTTGGACATTTGGACTTGGATTTGGATCTCCATTCTCCCTTAAAAATAAAGTTTTGTGGAATATGTTCCAGACCAAGAGGTTACACTGTTACTCCATAAGTTCTAATGGGTAAAAACATACATCAAAACCCATGGGCTTTCGATGGCTTTTTTGTATTTGAGGTACAGTGATAGCAAACACGCTCTGGCCAGTCAGCCCACAGGCTGCTGACATCACAATGAAGCATCTGTTATGGTCCCCTGAAATGAAAAGCAGCAACAGCAGAGGAGTCGAGTGGTTTAGAGCAGGAACTGGTGCAAGAGAGGCGGATGAAGAAGAGCAGGACAAGCTGACTGACTATAACAGAGAAGGAAGGAGGGGGCTGGCTGAAGTGCATGTGATCGTGCACCAGAAGAATGATGACAGTTAATTAAATTCCACTGAAGTGTTAAGGCTACTCATTAAGCTATTTGTAAAGCTGCTGCTAATTGTTTTTGACACAGTCCATTGGTTAGTCTCCTTAAAATATCACAACGTTAGTATTATTTTAAAATTAATCCAGAGATATTTCTTCATCTTTACACTGATAGGCAGCAGGGATTCAGAGACGGACAGAGATCGGTTTGTCTTAATGGATGTCAATAATGCACGCACAAACGATCTGTAGATGTGACTCCAGCACAGGTTAGATGGATATTTGATCACTGTTACCTTTGCCGTTGTACATTTCAGTCCACCTTAAAGAGATTGGCCATGAACAAAAGGTTGCATTCAAGATGGACTGAGTGTTACTGTCAAATTCTAGATTCAGTCCAATTCCAATATGCAAATCAGTGAGTAAATTCATCAAAATTATTCATTTTTAGTTTACTTAAGGAAAACAACTTAATACATTATTTTTATTACCCTGTTCAGGGTAAAAAAAGCTGAAGAAGGAATCCTACTGAGCCTGGCTGGCTTTTGGAGTGTCCTTGGCAGTTAGCAGGTAGTTGTTGAGGCAAAAAACTTGACCTAGGAGGGGTTGGGTGAGGCCATAGAAGAAGACTATCGCATATCCTCAAAGAGACTCTGGCAAACCATTGGACGCCTTGGAAGGGTAACCAGTTGAAGCTTGCAGTTTGCTGGTCCAAAAGCACTGGGACTGGGGTTTTAAATGGTAAACGGTGCATACTTATTGAGAGCATTTCTAATTTTCTTAAAGGCCCGAAGTGCTTTACAGTCATTGTCGCGTTCATCCATGCATACACATTTACACACTTACGCTGGATTCACACTGGTGCATCTCCCTTCCGTTGTGTTGAGAGTCCGTCTCACGACCACCTGTCAGTTGA
This sequence comes from Adrianichthys oophorus, assembly GCA_036245035.1. NCBI lineage: Eukaryota > Metazoa > Chordata > Actinopteri > Beloniformes > Adrianichthyidae > Adrianichthys > Adrianichthys oophorus. Next base: position 43,313,886 of record BSAI01000108.1, read on the forward strand.
CACTGTTTCCCTTGCATCTCCGGTCCGTCCCAGATGTGCAAAAGTAACAGTGAGCAATACTGGAGCGATCCAGATGTACAGTTTTGAGCCAGAGGCCAGTTCAGATGAGGAAAATGAATATGCGCAAGGGGGCGGAGGAGCGGAGAGATAAAAGACCCATTTCAGTAGCTGCGTCATTAGTCTCAGCTCTTTCAAGCATCCGGTTTTCTGAATCCAACGCGATTTGAATCAAGAAATACTCAGAAATGCAGTTTTAATCATACATTATTTTCTATAGGTTCTCTATCATGAGAAAGAACATGTTGAAAACCCTCAAAGACGATTTTCATTGAAGTGGGTTTTTAACTATAAGTCTTTTATATTTTTGAAAGTTCTCATTGAGTTTGGGAAAGAGCTTCCTGTGATTTGAGCTTCCTGGATTAGACACAGTTAGACCTAAATGAATGTGAGTTAGCTGCAACAGACTCCAAACTGTGTAATCAAGACTAAGCAAGCCCAACACTCGAGGGACCACTCAGCCCTGAAATATTGCACTCCATCTGCATTGTCAGACTGGTACTTTGGCAAACTGCAGCGTAATTATATATTACTGCAAACTCATAAAACTTTATGCAGATTGGAAACACTGCACAATGAGCCTGTATTTTCCCTCTGGCACTCCATCATCCTTCTTCCTTGCTGTTCTGCCTGTCTGGGGTTGTCTGTGCATCTGCTGCTGCAGGAACAGACTGACAATATGACTCTGACCACCCTTGCGTGTGCATGTTTGTTACCAGCTTTGAGGGTTTGACCATTTAACAGCCCAGTGACACTTGGTCGAGCAAAACAGTAACACAAACAAGAGAGTGCGCAGACCGATTCATTCAGATGTACACCGAATCTGGTGGGCAACTGCAATCCCCGCGGGTGCACATGCGACGGGAGAATCCATCAATCAAACGATAGCTGTGGTGAGCAGAATCAACTGTAATAAATCAGGATTCCTTTTCTGCAGGAGGTTCAATGTGTCAGTGAATCACCGTGTCTCTGACACTTTCTACCAACTTTCCGTCTGCAAGAGGACAGCAGCTGCCACTCAAAGAACCCTTCTGGGGCGCAACTCCTGTGTGAAATACAGCGGCACCTGTGAGTTGTAGCAGAAGACGAAGCATGAAATTGTGAAAGTGAGAGATTCAGGGGTCCAGGGAGGAAAATAAGCCTTTAAATGAGAGTTCTTTTCATAAAGCTGAAGAAAAACATAACACTGGGTAAATTCAATGATAGGAAGCAACAATTTACATTTAACAAGTCAGCAAAAAAGTTTGGTTTGTGAATTGACAGTACATGTATGTCTGTATTTTGGCCTAAAATACCTTTCTTTATCAATCCATCAAACAATGTTCTGGCAGTCAGAAGAATTTAGATGAAACATGTCAAACATGACAACTTCAGAGCCTCAAACAATGAATTTATCACATCAGTACTTGGTTGAAATCTGCCTACACACAAACACAACAATTACAAAGATGTGTATAAAACTTTCTTGGTTTAGCTAGTTTAAGACTGAAGAATGTGACAAATGGGTGCTAAGCCTTCAAAACTGGTCTTTTAACCTTTTTTTATTCTTTTGTCTTAACATTGTCTCTGAATTTCTCTGTGTTTATAATTGATTTCATTCAAAATTTTATGTAAATGATTCAAAAAGTTCCTAGAATTGACATTTTTGGTTTAAAACAAACATAAGTGTTGAGACACAATATTGTTATACTTCTTAGAATAAATTCTTGGAATTTTGTGTTTGTAAGTTCAATGGAGTTTCCCGTTTTCTGACTTTTTTCACATCTTTTTGAGTTTTTCTTTGCTTTCTTTGTAGATTAGTACATTTTAATTTTGTTTCTACCTGTTTGATCTTCGTCTTTATAAAACATAAAGACTGTTTGATGTATTTTATGGGGATTTTTGCAGCAAAAAATGCGTAAGTTTACAACTCTGAACTGAGTTTTTTAGACAGTTTCAGGTTCCTTGTGAAATTACAGTCTAAGATGATCAACAATATGTCTGTGAAAAAAGAAGCTGAGGTTGTACTAAAAAGATGGATGTCCAGCATTGCCACGAAAAGAAGCTTTAAAATTAAATTGATGGAGCAAATTGTAAACTAGACAGGAAAAGATCGGAAAGGCCCCTGACTACTCAGAACATTTCAAGCAAATTTATCATTTCTGGGTTTCCACATCTCTTTCCACCTTCTTTGACACTTGGATTCCATGCCCCCACAGTTTAGAATATTAAGTAAACAGACTTAAAAAGATTTAAGAAATTCTCATTCAGTTTTGATGTTCATTTACTCTTATAACACTAGAAAGTCCGAGATGTGAGATAATTGACTAAATGTCTGAATCAGGTGAATGAAAACGCACCCACAAGGGAAATAACAGCAGATTCAATCAAATTGCAGGTTTGACATAAGGAATTCAAGCTCCTTCAATTGTGACTCCATAGTGGTTCTTAAAGTGGGGCACTCATCCCTGAGAACTGTCAGGGGCTGGGAAAGATTGCTCCCACCTTCCAGGTAAGAAATCACTCAAAAGTGACACAGCTGCAGTCACAGGATGAGAATCTGTGACTATAAAAGTATATAAATAAATGTATAAAAGGACTGTGGATCAGTATAAAACACTGTACCTCTATTGTTTTCTGCATTGTCACAGAGCATGGCAGCACCGCCCCTTTGTTAAAAACAAAACAAAGCATTTTACTGGATTGATACAGTCGGTAACAGTCTGTTAGATCTGAGAGGCTGTTTGTGAAACTGATTCCACAGAAATATGAACAGCTACATAACTGTGATATATGAGTGTGATGGGAAACTGCATGTAATAATGGCACATACATTTATATTTAGTTTGCTTTTTCAAGCATGAAAAAGGTGCATAAAGATTGATGTCAGTCTGTCTGTCTATCTACCTGTCTGTCCGCCTATTCGTCTGACTATCTTACTGTCTGTCAGTCTGTTTGTCCATCCATCCGTCCAACTGCCTGTTTATCTACCTATCTGTCTGTCCATCCGTCCGTCTGTCTGTCCAACTTCCTGTCTGTCCGTCAATTCGTCTGTCTGTTCGTCCATCTGTCTGTCCATCTGTCTGTCCATCTGACTGTCCATCTGACTGTCCGCCCATCCGTCCGTCAGTCTTTCTGCCTTGGTTTGTAACATTACAGCAGAAATATGTAGCCATGTCCTTTATGACTTTGAATAAACATAAACAGCAGGCATTATGATATAGCTGCTGCCTCAAATAGAGCTTTTCATCACCCTCAAGATGAGAAAAGGACAGAAAAGTGCTGCAGGCTGTGAATATATGAAGCCATGCTGCAGTAACAGGCAGGAAAGGACATAAACTCCTAAAAGACCATGGATGAGGGCAGGCTAATATTAGCTTGCTAGCAGCTGTAGTGTTTACAACAGCTCAACGAAGTATTTAAATATCAGAAAATAGCATCTAGTTTTTGTGTGGATTTTTTTGTTACTCTGAACATACCATATATAGCCTACCATGAACTTTGGTTTAACACTTAAAAAACTGTGATTTAGTGGACAAACTGTAAAAGATATTATTTAAACACAGCCAGCACTACATTGTCCAGCATGTATCCATTAGCAATGCATAACATACTAAACTAAACAGTATTTTTTTATTCTTATGTGATTTTCTTTTGCACTTTTGCAGTCCTGTTTCAAACTTTTTATTTGTTAGTTCGTTTTGAAAAGCCTTTCAGTGCTTGGTGTTACTGTAGAGTTGTGTTGTTTTTGAGTGTACTCACACTTATATAATATACCAGAGTAATACTAATGTTTTACCTGGTCACATCATTGTATTACTTTGGTAACCACACAGTATTATCACATTATAACTTGTTACGAAACAATTAGGCTACTGTCTTGTTATGCTAGGTTCACACTGAATTTGGACATCAAATTTGCTTCGGCTGCCTCTATTTGGACTGACCTTACGTTGACTCTACGCTGAAACCTGACGCCCCTGTGACACAAATCACGTTCAGTAAAAAAAAACTATTGAAATACTGTCAGAGATGTACACTGTACACATTACTGCGTCACATCTTTTAATTTCCCTCCATTTATTTTTCCCAGACTACTTTATCTGCTGGACTGGATGAGCCTCCTCTTGTGAAATGTCACACTGTCACTTTTGGCATGCAGAGCTTTAAAGTGGGGATATGAAATTAGCCACAATATCTGCTTGAAAGCACTTAGAGGCATGACTCATGACCAAAGAGAGGTCAGATACCCTGCCTGTAGGGGTGTCTCCACTGTGTTCACAAAACATTGAAAGCCTATCAAATACGCCAACATGTCAGAAAGCAAAGGAGTTTTTTTAAGCTGCACCAGAGTTGCAGGCCTTAAATGATGCATCAGTACCACTGTGGATATAACTTTCTGTTGGTTTAAAACTAATAAAACACATTTTATTACAATTTTTTTTCCAAAGTAGGCCTTGTGTCCTTGCAGTCGTCTTAAGGGGGTCCCATGCCGCTCAAAACTCAACGAGAAGAGGATTTATTTAATTTACCAATTAACAAGAGAAGAGAAAGGGTGTGTCATTGCTTCAGTGGTTCCAGTCCTACCAATTATTACACCACTTTAAAACAAGCAGCTTAAAGCAGATTAAATGAAATCTTAGCAGAGCAAAGAAAAAAAGCTGATGGGGTTTGCAGCCAGATTGCTGACGGGTTTTCAGTCCTTGGCTAAATATCCAAGATCCAAAGAGGCAATTAGCTGCAAGGATTCATCAGCTCCTTACAGTCTTTTTTTTTTTTTTTAACTCTCAAAGGTACTCCCATTAACTAAAACATTTGATAAATATACAGTAAACCCAGTTTGGCAGATTAGCGCACTGCATGACGTTTCGTTTTTTTGAAAACCAACGTGCATATTTATTTTTCATCTTCAAAACCAAGACCAAAGCTCGTTGCAATTATAAGGCGTGCTTGGAAAACACTCGCTATGCTGACGTCTCATCCTTCATGTCCTGGACTGATTAATTATGAAGACTCATGAGCAGCACATTCTGTCCCCGGTCAGATCTGTCGCTTTACTGATCTTTTTTTATCCGTGTTTTTCGGCAAAACAGGCATTGAAATGCTGTGTCAGCATGTGGGTTTTTGTAAAAGTCTGATTTGTCACTGAGAAGGTTTGAGGTTCATTAGCATTTCATTGTTCAAAAGGTTTGTTTTTGTGATAGAAATAGTTTTAAAAACTTGCAGGACTGAAGCAGATCACATCAATTTGTAACCATTTGCAGCATGTTTCGTAAGACTTTTCATGAGAGTGGATTTGAAAATAAATTCTGTTTCATGCATTGTCTAACCACTTTCTTCTTTTTTTTTAAGAATCTGGAGCTTGGCATCTGCAGCAAACTGACTCCAGAGGAAAAAACATCCTTTTAGCCTGCATCTTGATAGAAAAGGAACTGAAGCTGCAGCAGGAAATGGAGCCAAAACTCACCTCAAAGCTCAGCGAGCGCTACTTGAAGACCAAAGAAGACCAAGCAGCGTCGACTGTTGAAGGCTGTTTTCACACATGCACTGCAGCCCTCAAATATTCAACACATGTTCTGCAGGCCTTTCATGTGAGCGCACAACTGTCAGGGGCCCTGGAAGTGGCAGAGTTTACCCAGTCAGATCACAAGCAAAAAGTCTGCCAAATCAAATGGGACTGTGAGTGACTTCAGCAAATACAGTTGTGCTCTAAAGTTAATGAAAAAATTATGGGGAAAAAAAAATAGGTTTTTTTTGGTTTTCTTTAGTTACAAACCCAGACTTGACTGGTTAATAGGGTATATATACACACTTGTGTCAATAAGTTGACTGTAATTCAAGCCTGTGTACACTTTCCAAAAATAATGTTGTTTATTTATTGATTTTTTAATATTTGGATAGCACTTTTCTACCTTCCTTGAAGGCCCAAAGCCCTTTCCAGTCTCATTCACCCATTCACACACACATTCACACACTGATGGCGGTTCCGCTGCCAAACACTGGCACCACCCCTTAACCACCAGAAGCAATGCGTGGTTCAGTGTCTTGCTCAAGGACACAATGACAAATGGGTATGCAGGGCAAGAACCAAACTTGTGATTTTTCAGTTGAAGGCCCATGGCTCCACCTCTGCATCACGCCTGCCCAAACTGAGTCAAAAAAATTATTTGGTCAATATCAAGTCAAATGGTGTTTCTGTTTCCAAATTTTGTTTGTAAAACCTTCAGCCAGAAAGGTTTTTCTTAAAAATAATTCTTTGGATCTACTTACTCTACAAATGCCACAATTTATGATAGGTACGTTTAGGGCATTAAAAAAAAAAAGAGTTTTATTGTTCATTTAGCAAAATATTTGTATTTTTTAAGAGAACGTTTTCTATTTAAAAATGCTCAGCCAATTTTATCTAAGCAATTTTGTAGCATTTTTTTTTTTTTTGTGGGATTTGTTGTACTTTTCAGCATAACTTGTATTGTTTTTCCTTCAACAAATAAAGATTTTCTTTGGCTAAGTAACCCCCTACCATTTAAACTAGCAGTTTTTGCAGTGCATGACACATTCAGATTTACTAAACATCTTGCTAAACATAGCAGTAACTCTGAGTATTCTAAGGTTGTGTCCAAATTCCTGCACTGATCACTACTTAGTGCACTACAATGTGCGTTTGCCATTTTGTAGAGCTGTTTAAATCTACAAATCCAAAATCTAGTGCCCTGGAAATCTCCCAGAAGTCTCTGCAAAAAACCAGTATGCATTGATGCTCACTAAAATGAGTTAGAATAATTTTTCAGACTAAAAAATGTATTTTAATTCGTAAAAGAAACAAAGATCCAAGTTAGATTATCACAACACAGTCGATTCATAACTAGTCTTTGTAAAATGTTCATATTTATTAGGTTTCTACTTTGGTTAATCTATGACATCAGATTAAAAAAACAAAGAACAGTCAACATGGTGTCCAAATTGTTTTTAAAATCCAGGGCACTCGATAGTCCTGCATTCATACATGCAAAACATGCATTTTTTTGGCAGGAAATGCATTTTTGCATCCATTATTTCTGGTAATGGACAGCTTAAAGGACAGTTTCCCACATGGTAACTTCAGACAAGAATAATTATTAAATTAAATAGTAGTACTTTAATGTAGTTACTTTTTAACGTTTAAATCACTATTCACAAGACGGGGACTATTTGATATGCGGTGTGACGGGTTGTCATGGTAACTTGTAGCTGGTTTGTGAGGACTAACCAGTGGAGTAAAGTAGTATATAGGCTAAACGTCACGATAATTGATGCAAAATTCACCTGTATCCGCTTGTTTTGGTCCAGATGATGAAGAAAAGTTTAAAAAAACAAAAAAAAAACAAAGTCCACAAGTTGTTTCCTGGATCGAATTTATCCAGACCATGGTATGTTATAGCTTTAGAACATTAGTCTTCAGGTTATCTTGTCATTCAGATTCAATTTCTTTATGATTACAACTGGTTTAAATATTTAAGCACCACAGTTGTTTCTGTCCATGGTTTTAGATGCTCAACCTAATACTGCTTTTGCTGCTTTAGCTTTTCTATTTTCCGTACTTTTGCTGTGTAATTTATTGTAGTTTCTACCTCTAATCTTCCACACTTTGGTCCCTCAACAATCACAGAATATAACAGTAACATATGGCACTGTAAACGCAAAGGCACAATTTAAGGAACTGAGGTCACTTCCAGGCTTTTAGTAAAAGTTGGGAGGTTGTTGGCTGATTGTTGCCTCTGAAGCATACTTCCTCAAATAAAAATCAATAGATCTTTGCAGGTCTGCTGCATTCAGGTGTGACACAAAGCCAAAACATCTGTCACACTGCTTTCCCAGTATAAAAATGTTCAAAAATCTCTTGGATAAGCTGGAACTGACAGATGGAAAACACTCTGTCCATCTTCCCAGTAGAGAATTGATTTCCTTGGTGATCTGACAGAGAAAAAAAGTCTGACTGCTAGAGTTTCAATAAGCCTAACAGTGGTGCAGTTCATGACAGTCGAAATCTGATAACAGGAATCTTAGCGAGGGCTTGCTTGGAAAGAACACCAACAGAAAACGTCTTCATTTCTTTCAGCTTTCAGCTGATTTTCAACAAAATGCATTGTGGAACTGTTGGATGCTTGGTCCTGCAATGTTTGAAGTGATGCATAGCTGCTGTCAACAACAGGATGGCACTCAGGAGCAGCTGCACTCTGAGCAGTGACCTGCACCACAATCTTCATCGTCACTGAAAGGGATTTCATGTTTGTTTGTTTTTAACAGGATGAAGAAGATTTCTTCGGTGTCCTCCTTTTAATGTGTTGTTTGAAGTTGTGTTGCTGTGCAGTATAATGAGAGAAATGCTGTGGGAGTTGCAGTACATGGCCTGCTGTTGGGAGCTGTTAGTACAAACAGGTTGGTTCACATAGGTGACATAGGTGCGTTCATACTGGCAGGTTAGATCCACATCCAAGCTTTGTTTTTGTTTCCAGTCTGATTTGTTTGGTGTGAGCGTTCGCCTGAACTCTGGTGAAGAATAAAAAAGTGAACCCAGGTCCAATCAACTCTTTAACACCAGAGCTTTAGCTCCAACGGTACTCTTCAACTGTGTACACCACTAATGCAATTGAAACGGGGAAAAGCAGTTTGTGCCATATAAGCAGAGATACAGTTCAGCACAAACTGCTTTTCCCCACATCAGAACCCACTTTGATGGCATAAATGATTTAGATTTAAAATCTAATTTAAAATTTAAAATGGAAATGTTATTTAGATGTCACCAGCGACATTTCAAGTGTTAAAGGGTTGAGAATTGACTTTAACTAACTTTTTAAAAATGTTCTTGATAATCCTCATTTAAAAAAAATTTTTTTTGCAAGTTGTAAACTGACCAATCAGAGTCCTGGATAAAATTATGTGGTCACGTGTCAAATATTCAAGACCTTTGATTGACAGTGGTAGAGGTGTAGACTTCTAACAAGCTCACTCTTGATCGGTGGAAGTGGTTGCCATGGAAACATTGACTCAGTCTGACTCTGACCCATCACTGCTTACCGACCTTGCCTGGCTCCAATATGGCGGCATCCACATCGGTGAAAAAATGACAACTGAATTGATTATTTTTTTAGAGCAGTAAATAAACCTTTTTTTTATGGGTGATGTCACACTCGTTCAGTCCAGTTCTTATATAGTCAATGATGTGAATGCAGAGAAGTTTTGTGTGGATCAAACAACAGGAAAAATGACTAATTATGTCAGCCCTGTGACCGACAGCAAACCATAACAAATCACATTAAGAAATGCATTAAAATCCTCTACACATTCACACCACCTCACTATCCTTTTGTGAAAGCTACCTGATAGAGACTCCTTTGAGAGTTGGATTCTTCCAGGGTTGTCCTTTGTTAACAATTTGCCAGTGGAGGCAGTTTGGACATCTAGCAAGAATTGCCACCCATATGTCTTTGTAGTTTGGGGTTACAGGCATGTTAAACAGGGAGGAGTTTCCCACTGCAGATACAGGACACGCAGGAAAAAGATTGCATCTGGGAACGCCTTTGCGTCCTCCCAGAGGAGCAGGATTGGGACAGCAAGTTCTGAGCATCCTTTCTGAGCTGTTGCCACAGCGACTCAAACCCAGACATAAGCAGAAGATGATGGTTGGGTGGACGGATGAGACTGACACATGCTGTATGGAGTTCTTCGAGCTTTATTAGGGCCAGCTATAAACACTGTATGTAAAACCAAAAGACTGGCAACAGCTAAAAGCTCCAGTTTTGCAATATGGAGGTCCATTTAGTGTCAGAACCTTATTGAACTGACAACAAAACCGAGCAGAGAAGTCTCTGTTACTTTTACGTCCCTTCAGCTTTGTCTTTTCGATTGTTTTCAAGGACTAATGAAAAGATATTGTTATGGTTTGAACAAAATTGTTCCAATTGTAATGTTACGAGGAAATTGAACAAAAGTCCTTTTATGATACAAACAATCCTTTGATGTTTGAGATTAGATGTGGACATCAAAATTACTTTAATTTAGAGGATAAATTCTAAAGTTTCATTTGGATTTTGTTGAGAATCCACTGCAGAAAAACATTGATCAAAGCTTTTATTAAATATCAGTTCTTGCAGTCCAACTGATTGCTACACCCAGGAGCTGCACAGCGCGACGACTTTCTCACCTGCTTGCTTTTTTTTAAACCAGTTTTTACTTTTGCGATATCATATGAGTTTGTTCTTGCCCTTTTCGCTTTAATGCTTCATATCTTTAACTAAAATGCACGACTCAATCCGTTAGGGATATTGTGAAAAACTCAGTGGATGTCATTTACACAGGGTTTGTTTCCCTTTACGGTTTTTCGTGATAGGGAGGCAAATATAATGGAGGGACAGACACACCTCATTTTGTGTTTTCCACATTACGATCTCTTCTGTGTGGTATCAATTTGAACATTCTGTGGGTATAAAAAGCTGATTTTGTCAGTAAGTCATTCCAAGTTCATTCCTCAAACAGACCTGATCAAGGGATCAAGGGCGGGTCTACTCAGCTCAACACCGACGGCCACGTCCATGTAGAGGAGATTTTGGAAACAGTGGCTTCAGGTAAACATGGAATGTTGTGTTATTCTGGATTGCAACAAAAGCTAAAATGTATTTCACATGAGATGGACCCCTCTTTTGAAAACCTCACAGCTTTAGTTTGAACTGAGGTAATCTGACAAGCAGCTACTACTCAAGTTTTGCTCCCGGCCTGTCAGTAGAGCAGCGGGGAAAACAAGGTCTTTATCCAGGTGGGTAATAAAAACAGGTAGACGAATGCTGTGGTTTTTTTTTTTTCCAAAAGTAGCTCTTGCACCAAATATGAGCACTTTTGTCTGTGCAATTTCAGCTCAAGGTGGATCAAAGTCAGTCTTCGCTTTAACTCAAGGCAGCTGTTCACACCGCTGGTTCAGAGGTGAAGGGGGCTTTACATGATCCTCATGCGCTGAGAGTGGCCAGCCTGCCCTCTCCGCTGCAGAGCTCCTATCTTACAACAATAACCAAAATCCACAGTCAGCCAAAACACGCAAAGGCACAAAAAATCCCCAGCCGGCCCCTCAGATCTCCTGAGTGGGAGCTTCTGGGTGGTGGTTACCCCCCTGAAAGAGTTCCGGCTTCATACGGCAAACTCCTGTTCACATCTGGCCCAAGTTACTGCAGGCACTTCATCCCATCAAAGCCCAGCTGTTGTGAGAATTGTTTTGTTTCTATAGAGGCGTTTAGATCCCAGCTGTATGTGGCGGGAGGAGGAGGCCTTCACATCTTATTTGTGTAATGTGCTGCTGTGTGTAAATGATTGTTCTTTCCTAGATTTGACCATTTTCTCCACAAAGTAGTTTCTGTTTTTTTTTTTTTTTTGCTGATCAGTTGCAGTGGGCTGTCATCCCAGGAAAACAAAAGCGCTTTGTAGGAAGAGACTGAGCAGATTAGATATCCGGCTTTGGGTTATGATGTGGTGAGCTCACTTGTTGTTAGTCGACTCTAAACACAATCGCATCTCAGCATGTGATGGGTGACCCCGCACATTCACTTTTAGACGCTGCTCATAGACAAAAGACAAAACGTGGATCGCTGCCCGACAATCCTCCAAACATTGACATTGTTTTCCTGCTGTGCATTCACTCTGAGCACTGATGATGATGGACAGAAGAATGCAACAGAATTAGGTTTGTGCTGCACTGTGGTGCGATTGTTTGGGTTCAGGTCAAGTCCTGCAGCTCTGCCACATCCATTCAGAGGATGCAGTGATCACTGGATACTCCAGCGTTCCTAAAATACTCCTAATTATAGGTCTGCACTTGGATTCTGTTGGGTAATGGACAATTTTGGTCCAAAGGAAGCCGCAAATGTGCAGTTGTTTTAGTTCAGCCAAGTTTAGCACATTTTTCCTGCATGAAAAAAGGATGTCCAGCTATTAACATCCAGAAAGCCTCATAGGAGCGGGAAGCCATTTTTTTTCTTCGCCTCAACTTGAAGGCTGATGTGGAATGAAGGGGGGGTGGGGGTGTCGTCGCCCCCTGTAGCCGTCAGCCGCACGGCAAAGTTATTTCTCGTCAGGATGCAAGTCTGACAGGGTATTAGTTATTTGTCGATGGGAATTCAGAACAAATGGGGGGACGGGAGCCAGCTTCTTGATGACAGTGGCTGTAAATTACACATCACAGAGAGCGTGGTGTTTGCCAGGTGGCACTGTAGCCCCCTGATGGTAATCTGTCAAGGCCAAGCCAGGCTTTAAAATGTCGCTACGCCGCTGATATCGGGATGGCTGCAATTACAGCTCTCCAAAGCCCATTACCTGCTGATCTATTCAAAGCCACTGTAACAAGCCTTGTTTCCACAGCTGCCTTTGATATGAGCGCCAGTGTACCTCATAGAGGTAACTCACACCGCCACACGCCGAGTGGACATAATGACAGGAATATTTACACTTTCCAGCCAGAGGCATTAGCACAGTCATGGACACTGAGTTCCATTCTAAGCAGTTCATTTGTCTTTTTTTTTTAATCTTTGGATTTGTAGAATTTCTTTGTGCCTTTATTAGACTTCCAAGAGTTTGCACAACTGTTTTGTACATTTTTAACCACACAAGAAGAATTTTCTATGCTTGACGTATGAATACATTGATTTGGGTGCATCTCCTTAAATTGAAAAAGTCTTGATTTTATCCAAAAAGTACTTACTTATCTGTACTTTATTTAATTTTACAGTAAACTGTAAAGTAAAAGACAGTAGTTACTGGCATCCAGCTGCCAGTAGTTACCATAAATGTTCCTACAGTAATTCTACTGTGCTTCCTTTTACGATAATATCACTGTATTTTCATTTCCAGTTTAGTTACTGTAAAAACAAAAACTGATCCTCTTACAACAACTTCTCCAACTGTTTTGAGTGAAGGCTAAATTCACCTCTTCTCTTAGATTACATCCACTGTTCTAGCTGTTTTAAGCCACAGTCACATTTACCCTGAGAGCAGGTTCATAGGTCTATGCAACAGCAGACAGAAACATACAATTATTTATTTACATCACAGAACAGTTTCAAGTCATCTTGAATGAAATGAGCAGATGTACAGAAAACATGCAAACCCAACACACAGAGGTTCCCATTGGGGCTTGAACCGTGACCCTCTTGCTGTGAGGCAATAATGTTAACCACTGCACCACCATGTCGACGTAACTGGTAGTATTTTACTGCTGACAGTATGGGGAAATGCTGCCCAGTTTCTAGAAATCTGTTACAGTGTAGAAAACTGCTCGCGACGTTCACTTTTCTAAGACAGACATGAACATTTTCACACTTTTCTCTTTTGTTTAAACTCTCAAAGTTCAAACCAAAAACACGTCCAGTTTTATAGAAGGAAACAGAGATCTGCTCACGATTGAAGATTGAAGTGTGGCATTTTGAAAGCAGTCAGTCAAAACAGTAAAACCACGTCAGGTGAACTGCCAAATCCCATTACCATTGATTATAAACCGCTCACAGACAGATTGGTACATTTTAAATGTATATTCCCTTTAACCATCATTATAACTGACGCCTGACAAAAATTCAGTTTCTCAGTTACTTACAATACTGCAGGAGTTCATCAGATAATGAATTTGAAACATCGACTGTACCGCATATCCCACCTTCTTCCTTCAGTGGCTCGGATGGCCTCCACCAACCCTGTGACCCCAACCGGGAATACAGTGCGCTCAGAAAATAGATGGATGGGTTCATGGACCTTCAAATGGTCTTTGAGTCTGGATCAGTTAGCCACACAGTCATGGAGGAGACCCCCGACCTGACAGCTGTCCTGAAATGCATCACTTACCCTCTGCACAGAAAGGGTTTGACACAAATGGTTTGGCTGTTCACAGAGTGCTGTCTCCACCCAGAACATGGGCTCCAACAGTTGGATTTATTCTGGTCTTAAGGACAAAAAAAACCTGAACTTTGGCTCAGTTTCCTAAATTCTTTTTGTAATAACAAAAAAGAATAAAATAAATATGTTTTTTTTTCATTTGATCAGACTTGAGTGTCGAAAAAACCCAAACAGAAAATGCACAAATAAGTTATTATTTTTTCTTCAACCAGGAGACATTCCTGCTCCTGGAAGACCAACACTCACCAGGTACCAGAAGGCATTTTTTGTCTTTTTAATTCACACCAGTTCTTCTATTACCTTACACAGCAAGAAACCTACAGTATCTGTATCTGTTTTTGTAGCATATCTGCATTATAAACATTTTGAATACATTCTGATGGCAATACACTAAGATGTGAGAAAACTACGAATTCACACGAGATTAGATTTCTACAAACCTTTGTTAGGTAGGTCATTTTGGACATCATCAAGTGTGATGCATACCTTTATGCTACGTTCAAGCCACCACTTTCACTGAAAAGTCAATGTAAACCTGCGTAAATGCGCTTTGGGCTTCGTTTGTTTGGACATTGATCATCCATCCATCCATCCGTCCGTTTTCTAAACCCGTTTTTGTCCCTTTCTGGTCACAGGCTGTCGGAGCTTGAGTCAGTCACTTGTGGGCGAAAGCAGAGTACACCCTGGACAGGTCGCCAGTCTGTCAGAGGGCAACATTGATCATGGAGAAGAAATGAATAATTGCGGTTAGTGCCCAGCTGGAATTCTATGACACCAAGTCCTTCATTGATCGGAATAGAGCTGTGAAAGAAAAAGCCTGGAGCAAGATTCACCACAGTTGCACCACTTTGACATTGTGCACCAAGCCTGTACCAACTGTAAAACCCACGTTCAAGACGTACGTCACATGCACGGTTTTAATGTTGCTTTAGACTTACTACAGCTGACTTGGGAGAAGATGCATTGATGTGTATGTAGATGGATAGTAATGTTGACTTGGAGTAATCTATTCCCCTATTTTAAATAATTTTCGCCTCATCTGTCCATTTTAATTTCTCTTTTATTTATGGCTTCTTCTAAATCTCCTAAAATGTTGAAGGTCTCAAGAATGGTATTGCCAAAATATTTCTTCTCTTGTGCTACCTTTATTTTCCTCCATATTTTAGCGTGATTTTAGAACCAAAAGAACATGTTTTTTGCAGATGCCAACATGCACACTCTTCCACAGTCACGGTGTTGGTCCAGGGTTTTAGGGAATTCGGGAGCCTCAACTGCAACAGCCCACAGCGGGCAACAGTGCTCCCCAAGCTCCGAAAAGCTCAGCCTCAAAACCGCAGTTGGCAGAAGGAGCCATGACATCAGCGTCTCTGAACCACGTTTAACTGCTTCACATATGAGCTGCATATGGACGGCACAATGGAAAACAGACGTGGCTGCAGCGCTGTGGTGTTGGGAGTAGGCGCTACGTGAGGAGCGCACTGAACATTTCAGCACAGCGAACTGGACACGTGCTGATCTCCAGTGAGACTGAGCAGATGCCAGTGAGTCACGGGACATGCTGATATATCCAAGTGATGTGTCTTTTCCAAACTACTGTAACAACGCAGTCGTCACGTCTTCTTCTGTTGTTCTTGTCAGACCCTGCTCTTGTTTCTGACTTTTTTTTTGTCTTTTGACATTTTATGTTGTACCGACTTCTTATTTCTAAATGATAAATCCTTTAAGGGAAAACTGGAGCTTAACGTAGAATGTCTTTTTGACTCTTTTGAGTCATTACACTGGTTTTTTTTGGTACACCGCGGGCCAGAGGGCACGCAAAGTCAACAACTGGAACATTGTCTGGCTTCACAGGAAACAATATAATCGTCAAGTAGGTGATTCAAAGTGAAGCAAAGTTTATGCAAACATGACAATTTTTGTTAAGAGCACAGCTGTTAACAGCTGCGATCCGTCAAACTGGACAGCCGAGGCGGTTATTACAGATACATGACAGAATGTGTTTCAGTTGTCAGCCAGTGGAGGCTGCCTCACAGCCTCCCTTACTTTCAGGGGGATTCAATTATAGGCAGCACCTGTGTAAATATTTTGGAGGCGTCAGGGTCTTCTGTTGCTTTTAAGTTCAAAAAGGAGTTCCAGTCCAGAGGATGGAGACAGATGGGTGTGATGTAGGGTTTGGCAAACATCACAGTAGAAATAAAAATAAACAACCGCTGTTAATACTTTTTATAATATCAGCATTTGAACGCCAGTCTAACAATGACAGACCTATTAGGATAAAATGTCTGGCGGGTATAAAAGCCAATTCAACAAAGACGAAAGTTTTTTGTTTTTTTTTCATTTAAGCTTTTAGACTATTTAGGGAAATCAATCCACCAAAATGATTGAGTTTTGAATTTCTATTAGATTACATATGACTCTTAAACAGGCTATGATGTTCAAAATCTGACTATGCAACATCGTGCGTCTACGAAGTGACTTTGTAATTTTGTTTTATCCAAGGATGTTCAATTCTCTGTCTGTAATGAGCCACAAGGAGCAGTGCACTACCATGCTCCTTGTTTATCGCAGAAATTATATTCTAATGGGATTAACAAGATCTTTAAAGTAATTATCTTTTTTTAAAATAATTATAGATATTTTAAGGCGTAAAACCACTCAGTATACAATTTATACACTTTAACTGTGGGGTTATGGACCCAGGACATTTGTTGGTTTTTTGTTGGGTTCCACTTCCTGTTTTATTTTGTTGTTGGTTGTACTTCCTGTGTTTCTCCTCTGTTTTTTTCAGGTTTCTTGAGACTGCCCTCCTGGTGTGTGTTCTCTCCCTCCTTAATTGGCACACCTGTTTTCACTTACCTCATCCCCTCCTCCTGGTTATAAGTCTTTGTCTCCCCTGCACTGGTTGTCGGGTGGTTTTTGTACCTTCATGGATTTGTGTTCTGATTTCGAGTACTGATTCAAATAAATGAAAGACTTTTCATTTATTAATACCGTCTGCTTCTGTGTTCGCACGTCAACCCTGACATTACCACCCGACCAGTAACATGGACACAGCAGACGCGGAGACGTTACGGGCACTACTCCGCCAGCAAGAGGAGCAGACGTCTTGTCTTTGTCAAGGGTTGCTGGAGATGTCAAGCCGTCAGGAGCGACAATTTGCCACGTTGGGAGAGCGGTTTGAACAACTGGCGGAGCGGGTCCAACATCCACCGTCTTTCCCTTCGCCACGCCCATCGCCTCCCACGCCAGTCCAGGGGACCTTGGATGGAGTTCCTGTCGCTCCTGCTGCACAGCTGGCCCACCCAGAAAGGTTTTCCGGGGACTGCCGGGCCTTTATTGTGTGAGCTCCATTTCCAGTTACAGGCTCCTCATTATCCTACGGAACAAGCCAAGGTGGCCTTCATTATATCCCACCTCACCGGCAGAGCCGGAGCATGGGCTACCGCCGAGTGGCAGCGTGGAGCCCCTACCTGCGCATCTCTCTCGGCTTTCCTGGAGGCCGGGAAGGTATTTCATCATACCAAACCAGGCAGAGAGGCAGCTCGTGCGCTTATGAAATTAAGACAGCGGGACAGAAGGGCAGCTGAGTACGCCATAGAGTTCCGGACCTTGGCCTCCACTAGTGGTTGGGACACGAATGCGCTCACGGACGCTTTCGTGGAAGGACTGTCCGAGGAATTAAAGGACAGACTAATCTCACTTGAGTTACCATCTACCTTGGAACCCCTCATCGCCCTGGTTATCAGGATATATAACCGATTACAGGACCACAAGGAGGAGCATGGCAGGGTGGTTCCCCGCCTACATCGCAGGCCCACCAACTCACCTGACTGTGCTGTTTCTCCCGCAGAACCCCCGTTACAAGTGCAGGAGGAACCCATGCAGCTCGGACAGGGCAGACTGTCTGTTTCTGAACCATGGCGGCAGGTGAGTGCCTTTACTGTGGTAGGCGGGGTCATTTCTGCAGGGAGTGCCCAGCACACCTCTGCTCGTCAGTAAGAGTGGGCGCGCTGACGAGCGATGATTCGGCGCTCACTATTCCTAAACCTGCTGCCTGCTTATTAAAGATTCGGGTAATGTTCCATGGAAGGGGGGTTTCGGTTAAAGCTTTGGTGGATTCAGGAGCAGAGCAGAATCTCATGGACGCCGAGCTAGCTAAACAGGTCGGTCTTAAGTGCGAGTTGTTGCCCCATCCTTTACAAGTGGTCTCCCTCAACGGTCAAGAGGTAGCCACCATCTCACATATAACCGAACCCATTCATCTGATTATTTCTGGCAATCACCACGAACTTACCTGTTTTTTCGTTTTTTACCCCTGGTTTATGGCGCACAACCCAGTTATCGACTGGCCCTCCAGTCGGGTCTCCGGCTGGAGTGAGAGATGTCACACCACCTGTCTGCGCTCAGCTCGGCCTCCTGGGGAAGACCCCGCTGTCCCAGTAGGGCGGCCGCCCTCACCTGACCTATCCGGGGTACCGCCGGAATACCACGACCTAGCTGAGGTGTTCTCCAAATCACGAGCTCTCTCCTTACCGCCTCACAGGCCATATGACTGCTCTATTGAACTCCAACCTGGCGCTACCTTGCCTAAGAGCAGGTTATATAGTCTGTCCAAACCCGAGAGAGAGGTCATGGAACAATATATTGCTGAGTCTCTGAATTCTGGACTTATCAGACCGTCTTCATCACCAGTGTGGTCCGGGTTTTTTTTGTTGGGAAGGAAGACGGGTCTCTCCGACCATGTATTGATTATCGAGGGCTAAATGAGATCACTGTCAGAAACAGTTACCCCCTGCCTTTAATGAACTCAGCATTTGAGGCATTGCAGGAGGCCAGGATTTACACCAAACTGGACCTTCGCAACGCTTACCATCTCGTGCGCATCAGAGCCGGTGACGAATGGAAGACCGCCTTCACCACTCCTTTAGGACATTTCGAGTACCTGGTTATGCCGTTTGGCCTCTGTAATGCTCCTGCTGTGTTCCAGGCTATGATTAATGATGTATTACGAGACCTTCTACATCATTTTGTTTTTGTGTACCTGGATGATATTTTGGTTTTTTCCAGGGACGCCAGCGAACATCGGCGGCATGTTCGTCTGGTGCTCCAGCGGTTACTGGAGAATAAATTATTAGTGAAGGCGGAGAAGTGTGAGTTCCACTCTCCGTCTGTTTCGTTTTTGGGGTTTGTGGTAGCAGAGGGTGAGGTGAGACCCGATCCGGCTAAGGTGAAAGTGGTGGTGGAGTGGCCTACACCTGCTAACCGGAAACAATTACAGCGTTTTCTGGGGTTTGCCAACTTCCTCCGTCGCTTCATCCGTGGCTACAGCTCGGTGGCCGCGCCCCTCACGGCTCTCACCTCTACCTCTTCACCGTTCGTCTGGACGGAGGGGGCGGAGGCCGCCTTCAACATGCTTAAGCATCTTTTTACCTCTGCACCTATCCTGGCCCAACCTGACCCTTCCAGGCAGTTTATTGTTGAGGTGGATGCCTCTGATACGGGGGTGGGTGCGGTATTGTCTCAGCGAGGGGTATCTGACGGTAAACTGCGCCCTTGCGCTTTCTTCTCCCGCCGGCTTACTCCGGCGGAGCACAATTATGATGTGGGAGATAAGGAATTGCTAGCAATTAAGCTAGCTCTCGAGGAATGGAGGCACTGGTTGGAGGGGTCAGCAATGCCGTTCTTGGTCTGGACAGATCATAAGAACCTGTCATATCTGCGAACTGCCAAACGGTTGAACTCCAGGCAGGCACGGTAGTCTCTATTTTTCCACCAATTTAATTTTGTGGTGTCCTATCGACCAGGTTCTAAGAATGTAAAGCCGGATGCCCTCTCCCGACAACAGGAATCGGCTGTGCAAGACGGCCAACCAGCCTCTATTCTTCCTCCATCCTGTGTGCTGGGCGCCCTCTCCTGGCAGCTGGAGAGGGACATTAAGGCTGCCCAGGTTGAGGAGCCGGACCCGGGAGGAGGTCCTCCTAATAAACTGTTCGTCCCCAGCTCACTCAGGTCCCAGGTTCTCCAGTGGGCTCATGCTACGCGACTCACCTGCCACCCAGGAATCCGCAGGACTGGCTCTTTTCTGCGTCGCCTATTCTGGTGGCCCAGTATGACCAAGGACGTCCGGGACTATGTTTCAGGTTGTCTGGTTTGTGCCCAGAACAAGGTCAGTACGCACACGCCTGCTGGACTATTACACCCACTGTCCATCCCGGGTCGGCCTTGGTCACACATTGCTCTGGACTTTGTTACCAGCCTACCTCCTTCTGCCGGGAGAACCGTTATTCTGACAATTGTGGACTGTTTCTCTAAGGCCACTCATTTTGTGGCTCTAACCAAACTCCCCTCTGCTGCAGAGACAGCTAGATTGATCATCAAACATGTCTTCAGGCTGCATGGCATCCCCCAAAGACATGGTGTCGGATCGTGGTCCTCAGTTCATCTCACAAGTCTGGAAGGTGTTCTGTGGGGCTTTCGGGACTACTGCCAGCCTGTCTTCTGGTTTTCACCCACAGACTAATGGTCAGGCGGAACGGACAAACCGGTGTATCTGTTCCCAACGCCAGACCTCCTGGAGCTACTTGTTGCCATGGGTGGAGTATGCGCACAACTCCCTCACCTCATCTGCTTCTGGTATGTCCCCGTTTGAGTGCTCTCTGGGGTACCAACCCCCCCTGTTTCCCGAGCAGGAGACGGAGGTGGCCGTTCCGTCGGTTCAGCATCTATACCGCCGCTGTCGGCGTGTTTGGCGGGAGGCTCGGGCGGCCCTGTTGCGTTCAGGGGCTACCAACAAAAGGCTGGCAGATCGTCGACGCACTCCGGCACCTACTTACCTACCAGGCCAATCCGTCATGCTGTCCACTTCACACATCAAGCTTCGGACGGAATCCAAGAAGCTGTCCCCCAAGTACATCGGTCCTTTCAAGATCCTGAAGGTCATCAATCCTGTGGCGGTCAGGCTGCGCTTGCCCAGGTCCTTGCGCATCCACCCGGTCTTCCATGTCTCTCAGCTGAAGCCGCATGTTACGTGTCCCCTGCAGCGGCCTTCCTCTCCGCCACCCTCTCCCCGCATCAATGATGGCCAGCCGGCCTACACTGTCCGTCGCCTGCTGGACGTTCAGCGACGGGGACGTGGCCTCCAGTGTCTGGTGGACTGGCAGGGGTACGGGCCTGAGGAGAGGTCCTGGGAGCCTGCTTCGCGGATTCTGGATCCTGAGCTCATCAGGGACTTTAATCGGCGGCACCGGGACAGGCTTTCCCCTGCGCCAGGCGGCGCACCTTGAGGGGGGGGTACTGTGGGGTTATGGACCCAGGACATTTGTTTGTTTTTTGTTGGGTTGTACTTCCTGTCTTTCTCTCTGTTTTTTTCAGGTCTCTTGAGACTGCCCTCCTAGTGTGTGTGTTCTCTCCCTCCTTAATTGGCACACCTGTTTTCACTTACCTCATCCCCTCCTCCTGGTTATAAGTCTTCGTCTCCCCTGCACTGGTTGTCGGGTGGTTTTTGTACCTTCATGGATTTGTGTTCTGATTTCGAGTACTGATTCAAATAAATGAAATACTTTTCATTTATTAATACCGTCTGCTTCTGTGTTCGCACGTCAACCCTGACATTAACACACTGTAACATTTTCATTTTTTCTCATAGGTTTAAACTCTGAAAGTTTAAACTTTCGTATAAAAAAGAAATCCAGTTTTATAGAATAAAACCAAAAATCTGATTGCAATTGATGATTATGCAAATGAGCACATTTCTGTACAGGAGACATGACACCAGGAGGAGATTGACAAGGTCTACATCCAGTCAGGATGCAGAACACAATGCAGTGTAATAAACAAATTTAAAAAAAAAACATTGTATGCAACATTGAATTAAAGTCCATGAAACAGCAAGACTGTAACAGAGGACTGAAAAAGAGTGAGGGGCCCCTCTATGCAATATCCATAAATGTTGCAAGAGTCTGTGAAATTTGTAGATGTGTCTGCTGTGCTGCTTACAGGGAGAAATGCAAGAGTTAATCATGAGAGTGTGATTTTGATTTTTACTGAATTATTTTCCCATTCTTGAAAAATACTTATACCAGGCAGCAGTGAATGCAGTTTATTTATTTTAAACGGTATCAAATCCACAGGGTTTGTCCTTGAATATACAAAGACTGCTGCCAACAACAACCATAGACAATCACACATTTTAAGTTTAGTTTAAAGTTCATTTGCAAAGCTAATAACCTCATTAATAGTAATAGCAGTGGTTATTTTATCCAAAAGTATTCCCTGTGTTTCCACAAAACCATTTTTGGTGAGTGTTTCTGTGCATGCAGATAATGGTGGCTCCTACCTTTGAACAGGAAGCCAATTAAAGAAGACTCGTGAGATGGTATACAGTCAGAATGAATTGATCATCAGTGGGGAGGGAGAATATCTGGAAAGGCATGATGGGAGCAAAAAAAACCTGGAAACTGTACAAGTGGTTTTTTGTTTAATGCAAGTTTTTAATTTTTAATAAAGCTCTACTTATCTTATTAGCATGAGAGGATTACCATACATAATCTTATCAAGTGTTTGAGTCCATATACTGGAGAAAACTGGCTGCTCCTCCTAATTCCTAACATGTTTGTGATGCTTAATGTTTTAGATCATCAAAAAGATGACCTTTTCGACTCAAGAGGAAATTAGTATTTTATTAATTGAAGACAAAAGAAGTCCAAACCTACAGCACACGTGAAAAAGATAATTCCCCGGTCTAAATCATGAATTAACTGTGGTTGCTGACATTTCTTTGGAAAATCAATAGTTTAATTTCACTTGCCACACCCAGGCCTGATTACTCCCAGATCTCTTCATCCAAAAAAGGATTTAAGCGTAGAGTGTAACATGCCAAAAGATATCATAAAAATGGACATCAGCATGAAAATGTCATCTGAAGAAGCCAAAGTTCAGAGGTCAAGCAAAGTCTTGGACATGTTTCAGTTTGGTAAACAGCCACCATCTCAAAGACTAAAGGAGTCCAAGGAGCAACAGTGCAACATACCATACATAAATAGATAAAAATAGGATCAGAGAAGAGGCTTTCCAGTCCAAAGTGATCCACAAAACAAAAAGTGTCCCAAAAGTCCTTAATACAATAAAAAGATTATGGAAAGAACTGCAGGCTTTAGCTGAATCTGTTCAGGTCAATGTCAACAAATATGAACAAAATGGATCCAGTTTAAACAGACAGACACTCCTCGCAATAACACACATAGTTGTTTCAAATTTGACAAAAACATCTGGATAATTAACAAAAGTTGTAGATGAATAGTCTATAGACTGATGAAATAAAAAAAGTTTGGCTGGTCAACCATGGCGGTGATAATAGTACCTTCATAGCTTACCATAACTGATCCTAGGCCTGTACAATAAGTTGCAAATGTATGGTTATTGTTAGATGAGACTAAGTGATACGCATATCTCAAAAGACAGCATAAACTGTGATAAACTGACCAATTGGATGGACCCCTTTACATCGTTGACCAATCAAATTGAGCACTTGTATGTTAGATGCCCGATTCCTTTGTAGACGTGGATCATTTGGGGTGTAATTTGGGTCACATTGACTTTTGTTTAGATAAAACGGTTTTAGTGAATAAAAATAATGTAGTAGTTGGTTTTTGTTTCGCTTTTTGTTCACGTATCGCAAGTCAAATCGTCTTCTCAATATTGCTCACTAATATTGCATATCACGTAGTCATCGAGTTTTCTTCACACCTAACTGATACATCCCTGCATTCTATGCTCTACTGGAAAATGTGAAAATAAAATCGATGTAGTGAGGTTATGACCTCAAACCCAAGAGCACTTGGGTTCAGAACAATCCAAACAAATCAGATGATAAACCTCTAAATACCAGCAGAAATTAAAATCACACATGGAAAGATGTGGTTCATGATGGAAAACACTAATGAAATAAAACAAGTCTGCCAAAACCAGAGCAGATTATGAAGATCATCATTGCCAAATGATGGAAATGAGCCAAGCTAATGGGGGGCAAATTATGCGAAATCTTTTATCTTCCTTTTCCATTCATTTAAGTTAAGACTGAAGTATACTTCTTTGATCAGGACAAATACTAAGGACTGATTAATTAAAGGAAGATTCACCAGTCAAACATGGTGGTGGTGCTATAATGGTGGGGGGTTAAAGTTGATGTAATGGACACTTACTTTCCACATCAGATTATATGAAAACTATTTTCTTCTCAATAAATTAAACAATCACTTAAAATTGAAGTCTGTTTATCACAAAAAAATGATAAAAACTAAAACAGTTTACCATCTTTTTAAGCGTTGATCTTTTTTTTTTCTCTTCTCATTATCATGGAATATAAACAGAGTCGGGATTAAATGAAGTGAATCTGTTGGAACACGGATGACTTTGTCAAAGGAGCTCTGAGAGTGAAGTGACCTTCTTGCTGCGCGGAATCCAGCTGCCTCCCAGTTCCAGAGGAGGGATGTTTCCACGCAGCTGTGAGGAAGGAAGGGGGCCGTTCCCTCAGCAGATCCCAGCTCAGTCCGTCCAGAGCAGCGGCGGGGATGAGCGCGGGGGAGCACGCAGCGGCGCATTTCGCAGGTAAACCGCGCTCCAGGTTGACGGGGACGCCAATTTTGATTGATTTCTTTTTGATTTTCGGGCTTTTCTCCTCGTGCCGCGACGCGCGCGGAGGCGAGCCAGACGGAGGAGGAGAGTCGTCTCCAACAATTCCAGAGGTCCCTCAACTTGCAGCCGAGCCGATCCGACCCAGCTGTCAAAGCTGGAGCTCCGGAACCCACATGGTGACAGTTGGTGGAGGAGGTGAAGCCGCAGGAGGATCCGCTCCGTATCGCTGTTGTTTTTTTTGGTAACTTGAAGCGTGCGCGGCGGGGAGCCCCTGCCTGCCTGCCTGCGTGCGTGCGCGGATGCGCTCCGATCAGCTGAAGGTTACAGACTGCTGATGGAGCTAGCCTTGGCTAGCCTTAGCTCCGCCGCCGAACAGAGGCCAAACTCCGCTCCAGTCGCGCGCGTTTCTTGGTCCGTGCCGACGCGCGCACGTTTGGAAAGGAGCTGAGGGGTGCGGGGGCGCAGCGTGGATTCGGCTTGTTGTGTTTCACACTGGCATCAGCTGTAACTCACAGAAATGTTTGCTCCATTTCTCCCTCCTGTTTGAACCGCAGCGCGCGGGTGATGCTGGGCAGCTGATTTGTCGTCAAATCTGGAATTCCCCGCAGGACCTTCACCCATCCTTTGCTGATCTGTTGTTTTTGTTGTTGTTTTTATTTTGAAAATATTTTTCTTTTGGCCAAATTCTCACCCAGACAGACATTCAGAGGGAAATTCCCCATTTCCACGCCACGTCAGTGAGCTGGTCCACCTTCCTTTCCACGCAGATGCCAGCATCCAGCCCATCAATCATCTCACAACGACACCATGACAGTACTCAGGCCCCTCTGTGGGCCAGCTCTCTGTTCTGCTGGGTGCAGACGGATACCATATGCAAATAGCTCCTGGCAAACAGGTGCCAAGTTTAGGCTGCTTTGATGTGTGCATGTTGTCACTTTGTCACACCTGGAGGATGCATGTGTGCGTGATGGTGGATGCAGCTTGACCTCCCTTCTTCGTCCTCTTGCAGGATCCTTGTCTAGCTGTCACTGCTGCAGACGATTTCGGAGGATTTGTGCATTTGAGCGTTTTGTTCCACGAGGCCGGATGGTAGAAAAACACGCCGCTCTCCTCTGCCCTCACACTCCAAAATGATGTCAGAGGGCTTGTAAAGGGTTTTCAGTTGAGGGCTACTTTCACCTAAATGGCTGCTGTCACTCGGGGACCTCTACAGGCCGGATTCCTTTTTCGACAAAGGAAGTAAGGGTGTGTCGACCTCGTTTTGATTAACAAATACGATGCTTCTCTGAGTATTTATGGAAACCCTGTGGATGTTCCCCAGGAGTCTGCTCCTTCCCACCAAAGACCTTTCATAGCTCAGTGAGCTCACATCAAAAGCTGTTAGTAAATGTCAGCAAAGAGATATTTCCCCATCGCCGGACTCAACCGGAGCTTAGGGAAATGGATGTGAAATAAATATATAGAAGTGTGGCATTAATGGCTGGGTCTTTTTTAGGCGTGAGCGTTGGGTGTGTGTGTGTGTGTGTGTGTTTGTGTGGCTGGTGTTTGACACATCCCTGAGACGGGGACGGGGTGAGAACTCAAAACCGGGCTGGATGTCCCGAGGAGGTTAGGGTGTGGAGTACGCTGGAATGGGAAGGAAACGGCTCATTAATTCCATCCAGCAGTGAAAGCAAAAGGGTTGGTCAGCGAATCTGGAGCCCCCCCCCCCTTTCTCCACGGCTTGGAAAGGACTTATACTGGTTCAGCTTTCAAGTGTGTGCCAGATAGCTCCTTCTTTGGAGCGCGTGTGCGCCGATTAGATCAGGGATCGGCGGCTGCAGACAGCTCTGTTTTCTCTCTGTCAATCTTGGGCGCCGTTTCTAGGCCAAGCTGCACGTCAGGAAGGATGAGTTCGTCTGCCGGCGGGGAGCCGAATCCTGGAAAAGTCATGTGATGCTGCCCGGCTACAGGGAACCCCTCTTAGGTACTAGGTGATGTCAGAGCAGAGGTGACGCAGGCGAGGCGGGGGGGGTTGAAACCAGCCAGAAATGTGTGAAAGCAGCTGAGTGGTACAGTCGGAGGCACGACGGGAAACAGAAAGGGTATCTTGTGGGTATTGTTGAATTCTGGATGTTCGACAGACGAGCTAAGGCAACGCCACCAAGTGCACAGCGGGTCCCTGCATTCACCCGACTCCACCGCATCCCTGCGCTACTCTCTTGATCCCTTAAAGCCATTTTAATGGCGTCAAATCTGCTGGTAAAACATGTTTTGGTGGATTGTTTACTACTTTCTCTTCCACAGCGCTGAGCAGGAGACATGCAGAGTCCACATCTGATTAGCAGAAAGCCAGAGCTGCTAGTCCTTTGATCACCCTGCTCCATGCTGATAAACCATGCCACTGTCGTCTCCAGCACGCCCCAGACCCTGACAGACACTAATTACCATGAAGTCAGTTTGGCAGGCTCAGAGGCAGCATGGGCCGGGCTCAGTGCTCTGCAGGTGAAGCCTACAGTAATGAGTACCGTTGCAGATTAACATGCTTCAGAACCCGTGTTTTATGTTTTTTTTTTTTTAGTTCTCTCGTGTGACATGATCACTGTTCCGCCCCGAACCGCTGTTGGAAGCTTTCATGTGAAGAAAAAGTCGTGACGTCAAACTGCTATGCAGGAGCTGAACGGAGCTCATTGCTGCATGAAACCTGAAGGACAAACGTTTGGCCTCAGCGTTCGAACCGAATCAAAGCCAGAGCCTCCTTTATGTAGACTCTGATGCGCCGGGAGATGGTGGAATGAAACATCTCGTCATCACTGCCACAGCCAGCACTCCCACCCCATTCCCCCCACCCAACCCACCCTGCCTTTGATTTCTCTGCTGTGGAGCCTGACTAATAAGTTTTGGATTAAAGCAATTCTCAGGGAATGTCTTTGCAACCCACATGCAGTGTTGTGCGTGACGTCTCCAAACCAGAGCAAGCCTCGCAGTGGAACAGCTTGGGTTGGGCGAGAGTCTCAGATGAAAGGGACGACGTGTCAATATTTCTCACAAAACGAGCTAAAGATTCATCTTTAATTGAGCTGCTCGTATGACGTCATTGGAATGGAAACTCATTAATGTGGAATCAGAGATCAACCCTTCAGGCTTTCATTTGCTTATTCACGATTAGGAGCGTCTTGATTGTCTTTAACACGAACAGTTGGGTGATTATGATTAGAGTACAAAGAGTGACAGAGATTGGGATCAAGTGACCCATTGGTTTATATTGGTTGCCATCTTGGTTTGATAAATATAACAGTTCATGTTCTTGTAGCATTTTTCTTATGATGGAGAATATATATCAAGAAAACTAAGCTTAAAACGGCATTTCTGAGTATTTCTTTATTCAAATCATTGTGAATCAGGAGTAGAAATGCCATTAGAAAAAGCTGTAAGCTAGCGGGAGAGAATGTAAACAAATGGATGGTGGGAAATGAGGTAAGGCTTACTCCTTGCCCACAGTCTTTTTAAAAAAAAATTCTTATTATGTTTAATTAATTTAGCTTTAATGTAGCTTGGTGAACTGACCTGACCTCCAATTATTTTGGTTTTCCTAACTTGCTGCAAACAGGAAATTAGAGGATTGAGTCTTGGCAAAGTCGGGAGCTGCACGGCACTCTTCAAAATAAAATTGTTCCTGAATATTTAAATATAATAATATACTTTACTTCAAATATGTTTACCACAATATTTGCAGTGCTGAAAAGGTTTTGGTGTTTTGTTTATAGGGACACTATTCTCCCATCCTGTATGTATGCATTAATCAGGAAAACTAGAGGTGTGATGGAGACCTCGTGGCTTATGGTGGAATTTAAACAAAGCTTAAAAGCTTCAATGGTTAAAAAAATAATGAACCTCACTTTACATAGTCACATGGACTATGTAGGTGATCTTGTGCCCTGGGATGGACTGGCAAACCATGCAGGGTGTACCCCTCTTTCACCTGAAAGTGGTTGAGAAAGGCCCCAGCATCCCAATGACCCTGAAAGGGACTAATCGGGTTTGGAAGATGGATGGGTCATGCAACGAGTTTTTAGGAAGCTGTTTATGCGTGCATGTACAGATTCCCACAAAATATCTAACACTGTTGGCTATGTATTCTCATGTAAAATGATATAGCTCTGGTATACATCTGAATTTGCCCTATAACGGACTGGCAAACTGTCCAGGGTGTACACCACTTTTGCTTGACAGTAGCTGGGGTAGGCTCCAGCAACGCTGTTTCCTGAAAAAAGGAATGAGCAGGTATAGAAAGTGGATGGATGGGTATATCTGGATTCATCATAATGACGTATGTTCATTATCAGACATCTTAGTGAATCTCAAAGAGGGTCTGAAATAATCCAGATTATGCATCAAGCAGGGATTCCTTATGGCAAATAGGAGATATTGAATTACAAGGAAATCAAATGGATGCACAAGACATCAACAAATATCTTCTTTTGAACATTCCCTGATCAATGCATTTTTGCCTAAATCTAGTCTCAAATACTACAAGAGGGGGTTTTTTTTCAACCAGTGCTCTTCATGTTCATGTTGCTTTGCTGAGGCTTCAACTACTTTTACAGACACTATAAGTTACACAACTGCAGTTTGCTTTGTAGAACTATTAAAACCTTTTTTAAGATATGTTAACAAGATTAAAAGTTGCATTTGTCATTGCTTTAGGGGATCATATTGTAATTGCACTAAACTAAAGTGTTCGCTGAGGTCAGTTGGATTTTTTTTTTAATGGATAGCTGGAGCCAACATAACTCAGATAATATGGCTACACTTCTTATAGTTGAGTTATTGCCCTTAGTGAAATGGGAGAGAGGATCACCGAGGGTGAAATATGTCCCCAGCTCCCTCCAAGTGTTCAGATCTGAAGCAAAAAGGTGCGCCTGCCATTTTTCACCCTGGTCAGCCTGAAAAGAGTCTGATTGGAAACATTTGTGACACCGTTGCTTCTTCTCCATCTCTGCTGTAACGCACTTCCTCCGGAAGAGA
Source organism: Adrianichthys oophorus (assembly GCA_036245035.1). Classification (NCBI taxonomy): domain Eukaryota; kingdom Metazoa; phylum Chordata; class Actinopteri; order Beloniformes; family Adrianichthyidae; genus Adrianichthys; species Adrianichthys oophorus. The sequence goes on from BSAI01000108.1 coordinate 43,343,463, forward strand.
GACGGTCCCTCGGCTGGATACACTGATGTCACATAGGCAAACAATCTGCGAACGGTTGCTGTTTGTTGACGGTGATGGCCCGTCATCCGGTAGAAAAGTCCTGTGCGTGCACAGTTCCAACAGACGCATCACAGGGAGTTAACGGGAGCACATGCACTTAGGTCACTTACAAATCCAAGGAGACTGGAAAACAATGTGCTTTAGAGGTGCGGCGCTTGTGGCTTATTTTAGGAAGAGGGCTTATCATCTTCCAGGTTCTGGTGTTTTTGAGAGTTCCTTTGTTCATGCTGGATCCTACTAAATCCAGATTTTTTTTTTGGCTTTTCCGAGGCTGCAGTCTTTTTACACAGGTACAGTCATAGTTAAAATAAATTAGAGCTTCTTGTAGTTTATTTTTTAATATACTTAGACATTTAAAAAAGCAAAAACCAAAGTATCTAGTCTTTTTCATGCATTTATCCATTCATCCATCAGCCTGTTTGTCCTGGATTTGGTTTGCTGGATCAGCATCTAAACAAGAGAGCCCAAACTTCCCTCTTGCTGGCCGCCTATTCCAGAAGGAAACCAAGGTGTTTCCAGGTCAGATGATACCTGGAATTCCTGGAGTTTGCCATTGGATTCCTTTCAATTAGACATGCTTTTCAAGCCTCACCAAGATGGCGCCTTGGTGGCAGCCTTATCAGATGTCCAAACCACTTCAATTGGCTTCCACCTACTTAATTTGGAAGGTTGAAACTATTCCCTTTCCAAGCTTCCAGTTATAGAAAGGTCAGGAAGTGCAATATGCAGAGAAAGTGTTAACGATTAAAAAAATATATTATTATCTTTAGTATTCTCAGCTGGTATGCTCAACAGTGGTGTAATTGTACAAATTGCAAATGTTCTTACCATTCAAATATGTTTATTTACAGTATAAGCAGATGTGCTCCCTGGAACACTGCCTTTCCATCATCCCTGCATCGATCAATCCCGTCAAGTCCTAAGCAGCTTAAAATGTCTCGGATGCAGCATGGATTAGAAAAATCTAACATTATAAGACAGCTAATAGAACTCCTAAAACAAAAATATAATTTTTTGGGTTGAAAACCTTCTGGTGTTAAAGTTGGACACCAAAACACTTCAGATTTTGAAAGAGATATATGAGTGTCCTTCGTCGGATTTAAGATTATTACTTAGTGGCCACAGTGGCTTAATGTTTTTTATCACAGAGTGGAACAAGCTAATGTTCTTTCCAGTTTGTAGTTTTGCCTGAATTGACTGGTATCTGTTTGAGTTGACGGGTGAAACGCAAACGCACATTATATAAATCAATGTAAAAAACGTGGTTGGATGTGCCAATGAGACTATTTGTGTAACAGATGGATCTCAACACCATGCGATGCAGTTGTGATGACCAGAATCCTGCAATAACGCTTGACTGGAAGAACATTCAACATAAAAACAAGTCTTAGATCGGTGTTTCCCAACACTGGTCCTCGGGGAACACTGGCTTGCTTTTTTTTTTTCAATCCTACCCTGCTCAAACACACCTGCCTTTGATGACTGTCATTATCAGGCTTCTTCATAGCTTGATGATGAGCTGAATCAGGTGTGCATAAGCAGGGCAACATGGAAAACATGCAGGACAGTGTTGCCAAAGGACCAGGGTTGGGAAACACCATATCTGGATCAGTATCTTTCCGACAAGGAATGACCGGTGATAAGTCAACGTATTGTGGCGAATTGACAAAAACGATATGGTTTAATTGTTTGCAGCCACCAGATTTGGACACCTTGCTGTCGTTCAGTCTGTTTAGATGCATGGTTTCGTCAAGCTTCAACGGAAGCTCAACTCGGCCGGTAAATCGGCCAGCTGTCCTTGTCCCGTCATTAAACCGAGGGAATTTATCGAAGGAGGTTTGCCACCATGGTAGGTGGAAGTTGGCCTCCTCTCAGGTTATCAGTATTGGATTTTCCTGAACGAGCCATTGCACATCAAAGCAATTAACTAAGAGTTTAAATGGCAGAAAATTGGTACCATGTTGAACAGTAAACAAAAACATGGTTCCAGCTCTGTACACTGCAGTTTTTTGAAGAGACACGTTATCCCTGCAGGTGATCTCTAATGTTGCTGGCTTCTTTCTTTTTATTCCTGGCAGGAACTGCAAACACAGCTTTATTTTTTAAAGGCATTAGCATCAGCCCATGCCAGAAGCTGATTGTATTTATTATACTGCTAGTGCTCATCTAGTGTGGTTTCTCTTATACTTTTACAACATAAACATTCCCCTCATCTTGACCCCCTGTTTCCCATAAAATAATATAGTGGAAAAATGGATAGAAGTCAAATGAGAGACCATCTGGATCATACAGGAGAAGAATGCCCGGAACAGCTGAAATCAGGTTGAATAAAGCATTGCAGTGGGGCAGAACTTCATAGTGCCACAGTCTTGCTTGTTTTATTCTAATATCTCTGCCCTCCCTGCTGGTGATCACCTGTTGTGTTTAGCCATTAGGAAGCTGCAATAGGAATAATATTTGGTTGATTTGGGTTGTCTGCCACTGGATCACGGTTTGTGACTACCTCATGCCACATTTGAGCTCCTACTTAACCTCCTATCAATCCAGCAATGCAAACTTGTCCTCTGTAGAGGACATTTCTAAACCTGAATATCTCCCAACCAACCACACAAACATTTAAGTACCCTTGGTGCCTACAGAGAACAGAGGGCTTTTCAATGACACCAAATGTGAAAGGGTGGGGCTTTGGGAATTGTAGTTGTGGTGGATTAGAAACTTTTTTGACTGTACATATTTTTTTCGTGGTAGTCAGGGGGCTAATTGATAATTTTATGTCACCATTAAATTCTCAAATAATGTGCAATAAAGAAAATACTCATCGCCTAATGCTATTTTCACACCACCATTTGGCAATGTGCGTTCAAGCGACCACTTTCAATGAAAAGTTTATGTTAAAGTTCAAAAATGTGAGTTTTATGGTTCTGCGTTCAAAACTCTCGCATTCATGCTTATCTGCGCAATATTTCAACTATGTTTTTGGGTTCTAGGTGCAGAATCCATTGATCGCATGTTTAAAGTTCAACCAGTTGCACTTTAACAAATCAGGGACTCGGATTTCGTAGTGACATGGGTAGCATCCTTTTCAATAGACATTTCCAACTGTTTGAAAATTGATCATAAAGGAGAAATTAGTAATTGCGGTTTGCGCAATTATATGACACAAAGTCTTTCACATATCGGGATAGAGCTGTGAAAGAAAAAGCCTCGAGCGGGATTTGCACCGCTTTGACATTTCACACCAAGCTTCTTCCAACTTTGAGTACATGCAATAGTATTGGGTAGCGACAGTCCAGTGTGAACATCAGATGCTAAAAGCGCACTCAAGAACCCACGTTCACCGTGTTCTTGAACGCGGATCACATGCTTCTTGTGCATGTAGCATTTGTGTCACTCTTACTGATGTAGTGTTATCTCCCAAATCGGTCCTCAACTACCCCTGTTCTGCACATTTTCCTTTTTACATGTCAGGTTCTGCTGATACTTGATGACCAGTCACAGTGTGTGAATGTGTGTGTGAATGGGACTGTAAAGCGCTTTGGGCCTTCAGTGAAGGTAGAAAAGCGCTTTATAAGTATATGCCATTTACCATTTTATTTGAATCAGCTGTCACACAAATGACAAAAGGCGAAACGTGGGGTATGGGGTATGACGATTCATTGACTGAAACAACAATTTTCAGATTTTTCCAAAGGAAGTAGGTTGTCGCAATTGAGCACTTTTGTAGAAAATTTGAGCAGTTTTTGGACTCTGTTAACCCTTTCACATTGGAGATGTCGCCTAAGTTATACAGGCTCTTTGACATACTGTAACTTTTTTCACAGTTTACGCGATCGATGTAAATCAGCTGATTCTTTTATTTATTTATTACATTTTTACAAATGTATTTGTTTTTGTTTATTTATTTATTTTTAACAAATCAACAGATTCTGTGTTCGGCTTTGCAGTGCTATGTGTTGCTCTGATCGGTGTTGCATATGGATCGGTACGGCACGCATCTTGCAATACCGATCTTCTTGTGCACTTGTATATCGCTGCAAAGCTGATATGAAAAGGCGCTTTTGTCAGATAAGAATCAGCAGAATCACTGATTTACGTTGATTGCGTAAACACTTAATTATGTAAAGTGTTGGATATAATCAGTTCTCTCCGCTTCAGAATCTGCTGGAAATACATTAATTGGGTAAATGGTTGCAGAGTTACAGTAGTCAAAAGAACACTGGAGTTAAAGCTGTGGTTTTAGAGGGTTCAAAACATACTGATGTAGTTTTTGTCACATGTCATTCATTACATTTGTATGCCATGTTTTGGAGCTCACTTGACTTCTAGAGCTCCTGAAGTCGATGATCTGCTTGCACTTCACAAATCTGTGACTCTTCGTATGCGCTCCAAAGCTTTTCATCAACGATTTTACTTTAATTATGCAGTCAACCTCTAACCTTCTGGGCCTTTTTATCTATCTATTCTGGAGCGTTTATTAACAGACTGCAGCTTTGTCTTGCCCAGGGCCTTTTTCAAGCCGCTGCCCTGTACTGCTGCCTCCTCACCGTGCCCTCATCTCAGCTGGGCCATGAATAAGGGGCTGACACCAAACTGTCAACCTGCAAGCTGTTATAGCCCCGCAGGAAGCCGCTGGTGTAGCCACCAGCAAGGGCGCAGGACTCCCCACACGTCCACACGCCCAGGCGGTTATCTGTTTTAATAAACTGTGGCCTTGACACAAGTTCACTTGACCTAAAAAGAGCCGGTCTTACATCATTGTGCGAGGGCATTACGGTAATAGTGTGCATGCGCCGTTCCGAAAGCAAACACGTGCTTCTGTTTATTTTTAGCTTACACAGCAGCACGTGTTTTCTGTAAACCTTTTTTTTTTTTGGTCTTGAATGAGGCATGTCGTTAAAAATATAACAGATCCACCTTTTTTTTTTTTTTTTCACAAGCGGCCACAATGTTTAGTTTTATTTTAAACACGAAGGCATTGTAGAGCAGCACAATGTTGTTGTGTTTTGGGGGCTGAAAGCCGGCCATTGTTGCGGGCTGCCGCTCGGATCCCAGTTTTTGTTTGACATAAAATGGCTAATTCCATTGCGTAACCGCATTAACACCGTTTAAGCAGAGCTGGTCGTGGGAAGGAAAGGGTGGAGGATGGAGCGAGGAGGAGGAAGAGGAAGGCTGACTCACTTTACAGGAGGAAATCCTTACTTTTTAGTGATGATGGAGATAATCCTCATTTAGCAATGACACCGCGGGTAAAAGTCTCAGATTAAGGGTTTAGCGTGATTGGGGGAGCATATGGGTGTCGGGTTAATATGGTTAATATGAGTACACGATACGATAAGGAGTGCGGACCTAAGGCTTTCTTAAATTGAGTTTGCCTGTTTGGAGGGAAAGGCCTCATCTGCTGGAAGGAAACGGTTCTGATACTGATCTGATTCTGATCTCACTGTGTGCCTCTTTGAGGCTGCAGGTGGCCGCTTTTAATTTAAAGTTCGGCAGAAAAAGTTTGTCGTCTTAGTTCACATGTCACCTGCATTCACACTGTGTCTGCGGCATGAGGTGAAACGTGCACCAACTGAGCAGAAGTTCAATTGAAGTTCTTGAGTTCACTGTCAAGTTCTTATCTGTATGCATGAAACAGGTCAAGCAAAGCAAAGCCCTTTCATTTTGTATTTTACTTTGGTTTCAAAAAGCTCATTCTGCAGTCAGACATATCCTATCGTTTGGGGAAATTGCAGAAAAACTCCCAGATGGAAAGAGTTAAACTCAACTAAAGTCTTAACTGGGTAAGCACAAGAGTCAATCCTCCAAAACTAACAGGTTTAAGGTTTTAAATAAAAAAAGATAATCGTATCAGAGAGCCAGACGCACAAAGAGAGCAGCATTTCACGCTCTTGGATCCTGTTAATCACCTAGTAGGCTGTCCTGGGGTTCAGGTACCAGAAGAAAGGACTGAGACTGCTCTCTGAGGCAGGCCTTTCATGGATGTCTTTCCTCTGTCCAGCTATCAAAGCAAAGCAAACATTCATCAGTTTTATCTAAATATATTCAGTCCAGGCCCTGTTTTCCAGAGTTGAAACAAGTAAGTTGGCTCTGCCATTTAATAATCGTAGTGTGATTGGCTTAAAACCATCCGTTCAATTCTGGCAATGAGTCTAGTTGAATGGCGTTTTTAAAAGAGCGCAGTCAGATTGTTGGCACTCTGCTCTTGTAGACGCTACTGACTGACTGAACTGCAGCAGCCTCTTTCCTGTTGACATGCCAGCAAGCACAACTTCATTAGAAGAATTACGTCTTGAGAGGATGCACAGTGGGAACCATCAATTCAATCCCGCATCCTAACAGTTAGACTTGTCTTTTTGAGTCAGACAGCAACTGTTTCTATATGTGAAGATGTATAGTTTAAAAACAACCAAACCTCGTAATAAATATCTGCAATATTAGACTACACACAGATCCATTAAATACAATCAGCTGTTTAATTTATTGAAAATGATGATCTGGTTTTGTAGTTGAAATTCAGCTTCGTGAGACTTCCTGTCGCTCCATGCATTCAAAGCCCTTGACTTCCAGATTGAATCCTCTTTGAAAACGAAATGCCACAAGTTAAGTCAACTCACTAAATGACCACTTGGGGGCCTTTTCTCCTGGGAAATCTGCTCTTCTAAGTCTTTTTTTGTGTCCAACAGCTAAGCAAACACATGAGCTGAGAGCCTCTTGTGTTGGACAGATTTTATTGTTACAATCAGGGGTTATAAATCTTTGGACACACAAGGTGTATATTTGTATAAACCCTTTTTGTAATTTAGGCCAAACTTTATTTATATTGATTATGTTTGCATCCTTTTTTTGTTGGACTGGACGGAACGGAAGAAGAGGGGAGAAGAGAGAGGAATACATTTAATGTTATTGTCTGACCGATAGAACTTGAATTATGTAGAAAAGGTAATATGTCATCTGCATAAAGACTAATTTTATGATTGGTGTATTTTGTTGTAATTCCTTTAATGCTCTCATGCTGTCTTATTGCTGCAGCCAGAGGTTCAATAAATATATCAAAAAGAGAGGGGGAGAGTGGACAACCCTGTCTGGTCCCTCTTCCAAGAAAAAAACTGTCAGAAGTCTGTTTGTTGGTTCTGACTGATGCATTTGGGTTGTGATATAATATTTTAATCCAATCACTGAAAGATTCCCCAAACTTATGGAGGGCTGCAATGAGGTACTTCCAGTTTACTCTGTCAAATGCTTTTTCAGCATCCAATGAGAGTATGGTTGTTTCCTGGTTTTTAATAGTAGCAAAATCTATTATGTTAACAAGTCTGCGGACGTTATCACTTGAGTGTCTACCTTTAATGAATCCAGTTTGATCATGATGAATTATACGAGGAGTGATTTTTTTCTATTATCTGCGCGAGTGCTTTGCAAATAATTTTTACGTCTGCATTGATAAGAGAAATGGGGCGATAGCTTGAAGGAACTGTGGGGTCTTTTTCTGGTTTGAGAAGGAGGATTATGTTAGCTGAATTCATGTGAGGAGGCAGTGATTGACTTTCCTTGATAAAAGTAACCATTTTATAAAAAGTTTGTGCCAGCTGCTCCCAGAATTCTTTATAAAACTCAGCAGGAAAGCCATCAGGCCCTGGAGCTTTGTTGTTTGGGCTTCAGCAACAGAGCTTCATGAAGTTCAACCAATGAAAGCTGTGAGTCTAAGTTTGAGATTTGATCCTCATTTAACCTGGGTAGGTTTACGTCATTAAGAAAGTTAAGTCAATTTTTTTTAACAGTCCAATGTCTTAACAATAAATAAGCATTCCCATAGCTTTACTGAATGTATTCCTGTCTTTTCCAGGTTCACTTTTCTCTTCTTCCCCCCTTTTGTTGACTGGCAAAATTGTTTGGTTCGGTCTGAGTCCACAAAGTTGGGAGATTTCTATTTCGGACCAAAGCTTGTAAACAAAACCATGTGACTGAAGATCTCTTAAGTCATTGGCCAGGAAGTACAAGGCAGGTCAAAACAACAAGAGAAAGTTGGAGGAGAGGCACTTTTAAGTCCTCATCGGGATGATTAAATTATTCAAACTTTATATTTCGATGAGCAGTTTTGAACGTCAGGAATAACCGTTTTTACTTGTTATTGTGATACGGCGGAGACATACTGCAAGACGATTACTGGCAAGAAGACGTGACGTGAACTCAGAGGATCTTAGCAGCTGCAGTACTGAGGAGATGTCGGCTATGAAGTATGATAAGTGTTTATGACATATAGATTGTCGGGAAAACAGTGAGAAGCAATATAATTAATAATGATAAGGGATTGGATTAACTGCGCTTTTCCAGACACTCAAAGCACTTACAATGTATATCCATTATTCATTCACATTTGGTAAGCTACTGATGTAGCCACAGCTGAGCAGACTGACAGGCGCGGCTGCCAGTATAGGTGCCAAACTCTGACCATCACTTGTACATTCATACGCATTCACACGCCAGTGAAGCCACACACTGAAGGCAAGGAGGGTTAAGTGCCTTGCCCAAGGACACAATGACAGTTGGCTGGAAGGAGCAGGGATTAGAACCATCAATCCTTTAATCACTGGCTGACCACCTGCTCTACTGCCGCCCTGTATCATGTTAAGAGTTGTTTTAACCAGCCTGCATTCACCCAACCACATTTCAATGAGTCGCTGTGTCTCATTGTTGAACTTCAAGCTACAAGCTAGCTGTTAGGATGAGGTCACAGCAGCGTGTGCTACGAGACACAGAAAAGCACGTAAGAAGCATTTTCAGCTGTGTTAAAATAAACGTTCTAACAAGTAAACAGTTAGACGTGTTACTTCCTGTTTGATAACATGACAGTCGATGCTTTACGTGTGCTGTACATGGAGTTTGGGTTTGCAGTTCTGTTTCCCAAATAAAAAGAATGTCAAACACTCTGGGGAGCAACACAAGTTAGAAAACATGCAATATAATGAACCCTTAGTATTTTTAAAAGCAGCTCATAATAGAAAAAATGTAAAATATTTCTGTCTGTTGTTCAAAGTTCCACTCCGATCATTTTTTAAACTATTTTCAGAGTGTTCCCAGTGGTCTTTTAAATATAATTATGCTGTTTTTAGCCATAATAAAGATAAACAGTGTCACTTTCTAGTTTCTGCAGAGCGGCAGGAGTTTATTACAAATTCACCTTTGAGATGATGGCGGCACAAAGTAAGCCCGTCTCCATTTCCCGTCATCCATCTGTTTACAGGCTCTTTTGCAAGCTTACGGCCCCTTACACCACCGACCTAACATTACCACAAAAATGGTGATCTGTATTGGAGCTTCCAGCTGTACTGTTGTGGTCCAGATGCCAGCTCAGATGAGGAAAGCTGATGTACGTGGATCTCTTTGTCTGTAAGCGGATGCATCAGAATGGAGCGGAGCAGGGAGACTTTGACCCTGTGTGTAAGAGTTTAAGCAATCAGCTGAGCGAAGAAAATGCAGTCACGTAGACGACTCTTTGCTGAGACTTTGAGTTAGTTAGAGGGCAGTCCACTGTCCACAGTGACATTGAATGTTTTCACTGCAGCAGCGGCAGAGAAATTTATCAGTAATAGGGATGATGCTGTTGTGGGTTGTTTGTTTTTCTCTTAATCCTGCTAAATCCTGGAACATGGATTGACTTATTGCAAGCAAAGTCCATGTGGAATGGAAAATTGATATTTCTTATATTACTCTTTTTATCCTGGGAGGGGTGGGTGGCTGAAAAATGGTTTTTCCCTCCTTTTAATTCTACCCATCCCTCTCTTTCTCCTTCTTCCCAGTGATGGCCGTGGCCGTGAAGCGGTGTGTGTGATCCTGGCAGAGACCCCGTGAAAACGACCGTCCTCTCACCCTCTCATAAAAGAAGCCAGAGAGGGGGGAAAACGAAGCCCACGCTGACGTAAACACATGCTACCATGTACAGTGTGGAGGACCTCCTCATCTCTCATGGATACAAGCTTCCCAAGCACAGTGCTTCCTCCACCCCGACACCGGTCCCCACATCCTTGTCCCGCCAGCCTCCACCTTCCTCCCCGCCGTCCTACAGCAAACACCACGAAGCTCTGGAGAGCAGGCACGGCTCCAGAACAGCCAACGGCTATGAGCGAGGGCCTGCGGGAGCTTTTGGGAGCAGCAGCGGAACAAGGCAGCCTCAAGCGTATGGCGGCAGTTCACCCAACAACGACAACAACGAACCGAGGGAGAGCAGCCAGACAAAACAGGAGGGCGAGAGCCGGTGCCACGCTGACAGCCACTCTCTAGGGGAGTCGCTGACCTTAGACAGTGGGTAAGATGTTAACGGGATTCCCCCTTCTAAAACGAGCTTCCTCTGCATCCTCTGTGCTGCTTGTGTGCCTTTCCCTGACAGATAACATCAGGTTTTGCGTTACTCTGTGTTTCCTGGAATGAAATAATTCATCCAATTGCTCCGCTTGGCCGATTTCGCATCATGTCACAACTGGAACCGCACTGCTGTTCACTCCCTCTTGCATTGCTTCTTACGCATCTGTTTTCTTCCCCTCTCGTGTCTCATTTATTCTCTTCCTCCTCCCCCTTTCAATCCATTCTTAAGAAGAGGGAAGAAGGGTAATATATGCGTGTCTTTTAATCTCCCATATAGGATCCAAGAGTCGTAATCAATACAGATTTGGACAAACCTGTCTCACCGACAGTTTTTTTCATTGGGCAGGAAATCCCTTAAACCCATCCTAACTAGCTCTGACAGTTACTTACATAATGCGTATCACATCAATAAAATAAGAGCCATATAGGGAATATTTAAATATGGATATGGGGAAAAGGCTACTTTTAGTCCAGTTTGGAGTTATGCAATTAAAACACTCCTGGGTGAGTGTGATAGTGCCACAAAACTCTGCATGGTTTTCAGTCTGTCTGCATTTCTCCCATATCTGGCCTATTTAGTTTGCATGTTTGCTCCACTGCGGGGAGTGGGGGGGTTTTGTGTGCTGTAACTGAGACAAAGTCAATACAGATGCTCCCTTGTCTACACCATTAGGCAGGCATATCAAATTTTTCCCTAAACAGTAAGTTGGCACGGTGTTATTTGGTGTGTCTAAACTGCTTTTGCCAGCAATAGCGGATCTCGCGTTAATCAAGTCACCTTGACAAAGCCCGTGAGTGAGTGTGGGTTTGTTTGTTGTTCTTGTAGTTGTCTTCTGCAGGATGAGCAATCGGCATTTTCTCCTCTTTGGTCTGCTAAATGATCGTTCCGTTGGGAAGATGGTGAATAGCGTAGACATATGTTCAGCGATTTAAGTCTGTTGTTTGCTCATGCCTCCCTGTTTTTCCCCCCTATTGTCTAAACTCATTGGCTGCAGCCTTTGTTTAGATAAGGCCTTTTTCTTGGCATTCCCACTAGACTGTGCTACTTAGACATAAGAAGACTAATGATGGTAACTCATCTTACATGAAATGCCTTCAGATTCAGCAGAATGCTGTGGCCAGGCACCCTATATACCCTCTTCCAACAAGCATTCCCTCTAAGTCACAATCATTGATGGAAATGCTCAGTGGCTGAAGCCTCTGGATGGAGCACCCATGTGCTTGCTTCTTGTTTACCATGTCAGTGTGTCTCTGTGCAAAGAGCATAAAATGATTACTCTGCATGTAGGGGCTCGCTGCAGCTCATTGTATTCCATAAGGTTTGCCTTCGGACATCGGAAACACAGCTTTTTTACTCAGATTAACTGAAGAACGTAACATTTGAAAGATCAAAGTGACATCCCTTGATCTGTTTACGAAGGAAGGACCGATACCCACGTTCAATCATTGTGTAATGTATTCATTTTGCCCCCGTAGATACTAAAAAAACCCACCACTCAATTGCTTTTTGTAGTCTTATGTCTCCATCTAGTGGAAAAGGATTTCTATTGTAATCTATTGGGTCAAATCAACCCCAGTTCTCCAAGTAAAAGGCTTTATGAAAGCCTAAACATACGTCTGATATGTAATCAGTTAAAATCCTTTGGCACTAAAAGTCTTGTTTTGCATTATACTCTTTGCTGGGTTGCTTTCTCTGAAGCTTTTCTTTTTCTGGAGTATACAACCAACCAAACTGCAATGCACTCTAATAATAGGCCAATACCTCAAGAAATTCTGGGATATGAACAAACTGTCTGTTAACGACACGAAAAATACATTATTTTTTGGATAAAATAACTACAGTTCAAAACTGTGCTACAGAAGTCATGAGGGATTCTAGAATGGCCGTTACCCGACATGCATTTCAGTGCAAGCCTTTTCACGCTTGTGTTATTTTGTTTCCTCAAAGGTTTTCTGATGGCAGCAAAGCCCCTCAGGCATTGTCCAAGGATGTGTCCTATTGGAGGAGGAGAGGCCAGGACTTCACTGTGCTGCTGGACTATGCAGACTTAACAGAGTCCTATGGAGGGGGCCAGGGAGATTGCAATCGGCCAGAAGGTCCTCAAAAAGCAAGAGGTCAAGAGCTCTCCACTGAGGACCGTCAGAGGTTAGTTCAGGAAAGGCAGCGCTGGGCAGCCCAGGCCCAGGCTCAGGCTCAGGCTCAAGCCCAGGCACAGGCTCAGGCCCGCTCTAGAGAGAGGGCGGCCGCTCTTCATCAGTGGAGAATGGCGACTGAGAGGAAGTGCCAGAGCCTGGGGACAGAGGACCGGAACCCAGCTGTAATCTTTGGCCGCCAGCTGTCTCAGAGCGAGGGTGAGCGTTGGCCACAGGACCAGCAACGGCTCCATGCCAGAACGCCAGATGGTGTGGTAGTCCACCCCAGGACCAAAGTTAAATCCCAGTCTCTGCCCAGGATGGTCCAACCCGAGAGCCTGCAATACATTGACGTGGTTTCATCGGGCCAAGAACTGTACAAGCGGGTGAATGGGCACCCATTTGCACACCATCAACTGTACAGAGCATCACGCTGGGCAGAGAACGGTAGGCCTGCCAGTGCCAACCAACTCTCTATAACACCAAAGCCCCGCTTCACCCGACCCCCCAGACCTCCATCCTATGAGATGCACCAGCAGATCAGGGGAAGCTGTGAGGTGCTGTCAGGCAGAGAGTCAGTCGTTCCCCAGGCCAGGGACCGAACCCCCATTCCCATATCACGACCAGCTGACCCCCATCTGGACTATTTTGCACAGGATTCTGGACCCCCAGGATACATCCCTCCTCCGTCATACAAAAGAGTTCCAATTATGGGAGGGGGGCTCCGGGGATACGGGGAAATAGGTGTGGATTACAGGTAAATAGCTTAAATTTAAAGGAAGTAGTTTAAAAAAATATTTTTAAAATAATTTTATTAGGCTTTGAAATTGAAGACAATTGATTGTTTTTACTTAACCACTTTATTACAATGATTTTTTTGGTCAAACTGGCAAAATGATTAGGAATTTTATTTCGTAGGAACTGGTTCAGTTTATGCTGTTGGTTGGAAATGTTTGCAGAAAAAAAGCCAGTTGTTCAAATATTATAAATATCCATACAAAGAAGTTAAACTGTATGGTTTTGCTGTTAAACACAAAAACAACTAAAAAGACTATTTTTTTCATGTATGATGTGGTTATTTATGTCTCTCTTTGTGGTTTTAACCTGAAGGTACAGAGGAAACATGTACCAGCAAATACATGTGGCTCCAGATGGATCTCATTGGTTTATCAGACATCCAGCCAGTTCTTGGCCTCATCCACCACGAGAGAGAAGTTTGTCTGGCCAGAAGCAGGTTTGCCCCATCTACTCCACCCAAGAGCATCCAACTGGAAGTGTTCAGTATATTCCTTTTGATGATCCCCGTATTCGTCACATATCTTCAGCCCTGGGTGATAATTCCTTGACAGATGCTGATAAGATCCGCCACATTCGTGAAGAGCTTCCCAGTGTCACTGTGTCGGAGTCTGCAACCAATGACAGTGCCTTTTTGCCCCCGCCACTGGGGCCTTTCATCACTGCCAAACCGGCAGGTGAAGCTAACCAGATTTCTCCTAGCGACTTTGACAATGACAATAAGAGGTGGCGAAGCGATTTGCACAAACAGACTGTTGATAACTTCCCAGTACCAGACCAAAACTCAAACAACAGACATCTCAGAAACCAACTTCCTACTCCATCACCTTCTTCAGCTTTCCAGGTCCCATTGCCAAGAACTTCCTCCCGCCAGGGAACCAGATCAGACCAGATCTTTGCAGAAACTATCACACAGGTGAAAAAAATCGCTCCAGATTCAGGACCAGACAACTACAGGAACACAAAGAGAAGAGTGAGTGAGACCATATTCTGCCTGGTATCTGTTCCTCTTCACACAACAACCAACATCAGCAAAGATCTAGTGGCTGATCAGAATAACAATGAGGCAATACCAAACCTGACCATGACCAAAACTGACACTTTTGCTGTAGGTCTTAAGGAGAGTCTAAATATTCGCAGCAAGTCTGTGAATGAGATGCCTATCAAATCCTGCTATTCTCATTTTCACACCAGCAGCACATCCTCAATGAGGAACTACAAGAGAGCTCCCTTAAGAAAAGAGATCATTGATGCATGGGCACTCCAAGCAAATGAAGATTTATGCTATGCTAGGTCCTGGCCTGGAAACCAGTACCGTAATCAGGAAACTCAGACTGGTTCACCTTTGACGGTGGTAAAAAGCCCAGAACCTCAGAGCCCTCCACGTGGACAGGAGCCTGCTCCGTCTGCCTCAAATGCAACAACTGACCTTGATGTCAGCTCAGAAAGCAGCCCCTCCTACGGCTATCCCATGGCAGGCCAGAAACACCTTAATCCATCCAGCAACAGCGCCTTCTCTCGTCTCAGCCCAGCACAAATGCCAATGCAACAGGACACACCACAGCAACCATCCTCTCCTTCCAAAGCACGCGTTCAGCCAGACCACCAGCCATCCTCCCCTAAGAAAATCAGTTCTCCAGACAGTGCAGAGCATGTGGTCTTTGGTCAGTTTCTCTTGAAGCCAGTAAACCGACGACCCTGTGATGCCATTGGTGAGTTAGAGACTATAAATAAAGAAATGGAAGAAACAATCAGCAAGAGACCCATCGTTGGTCTGAGCATGGGAGACCTTGATGGGTTTCATAAAAAGCTAGCTTGTCTAAAATCAGCAGCCCATTTCACTAGCCCAGAACCAGGTCGGGAAGCAATCAGTCTTCCTCCACTGCATACAGACAAGCCCAATAATATCAAAAAGAGATCAAAGTCATTTGCCACGACTGCTGATCTTGAATTCGTGGAAACAAGCAGTACTTTCTCCAGAGTACAGGCCAACCACATACCACCAACAAATAAGCTTTCCATGTTGGCCATCCCAGACTCCAGAGATGATTCTCTTCTGTCTCCTGTTTCCCCAAACGATGAGTTGAATCAGCTCAGCCGGCGGGACATCCCAGTTCCTCAAGAATCCCTTCTAAGGGACGTGGGGCTAACCGTTTACACGAAAAGCCCTGGTCGGCCAATGCAGCGCCCACATTCAGCACCATCTCCACTTGATCATGAGGGTCCAACTCAGTTAATGTCAATCTCCTCTAAGACTGGGTCAGGACTTGTTAAAACCAGTTGTAGTTTGGATCTCAACTCAAATGAAAAGCATGGGAATAGGTTGAACAGTGAAGGAACAGCTGCTTCACACAAGGAAGTAGCTTGTCTAAATAGAAGTATCTCTAGAGTTGGGAATGAAAAAAGCCATGTACGTCTGACAGATATTCTCCCCCAAAAAAGAACAAAAGAGGTGTCTTTTGCCTTTGATAATGAGGTAGACGAAAGATATGACCTCTCTGAACCTCTCACCTATCAGAATGACTCAACAGATAAGCACTTAGAGAGCTTACTAAATCAGGAGAAAGCCAAAGCGTTACCTGTGGAGGACCTAAGCAAGCTGTATGAGGTCAAATGTGCAGAGGGCCTCCCTGAAAAAGAATCTATAGAGGAGAGGGCTGCACGGATCTTGGGTATTTCTGTTCCTGTTGAGGCTTTAGGTGTGGGGGACAAAAATATTGACGATGACGAGGTTGATTTAGACAACAGTTCTGGAAAGAAACAGTCAAGTCCAAAGGAGGATACACAGAATGTGATGGGAGAGTATGAGGAAGTCAAAGAGGAACTCTTGTTAATCCAAGCTCTAAATTCTGAGGAGGTCAAGGAGACAGGGTCAGGTGTGGATCAAGAAGAACACAGAGATGATAAAGAGAAGCACAGCAGCGACCATAGAGATCATCAGGACACAGAGACTCGGGCAGGAACAGAAAACCCTGAATTCCCACCAAGGAAGCTTCTGCTGTCTCTGCCTGTGACCACTGATGAGAAACCAGCGGTCAGTGTGTCCCATGGGGAAAAGAAAGGGAAAAGTGGAGCAGGCAAAGTCATCGAATCCCTCCAAGATAAGCTGACCAGTTGTGCAGGTTCGTCTGGAACACCTCTGGCTCTGTCGAGCACAGAAAGAATGGCCCGTTTTAAGGAGCTGGACTCTGTGTCTCGAATGAGACGCCTCAGTCTGAAAGGCCCAGAGTCTGTAATAGAAGCTTTTTCTAAAGAAACAAATGACAGTAAAGAAGAATGTGCAGCTAGGAAAGAAACTAAAATAAGCATTGAGCAACAGCTAGCAAAGCAGGAGAAGGAAGAAAAACAAAAAGGAAATCAAGAGCAGGAACTTCAGAATGAAAAGGTGAACGGACCAGTCCGTTTGGGAAATCCACATCAAAATAAAGAAGAAAATATCAGGGAGATAACAGATAAGGGAAGAGGTGAGGAGGAGATTGCCTTTGAAATTGCACTTAAAGCAAACAGGGAGCAAAGTAATAATTCACATTTTGAATTAAAAATTGAGGAAGCGGAGTTAGAGTTAAAAATTGTGGAAAGAGACACAGAAAAGCCTTCGGAAGTCACGAAAGAGGAAAGGAACATCTTAGTGGCCAGCAGAGCTGAGGCCGCTCAAAGTGCAGAAGCAAGACCGATGCCCAAACCAAAGCGGCGCACTAAGCTCCAGAAACCGCCCCTGCTTCCCAAACCTCGCAGTGTCCCCAAGAGAGAAATAACGCTGCCAGTGAGCCTCAGCTCTGGGACCTGTGGTCACTCAAATGCAGAGGAAGAGGAGGAGGAGGAGAAGCTCTCTGCCTCAGGTGGGTGCAAAGCAGCCAGAATATTAGCTGTGTCATTTGTTTATGAACCTGTCAGTGAGAAACATAATGCAGTTTAGGTGACAAATAATTGTTGAACTTTTGTAGCTTTGCTAAGACCTGTCTTTATAAGCGTTGTTTGTAGAATTGGCGGGGTGGTGTAGTGGTTAACACTCTTGCCTCACAGTGAGAAGACACTAGTTTGAATCCTGCTGTGTTCTTTCTGTGTCATACCCGCCCAAAACAAGCATCTGGTGCCGCTATTTAACACTTCCAGGTGATTTGCTGTGCCTTCATAGTTCCTAGTTAGTAGAAATAGTGTGAAAGCCCCCTTACTTTGTGATTCTGCTTTCAATTATCCCTTAAATGATTTATAAGTGATTACAAAGAATTTCTACCTTTATTCTGTAGCTTAATCAAAATTAGGGGGTAATGATTGCTGATATGATTCACAGTTGATTTTGGTTCATTTTGAATGATCTGATTCGATCCGATTCACTGACCTGAAATAGATCCAGGACATCTTTAGCCAAAACTTTAACCGGTGTGACTCAGAGATAAATATCTGGTACTGAACAGATTCCTTGAATTTCCTTCAAGATAATCAAGTGTAAATTAAATATGAGAACAAACAAACAAGTAAACAAGAATGAATGTCAAATCCATTCACATTTTAGTCTGATAAAGTTCAGCCCACTTGTTTTTTCTACATCAAAATAATACAAAGTGAACATTATTAGAACATTCTACCACACTGTGTGTACCAAATGTTTTTGCTACATTTAAAGTGTTTCCACATGTTGGACTGTACTGATGGCTTGATCATTTTTTGCTGCATCACACATGTTGGGATAGCACTTGGTTGTTTTTACGTTATATTAAGATAAACATAACGCACCTCTATCTAAATGGTATTTTCCAGCATCGATTATTAATGTATCTAATTTTGAAAAACACTTTTTATGGAATAAGTTGATTCAATTTGATTTGACTAACAACTTGTCACATGAAGATCAATCTGGTCAAGTCAAAAGAATAGAAACAGTTACATCCCTAATTACATCAGGGATTGGGTCCACAATCACAAGAAATTAGGTTGTTAGTTTGTTAGCAAATAACAACACAATGCAGCACGTTCAGAAGAGTACAAGCGTGTTTTAAAGAAGCTCAGAATAAAGCTGCTTAAAATCAGGATACGCACTTACACACATGTAAATAATAATTATTATATATATACTGTAAAGATATGATATTACTATTTAACTTTGTGTTATTTTTGACATTCAACTTGTCAGTCACTCTAACAAATCCGCCTCTGAAGTGACAGAAATAAAGCAAGACAGCTCCACACAAAGGCAGTTCAGAATGCTTCATAGAGTCTGGAAGGATAAAAATTTGATTTTTTTCTTTCTGACAACTAAACAGACAGATCAACAGACACTTTAAGGATATCTTCATAATAAATAGCATAAACGGCTTTTACTTTTTAACCCTATAGCCATGCATGATTATCATGATCAAAACATTCCTTAAATACTCATTATAAATGACTTTTTCAGTTTTTTTCTACCCTGTAGTTCATCTTCCTTCCATTAGGGGCAGTAGAAGGGCTTTTTCTGCTCATTTCAAAATGGCTGCTTCTGTAAAATATCAAAAACACTTTTTGGCGAGAAAAAGTTTTGCTAATTTTCAATGCTTTTTGGTAAGAGCAACTAATCTGTTGTTTTTCATTTTATACACACGTACTTGCTGTATTGTAAGAAAATATTTCTGCATAAAACAGGTAAACCACAGTAAAATTAATGGATCAAATTTGAGACTGGGTAGATAAGGTACTTTTTTCCTGAACCCTTGTGTGATTTTTTTTAAACTAAAATTGCTGTAATCAAAAATAATAATAATAATAATATTGATAAATTTTATGTATGTAGCGCTTTTAAAGATACTCAAAGATGCTTAAATCAAAAATTAACCAAACCATCCAGCATATCATAAATAATACTTTATTGCATAAAAATGATGTTGCCGCAGTTTTTTTTGTAGATTTCATCAAAAGGTATGAAAACATCATATCTAAAAAAATATGAATTTTCAAATTCTTTGATGTAGTGAACTTTACAGGGTTAAAACTGAAAAATGACCTTCACAGGAATGTTTTTTGTCTTCTCTGTCGTTCTGTTCAGACTCGTACGACCCCAGTCGAGTGGAGAGGGTGTAACTCCTGACTGCTGCCTTCATCACTGTGGAAATCTGTCTTTTGTAAAGTTAGCTACCCATTTTTTATTTTAATCCACCACAAAGACCTTCATCTCAGCTCACGACGCGGTCGGAACCCCTCTGCATCCACGTATGAACTTCTCACAGAAGTGACTGTCCTGGTGCTGCAGGAGCTTCTTCCTGTCTCCGAAGCAGTTTTTTTTTTCCACAAGCATTTTGGACTTCCTCCGTTTTCAGGCGTTATTTTGGGGAAAACAAGAAAAAGAAAGGCATGTAATTTTTCCACCTGCACATGGGCTCCCGGGCGAGCGCCTGTGTGGAAACATGAATGTAAAAGTGCTTCTGCTCCACCAACAAACAAGAGAAATGTACCAGAAGAAGCCACAAGAGAGAAGTATTGCATTACAATCAGTATTAACCAAATGTAAATATGAAAGACTAATGACATTTTGTTAAATCTATAAAAAATGGTATTAAACTGAAATGTATATTTTCTTATATATGTTTAAAACCTTTGGTTATCAGAAGTGTAACCTTTGGGTGTGTGATCAATAATGAAGCCCCGCCCCCTGCTCTTTATTCTTATACTCGTGTGATAGAGAATGTACTCAGAGAGTTTAGATTGCAAAGAAAACACTGTGGTCCTTGAATAGTTTCAATCCAGAGCAATATAGCTGTCACAGACCAGCGTCTGCGACCCGGTTTCAGTGGAGCTAACCTTTCATTTGAAACGTTTTGGTACACGTATTTTTGCACTGCTGAGATTACTGGTTCTGTGTCGTTAGCAAAACCCCTGATCATGGTTGTGTCCGAATTTCGTCACTACTCACTAATATATAGGGCATTCACCATTTCTTCAGTGTCTGAATCTGCAATTCCAAAATCGAGTGCCCTAGAAATTTCCCAGAAGGCTCTAGTGAGCATCAATGGTCACTTGAATATAGACCACAATGCATTGCATTTGAAAGAAAAAATATTTTTACTAAACAATCCATAAATAGTAATAATTCATGAATAGTCTTTGTAAAATTTTATTTGGCTTTTACTTTGTGAAATCTGTGACATCATATTTGCCGTTTAGAAAAAAAAAGTATAGTGTCCGAATTGCTTTGGCAATAGATGGCACTAAATAGTTTTTTTAGCAGTTAAGAAGTAGAGAGGGAATTCGGTCACAGCCTATGGCTTGACGTTGGGAGATCCTCCCTAAGGAAATGTTGGCAGTGAATCCCCGCGCTGTCGGACATTTCCGTCCTTCACTTTACGTCTCAGAAGTGCTTCTGGTAGGAAGCGGTGTAGATGTAGCTGTCCTGAGCTGTCCGCTGTCGTAGCGTCTCCATTTCAACTGGACTTCCGTGTCACTGAAATGAAAATCATTTTTGTGTAGGCAATAATGTTAACATGAATAAGCTTAAGATGCTTAGTAATGTCGCTGTACAGAACTTGGGTGTTGGAGATCTCGTCTGAACATGTTCGATCAAGGTGACAAACGGGGTAGCAATAGAGAGGAAATTGACCAACGAACCAATCCAAACTTTTATTCTATGCCTCGGACATCAACTTTCACTGGGTGTTAACAGAAAATGAAAAACCATATCAGTGTCTGATCTGTCAACTGTGTGGTGAAGCTGCAGAGTTTCGTGTGTGTCCCGTCTCCAGCCCAGTCCCCTGTACCTCCGTGCTCCAGGTAATGTGTTATCTGGTCATTCTTGTTGGTCTTTTTTGTAGATCTATTGGTGCACATCTTGCTTTGATATTTTCTATTTTCATACAGAGGTATGTACAGCTTTTTTTTCTAAAAGCAGCATCTTTTTTTTTTTTTTTTTTTTGGTTTGGTCTTCTCGCCTTTTCTGTGCATGTAATGCGTAAGAAGAAGTCACGGGGAAAGTGTATTTGCATATACTTGCATTTGGTACTATATATGTATAGTCTATCCAATAAACAACAGTTATATTTCATACAATGTATATTTTATTTTCAGAAGTTAAGCTGCATATTTAAAAAAAAAAAACAACAACAAAAAGGACAAAGTATTTTTTAGAAATATTGTGAAAAAGGAAGGTGTTTTCTGAAGGCGCAGTGTTTGTCTTTATTTGCTGTGATCCTTCCAAATGATCCCAAATAGAGACAAGGATGTGCTGTTGTTCAGTGCTGCAGACAGTTCATAAATAAAATCCTTTGCATGAAGCTGCCTTGGATGTTCTGTGCATTAATATTGTGAGTTATGCAGAAAAGGCCGCTGCAGATCTGAGAGCCGTTTCTCAATTATTCATTACGTCACTGTCCGTTGCACTTAAGGGGCTTCAAAAGCTGCTGAAGGGACACAAACTCATAGAGGGGAATTGATTGAGGGAAGCTAGCCAAGCTAGGTTCAGAATCCTTTTATTAAAATGCATACAACATAAGGAAGTTTCAGTTTACAGTCCAATGTCATTTATGTTAAATATGTCAAAATGTACTTTTTAACTTTTACCTGCAATAGAACAAAAATATTACATTCTAAACTAAATTCCACTCAAATTTTACATACATGAAAAATGTACCCATTTAAAAAATGCACATATTTAATGTAGCTCCACCCATTTTCTCATCTTTCTCGTTATCTTGTCACTTTCAGTTTCATTGTCTCATTTTTGAAAGAATAAACTCAATTTAAAAGGTGAAATTTGTGAATTGACAGAAAATGAACCTTTTGCATATCTATGGGAATGAATAAGTAAATTAGCCTGATAGTGCAGAAGCCGGGTGTATCCTACAGTGTTATATTTCTTTATTTTGTGCTGTATGCAATCAGGAAATGTTGCTATAAAAAGGTGACGCATACCTGCATTCTTGAAGAATCGCTTCTGTTTAAAAAAACAACAGACCTGACTGCATCAAATGAGTTTAACTGAGCCAGCCAGTGATCGCATATAAAGTGGGGAGATTAAGGCATTCAAGATCCATTCAGATGAATATAGTACTTTTAACATGTTCTCGTGGCATTTTTCTGATGGAAGACAAATATGAAGGAAATAAAGCTTAAATATGTATTTCTGAGTATTTATTCAAATTGTGACTTAGGAGCAGATGAAAAAATGTTTGAAAAAGACTGCATTTGTAATGTAGAAAATACGCTGGGCATGGAACAAGGATCCTGCTCTGCCCCATTCTGACGCATCCACTTGTAGACAAATAGATCCATGTACAGTACGCCTTTGTTTTCCTCATCCAAACTGGAATCTGGCTCCACACTGTACGGCTGGACGGCTCCAATACCCAGTGGGCAATTGATATTGAAATGACATCAAAACATCAACCCTCGACATCAAATTGATGTCAAAAACAAGTTTAATGTGCAAATCAAATTAACATCAAAACTTTAATATCAGTTTGACATGATTTTCCCCCCTTTTTAATGTCATGTGAAATTTGGTGAACATAAGAACATTTGGAATGTATTTCTATCTAAATCAAATGTGTTTATATAGAAGCAGAAACTAAGACATTTCATTAAATGTCTATATTTATGTAATAAAAACCCCTGCATCAAGACAAAACCATGGAGAACCAAAAAGGCGGCAGAGCAGAGCAGATGACCTGAAAACCAGACACTTAAATACACTGAGGTTGATAAACTAAATGAGGACAGCTGTGGATGATTAACCTGAAACTGGTGTGACTGATGAGGACAACTTAGAACATGACCACATATGACAAAATCCAAACTAAACCACAGAATCCTCACATTTGTGCTCTTAAATAATTGGTTGAAGTAATCTTAATGTTATTTGTTGTTTATCCAATTCCATGACAGGAGTTGTACTTTAAATAAAGTGATGCAAATAAAGAAAAATGTAAATATTTCAGAACTGGTGATTCTCTCAAAGTGGGATCTAACCGCTTAAAAGGACCTGTGGAGCCGCCCCGCTGCCAGCATTGTGATCACAAGATTTTAAACATTTGTATTCACACTCGAGTTGACTTAGTCTTATTTCAATTCAATTTTATTTCTATAGCCCACTATCACAACAATAGTCGTCTAACTGGGCTTCACACCAGTTTTTATGCAAAAAACATGAAATTCATTCATAAAATATAAGCAATAGCTGGTTGCTAAACAGACACCCCTGCCCTTAGACCCTCCTTCTCTGTGAGGAAAAACTCATAAAAACTCTATGTTAGAAAAAAAAGAAGGCTGGTTTCTATTTTCTCTTGAACACCAGATGGAGTTGAACTGGAAAGATGTTTAAATGAATGAATATCAATTATTTCATGAATGTTTTTCACATTAATAAAATGTACTTTTGAAACTTAAACCATTTCTGATTTTTAAATCTACTTGGTTTTGCTGGGTTAGCAGGAAAAATTTTAATTTTAATTTTGAGAAGTATCCTATAGAATTAAGTTATAATTCAAGTTCAGATAGTTCAGATTATATGTAGCTTTGTTACCATAACTTCTACAAATCTAGTTAAAGTGCACCTTGATCATCATGTTACAGCAACATTAATAAGTTACATTCACATCTCCCGGCACAAATGTTTATTGCTATATTAACACATTTGATTGAGATGGAAATACTTTCCAAAATTGTATTATGTTCACCCCAACATATGATTTATTTGAGTATATATAGTTCGATAAACCATTTATTGTGTGTTTTATACGTTTGTTATTCGTTTGATTAGTTTATTGGTCCAAATTTGAAATTCACATGACATCAAAAAGGAATAGATATCATGATGTCAAATTGATATTAACGTTTTTAAGTCAGTTTGATTTGTACATTCAACTTGTTCCTAATTTGCCGTTGAGCTTTGATGTTGATTTGATTTGTTGATCATTTCAACATCAATTGTCCACTGGTTATTTCTGGACTCACCGCTGTGACTGCGGGAATATGCAGCAGCGTTGAATCATAGGGTTCATTCTAATTCAGTTTGAATTGAAAAGAAAACATCAAATATCATTTGAAGCCACATGCTGAGATTTAATTAATCCTAAATTAATTTAATGAGGCCTAAATCCTTCAGAAACACAAGAAGCCTGGAAGTCAATTTGATATTAAACTGACGTCAGTTTGACATTTAATATGTAGCCATTGAATTGATATCAAGTGAACATCAACTTTCCTTTTCAGCATCCTTTTACCAGCATCACTGTTCTTCAGATCGATGTTTTCAATCTGCATTTATCTCCAAAACATCTAACATGAGCTGTTCCTCTGATGGATTCATTCCTGATCCGCTTCATCCTCATCACTAAAAAATAGAACCCTAACGTCTTCAGCTCTGCAACCTTCGGACTCTTCCTTGGACTCTCTAAACCAACAATAATAGAAGTATGAATACTTTCGCAAGCCACTTTATGTCCACAAAGAGAAGTTCAACATGTATAATGAAATAATTTAAAAAAATGAATCCATTAAAGTGTTATTACTGAATTGTCATCAAAGCTGCATTTTTTGTATGGTTCCTGTCTTGCTAAAGTGGATGTGAATAATAAAGTGCTCATGGAGACAGACGATGGCGTTTCTCCTCCTCGTGGCTGCATCCCAGCAGGAGCATCACAAATCTGAATCACAGCTTTGAACTTACCCTGACATGTGTAGGTGGAGCTTTGATTTGAACTGTGTATTGACATCAAAGACTTGCTGCCTACACGTTTCTTACAAAGTCCTTAAAGCAGAAGTATTGTACTAGATTATGGGCTGCCTTCACTCCATTGTTATGCAGGGATTTGTGGAATAAATGATTTGTTTGGTCGTGTTGTTGTTCAGGAAAAACATCCAAACATCCTCGTAGCTGAAACTGTTTTCTTTAGTTTGGCCAAAGAGTCATCAAGTTCTAGATTGGATTTAAATAGTTACAGTTATATTATAATAATATTTATTTAACTTATAGCTTGGGCTATGTTGTACAAAATAAACTGATGTTAGTGTAGTCTCACATCTGCATAACTTAGTGCGCTGACCTTCATCACATTGACTGTGCTTCTGTTTTGATTTGAGGCAATAAAATGAAATTATTACACCCAAGCCATGGGTCTTTGTACAGAGAAATGTCTCCCTCTGCTGGAGAAAGTCGGTAGTGCATCATTTTGTTCAAAGAATCCATCGGAGGAAAACATAATTCGAGCTAAATGTCTGTAGAATTAGTTTTAACATGTCTTTTGCACAACAGCAACAGTAACTTTGGTTTTTTTGTCATATTTTTTTTTCTTTGGCTCTTTTGCAGATGGACATCATCCGCTTTTACTATAGCATCCAGCATTTTAAAAGGGTCGCCGCTGTTTTAGTCGCGCAGAATTCTAATAAATACATTTGTTACAAATTATCTGAAAATAACGGGACTGTCTCCTCAAAAAGGGAAAAGGATACTGCGTTGGCCGGGAATCGAACCCGGGTCAACTGCTTGGAAGGCAGCTATGCTAACCACTATACCACCAACGCGCCGCATGCTTCTCCTGCACCCAGAAGCGATAACAACCTGCAGAGTGGCCCAACAAGCAAATTTTTCCCCCAGTCACTTATGAAGACCAAGTTTATGTCCCACATTGATCTCTTATGTGTGTGGGTTTTTTCTTGTAACAAATTTAGGTAGAAACTCATGCAAAAGAAAAGTATGTTTTTCATGATTTCAATGTTCCTGTTGATTTATTTTAATGATGGAACTAATATACAAAAAATATTAAGAGTAACATTTTATCACGGTTTAAACAGATAAAAACTCAGATTAAAAAATGTGGTTCCAACCTAAATCAACATTGTTTTTTTTTCAAGTCAGGTTTCTTTCTTTCTTTTTCTTTTTTTTAACACAGTCATGAAGAATAAGGGGAAGCTGCAGTGTTAAATAAAAAAGGTGGCAAGCTCACAGAAAGAGTCAAAAGTCAATAATAATTTCAAAGTGCCTACTTATACAAGAAGGTAAGTACATCTTTTAGTTCTCAGTGTGTATTAACTAGGGCTGTCAACGCACTCAAATAATAGTTTAAAAAAAGCATAATTGTTTATTAACGCAGATTACTTCCACATCAGAAGCGATGGGCTTCTACTTCGCGTTGGGCATTATTCCACTTATACCATAGTCACTGACAAATTACATCAATATTCAATAAATTTTTTGTACTTTACTCTTGGGCTGTGTGACCAGAACTACTTTTTTTAGGTGTGCATCAACACCCAGCAGCCAATCAGAATAGAGTATTCAGCTGGACCATTTAAAGTACAGAAACACCACGTTTGTTTTTCTTATGACTGTTTATCACTATCTTCTTAGAGTAATACTGCAGACATTTTGTCTTTAGAATTCTTTAGAATTCTGCTTCTCTCACTGTTGATGTATTTTGTGCACACAAAGTACATTTCTGGGATATCTGGGTTAACACTTTGCAAATTAAAACATTTGAAACAACAGAAATGAGGGAAACATTTTCTCTCTGGCATTCTTTTTGTTCAAAAGCTGTATATTGTTGCATAGAATTTAGTAAAACAATGTGATTAATCACAATTCAAATGTGTGATTAATCTGATTCATTGTTTTAATTAGTTGACAGTCATTAAAGATATTGCTCATTAAAAAGCCAGTAAAAGAGGGAAACTAGAAAAAAAAATCCAGCCTCTGTTTCTGGGGAACTGCTGGATATATGGAGTTATGAATATGTCATCGGTATTTCACAGTCATAAGGTGACGTCCTACCAAGTAGGTGGGATTTACATCTGCAAAGAGAACAGTTAAGTCCAGCTGCTGTGACTGAACCTAAAGACGTCACCTGGATAAGTGAGAACCTTCACCGACATCTGCAAAGAGAATTTGTGAATGTTAAACGAAAAATATCGAAAGTGCAAAACAACTCTGTACTTTCACGATGCAAATTTGTCCTGGTGGTAAAAACAATAAACATTTTTTCATAACAAAACTGCAAAATGTGAAGTGTACATCTTAAATGTATTTGGAATAACATAAACAGAGAACCCCAACATCTTAAAATCAAAAACTAAGACACAATGTTGTTATATTAAAAAAAAAAAATGTAATAAACGTGTCATATAGATTACCTGTTAGCCTGGTTGCATGTGAAAAGAAACCATGGATATGTTTGAGTCAGGGTTCATTCTTCCTGCTTTGAAACGTGTAGCAATCTGATTTTGGATGATTGTGTCTGGGTTTTTGTGGATGGTTTATCATGGTTTAGCATTTTAGATTGGTGATCACTCAATATCCTAACTGTTAATAAAGTTATATCATGCTGTGTATAATGTATTTTTGGGCAATGGTTTGATGTTATTTTCTAAAGTAAAATGAATAGATTGAGTATATCTTTTATCAATCAAATAATAAT
Organism: Adrianichthys oophorus; assembly: GCA_036245035.1. Taxonomy (NCBI): domain Eukaryota; kingdom Metazoa; phylum Chordata; class Actinopteri; order Beloniformes; family Adrianichthyidae; genus Adrianichthys; species Adrianichthys oophorus. Next base: position 43,371,182 of record BSAI01000108.1, read on the forward strand.
AATAATTGAAAAAATCCTCAACAATTTTGCGGTCTGATAAAAGTTTAAAAATTGCTTTCAAAAAATTCACTCCCACCTAATATACATTGGACAAGGAATTCGAAAAGTTTTCTAAACATTTGTTTTTAAAGTAGCTGAAGGTTTTACACATGCAGGTCTGTGGGAAATTGCTCCATCGTGAAACCAGCTTCAAGTGGTCATTTGCGGAATTGCAATTTTTTTTTTTTTCAAGATGGGCTTCAATGTTAGAAACAGAAGGTGGTGTTTGTTTTAAAACTCTGAAACATGTTGCCATATAAAGTAAGCAGTTTTGGGGAGCACTATAATGGGTTTGTTCCAGCAGATGGTGTCCTTGGTTTAAACATTCACCAGCAGTGAGCAGCAGTTCTGAAAACTTGATTTGAGTGTTTGCGCTTTTGTTCCTGCCTACAGGGGAACTTGCAGCACACACGGTTGGCCGACATCGTGCTCAAGTGTGCATGCCACCCAAGCTGAACCACGTCTAAACATTTTAGATTAATTGATTTTTAAATGTTTTAAGGAGAACTCACCTAAACTGAACCTTTTTAATAACAATAAAAAGCAGACGTTTTAAACATAAAATGTTGAGGCAAACACAGGAATAAATGAAAAGTTTCAACCTAAATTCAACTTTAAAAAATTTGATGAAGACTCTGGTCCTAAGTAATGACACACATCTATGGATTTTTAACAGGACTTTTAAGGCTGTGTTAAAACAGGGCTCTCAGTTGCAGACCCTCATAAATTCACCAACATTTAGACAGCTGTTGAAACAACAAACCAATGGGGACAGAGGAGCAGCTGCACTTATCTTCACTTTGGTAGCACAGGTTTCACTGTCCTCATTGTTTTTTTTAACACAATTTTATAAAAGTGCATTCATTAACTTAGATCACCTTTTGATCTATTTCAAAAGCGTTCCCAATGTAATGTATGTAATTGTGATTATGATGTTTTTATGACGCTTTTATTTTAATCTTGTTTGTTGTTGTTTGTTGTTGCTTTTTGTCCATGCCTTCATCCGGGCTGCAATGATGAGTTGATGGCTCTGCCGTGTTTGAACCCTGATGTCAGGATCTTTTGGGGAAGTGAAATGAAAACACAGTCGGCTAAAACAACAGAGATGTTAAGCTCCGACCGCAGAAATGCTGCTTGTTTTCACATGAGGCAATTCTGGCACTGCTGTGGTCTGACTGTACACTCGGGGGAACAGAGGAGCCTAAAGCCGGACTTGTACGCCTCCCCACATTGAGAAAGTCAGTGAAACGGCGCATAAACAATCAAATGAACGAAAACAAACTTTATTTCATTTTATTTGTCACACAGAGCTGAACCGAAACCTCCACAAAGGCTCTGTCTTCCAGTCCATCTAAAGTCCTCTTTGCTGTCACTGGCAGTATTTGAGCTGCATACTTTTACCATGGAGCCGGTCCTCCACGTTAACATAGATGTTGCATTGACGAACTAATTACACAAATCTCTTTAAAGCCAATCTTTAGGATTTAGATTGGCTTCACAAATATTAGCATGATTCACCAAAGAGGCTAGAAAAGGGACTGCAGGTGGTCCTTCATGTGACTCAGTGGTCTTTCCTGCAGAAATTCCACTAAATTGTTGGTGACATTTTGTCAAATATAAGTTGACCCAGTAGATTTGGCATAAAAGTCCCCCTCTGCTTCATGTAAAGGCCTCCAGGAGCTGTTTTATTGGTGCTTTAGGTCTGAGTGGAGCTACGGTTATTGAAATCACAGACCCTTCTCGTCAAACCTCCACGTATTCCATCTGCGTCGCATTACCCATCAGCCACCACTCTTTGATGTTGGTGCTCCTACTGTTTGAGCTTTTCTGTTTTTTAATATCATGGCAGACATTAACACTCCCCCAACACACACACACACTGACCCAGATGAAAGTCCCCAAAGAGATGGATATCAGCTGTCAAAAGTGTTAATGCAAAACAGCACCGCGCACGCCGCTGTCTACTCCAACACGAAGCTCTAAATGAGTTAAGGTTAGAGGCTCTCCTAACATCATGGCTCCAGAAAGAGTTAAGGGATGGTGGCGCAGGAGTATGGTGTTAAAGTAATATTTGTCTTTTCCTTTGGGGTTTATAACCTCCTGACGTCATACAAAGAAACCCTAATTTATTCTAGTTCAAATATTCCTAAATTCATGATTGCGAACAATCTAACAAGCAGAAAAATACACATCCACTATGATGAAGAGCTGCTGTGAGCAATTTCATAAATACCTATAAATGCAAACAAAAAGTAGATAAAAGAATCAAAAAACCAGAAACTTGCTTCCCTCTGACTCCTTCCTATTACTCCAGTTGCAGGGGCGTTTGAAGCTGTAGTGGTGTCTGAAAGTGGTTTTTAAAGGAGATTAAAGATCTATTTAAAACTGAGATTTAAAAGAAGTTATTTTTCTGTTTTCTTAATTTTGCCAAGAAAAAGATTGCATTCAAGGAAAACAAAATACAATTGACTTAATTTGTCTGAACTGGAAGTTTTTGCTTGTTGGCGTGGTGACCAACCTGAACCCTGGTTGGATGGATCATTCCAATGACTTGAACAACAGTCAGCCATGATCTGACAGATGACTAAATCACTGATGTGATGGTTACTGTTTTTAAGTTGCCCCGATTTGATGAAGCAGGCACTACTAGTTTAAGGCAATCAAACACATTGATTTTCATTTAAAATTGTAAATGTTGTTTCCTTTAATTAAATCACGATTAAAAAACCCTTAAGTTTCCATTTCAAACAAGGACTGATGTAAAAATAAAACTGGATTTAAGCTAATTTTGGTTTTTAAAATCCATTTTAAAAAATCATTTTGTCTTCACTTCTTTGTTTTTTTGTTGTTAAAACTTGAAATGCTAATAAGGACACAGAGTTTTATCATTTTTCTTCTTTTCTTATTTCTGTGGATGTAATCTTTCTGAAATGATTTTGGGTGCTAATTTGATTGTGATGTGATTGTTGATTAGCGTTCCCAGTGATCTTTTAATGATAATTTTGCTGTTTTTAAGCAAAATAAAAATATCTGTGTTGTTTTCTTGGACACTGTTTCTTCAGAGCAGCAAGAATTCATTAGAAATTCACCTTTGAGTTGTGGAACCATTGACACGCAGCAACTCCACCCCCTTTCTCCTCCCTATTGCTGAGAGCTCCCTATTTCCACTCTCTCCTGCTTGCTTACAGCCCTTCACACCTCCAACCTAAACATTAGCGAGTCATTGAGTCAGATTCTGGCTCAGATGAGGAAAACAAAGATTTATTAAGATCTATTTGTCTGCAAGTGGATGCATCAGATTGGAGCGAAGCAGGGAACTTGTGGCCCACCTAGAGTATGTTCTACATCACAAATACAAGACATTTCTTTTGCTCCTGATTCACAACAATTTGAATAATGAAATACTCCGAAATGCAGTTTTGAGTTTAATTTTCTTCATATCTGCCCCCAATCATGAGAAAATGCCACAAAAACTCACATTTTTTTGGAGTGGGACTTTAAAACAAACAGCAGCCAAGGTGCGGAAGATGAAGGTATATGGTCCCATTGTAGTGTTTTATTCTGAAAATACTACTAAACATGTTAACTGAAGTTTTGTTAATAGAGCAACATGTTTTAACAGTTTCTGAATTTCTTTTTTAGGGTGTTTTTTTGCTGTACGTCTTTACTCCACAATACTTCGGGGATCAAACCTGAAAAGTGTAGGTTTGGATCTATTGCAGATCATATATGGGAATATTTCCTGCTGAAAACCCACTCATATCTGCTATTTTGGCAGTAAGTATCTCCCTTTGTTTGACTGAAATATTCAGAAGCAGCAGAAACAACGCACAGAGGCTCTTCTTTTGCATTTTGATTTCAACAGCATGAATTTTCAGCCAACTGAAAGCCGCAAAGAACCTCATAAAACAATACCAGCAATTTTATTTGGCCAAGCATCAGGACACACCTCAACCCTCCTACATTTCACTTGAATCGCATTCAGTATTATCCTCATCGCTTTATGACTTCCTCTGCGCTTCTCTCTAAAGCGGGAAACTCCCCGGCCTCCTGCTCCTTTTCCTCTTAGATGAACATTTCCACAGTTGACAGGCCAACACACGGAGCGGAGTGGGAATCTTTCTGTGTAAAAAAAAAAGGGAAATAAGAGATCTGCTCGAGGTAGTGGGAAATATGCTGAGTTGAACCAGTCCTGCTGTGGTTGTTTTACCATCTCATTTAACTTAATCTTTCCTCAAGAGTACTTGGCACACAGAAGCTGTCAAACACGACCCAATAGCTGCTGTTAATCTGAGTAATAAATGTCAATTAACTGGAAGGAGGTATATATTCTGTAGCTTCTGCAGCTTCTAGCTCAGTGACCAAGTGGAAGAGTGTCTGTCCTGGGTTTTTTGAAAAAAACGAAGGCTTTCAACTGCCGATAATTCAGTAACAATCTTTCTTAGTTAATAAAAAAGGTGGCGCTTTGTTTGTATGTGGCATGATGCATCTTCCAGTGTGTGCTGCTTGTTGAAATTGCACTCAAATACTCCAATTCATGTTTGTTGTTTTTCCATTAATAAGAATTTTTAACAATAAAGTTACACACTCATAAGGTAAAGCTCAATTACAATGTCTATTTTTAAGGGAACATAAAAAAATGTAAATGCGTAAGTAAATACTGAACTCTGATTGGCTGCAGGGTTTCCATAAAAAAGCAAAAAGGACACCTATAGAAAAATTCAAGAAGCTTGAATTCTCTATTGCACTGGACTAAACGACAAGAAGAACAGAAACATGGAAATAGCTTAATACATAATCTTATTATCGATTCATGAAAGAAATAGTTTGTTTGTTGATTTAATAATTAGAGGATATTTGTCTCACTAAAGGTAATCTAGGAAATTACTTGGGAAATTTGTTTCTTTGAAACAAACTTTTGCTTCATCATCTGGACAAAAACAAGTGGAAAAAGGTGAACTTTCCCCCGGAAATGATGCTTTGGAATAGATCAATTAATGTGACGTTAACCAGCCGTGGAAGCAACCGTCCTCATGCCTCTGCATTAACCATACATTTCTAATAATAAACACCTGGTCAGACCTTATCCCTGGCATAACATTTAAAAAACTATATAAAAAAATACAAGGTTAAAAAATTTTAAAAAAATTAGGTTCTGGTCATTTGTCCTCTTTTTTTATTGTATTGTGTATTTCAAGTATGAGGATAATGCAGAGTCTGAAGAGTTCTCAGAATACACAAAAAGTAGGACTGATGGGAGATTTAATGATAGTTTTTTTTTTTTATATACATGTTCGCCTGCTTCTCTATCATGTGTTGTACCTCACACTGAATCCTCTACTCTTCTCCTCTATGAAGGATCCTTAGCATGTTTTTATATATTTGCTACCACTCTAAGAGAAACTATATTGTCGAACAGAAGGTAATACAGCAATACAGGTCATCTGATAATAATCTACATATGACTTTTGTTTTTAACCAAATAAAAAACTTGTGTCATTTTCTAGGACACTGCTTTCAGAGCGGCAGAAGTAAGCCTGGCCTGACTTCCCTTTATTCTTTCGTTTACACTTTTGTGCTAGCTTACAACCCCTCACAACCCCAACCTAACATTACAGGAGCAACAAAAATATAGAGCAATAAAGGTAATCATC
>BSAI01000108.1:43376974-43553300 GCA_036245035.1 Adrianichthys oophorus
CTAACCCTAACCCCCTAACCCTAACCCCTAACCCTAACCCTAACCCCTAACCCTAACCCCAACCCCCTAACCCTTAACCCTAACCCCTAACCCTAACCCCTAACCCCTAACCCTAACCCTAACCCTTAACCCTAACCCTTAACCCTAACCCCTAACCCTAACCCTAACCCTTAACCCTAACCCCTAACCCTAACCCTAACCCTAACCCTTAACCCTAACCCCTAACCCTAACCCCTATTTGTCAGTAGGGAGATGCATCAGAACTGACCAAGCAGGGAGATTGTGGCCTCTTGCTGATTGTAGTAACTCCATCATTGCTACAGGCTTTTTCAAATGGCGTATTTTCATCTGGTTCTGATTCACGATTTGAATAAAGAAATACTCAGACATGCAATTTTAAGCTTTTCTTCATATATGTCCTACATGTTAAAACAATTAGAAACACTAGAACACATTAAAAACACCAGAAACACCATTTCCACTGGAGGGGATCTTTAATGTTATTTAAAGACTCCAACAGGAGTAGAGAGGTGTCACACTCCCGGCCTCAATGGCCAGCATTCTATAACTTCTCATTGGTGAATGTTGAAAAAAAGCACATACTTTTATTATCATTCTAACTGCTGATTAATACTGTTATTGAGCTCTGTTTGACCTACACATTGAGTTTGACCTAATGGACTTGACTAATGGAGAACCTATGCTTTGTGAGCCAAACCTTTCAACCTTTCAGGGATCACCACATCACAATCAAAATACAGGAAACGTCTGAGATGCAGCCATCGCTCAAAACGATCCAAAACTGATGAAACAGGAACTTCGCATCAACCCAGTATTGACACAGGATTTACCTTGCTTAGCAACAGCTCAAACAAAAAGACGACATTTGTACTAATACCATATTAACTGTACAAACCTGGCAAATTATACAAACTGTACAAAAGACAGCAAAAGAAGAAATATCAACCTTGGACAATTGACAGAATCTGGACCTTTTTAGTTTTACACCTTTACCGTATTGGTAACTTGTTTCATCTGTGAGAAAGACACTCACTTCGACCAAATAAAAATAAAAAATAAATAAAACGATTAAATCATTTATTGAAGATGATTAACGTAATTGGTTTCTAATCATATCACTTCGCTCTATTTCCCAAATGTGACTTAAATTAAAAATTCCTGATGATTATCAAATCTGTAATTTATAAAAAAATGCTTCTTGAATTACCCTGTTAAAATATACTACTTTTTTCTAATGGCTAATAATCTGCACAAATTTTTCATCATTGATCTGTATGTGTTATTATGATTTTTGAAATATTATGTCTTACATTATTCATTCATTCATTTTCCAATCCGCTTTATCCCTTTCGGGGTCACGGGGTTGCCGGAGCCTAACCCGGCTACTCATGGGCAAAGGCAGGGTACACCCCTGGACTGGTCGCCAGTCTGTCGCAGGGGCCACAATCACACACCCATGCACACTCACATTCACACCTAGGGACAATTTGGAGTAACCAATTAACCTGTGAAGCATGTTTTTCATGGTGGGAGGAAGCCGGAGTCCCCGGAGAAAACCCACGCATGCACGGAGAGAACATGCAAACTCCACACAGAAAGGTCCCCCAGCCAGGACTTGAACCGGGAACCTTCTTGCTGTGAGGCAGGAGCGCTAACCACTGCGCCACCGTGCAGCCGTGTCTTACATTATATATTACATAATCGTTATGTACTTCATCTTTGTCCTGTGATTTATTGAAACTTAAGATTTGTAATAGGACTGTCAAAACTAACGTGTTAACGCACGCGATGAATGAAAAAAAATGAACACGTCATTATATAACGGTGATTAATTCTACTGAGCAAAGCAACCGTCCTCCACCAGTTCAGGCTTCCACAGCCTGCGTCAATTTCTGAATGCACACTTTGTCGGGAACTATCCCGCTTCTAACATGGTCATTTACTATAAATATTAAATCGATCTTTAGTACTTTATTCTTGTTATTTTTTAGGTTTAGACAGCTTTTTCACAAAATGCGATCTATTTAATTAATAATGCGGCCCGTTGTCACATGTCAATGAGTCACTGAGCCGGCAGTGAACTTGAACGGCAAAGGAAAGCGATACATGATCGTCACAATAGGTAAATAAAACATCAGTTAAGAGAGAAAGTTCACCTCTTACTTTTTGTTTTTGTCCAGAAAATGAAGGAAAAGTTTGTTTTGAAGAAGCCTGCACATATAGAAGAATGCGACTTACTAGTTAGTGTATGTGTGCGTATGTGTATATTCCATGAAATCTTATGACTGGTTGTCCTATGTTTGACATATCTTTGTATAGCTGTACACCTCTGTTGTTTGTCTTGGTCTTGCATTATTCTTTGATTGCTTGAAATAAACAATTTCCATTCAATCCAAGAGTCTGTGTCATCTAGGTATCGCTGGCAACATCTCCAATGTTAAAGGGTTAAACTGAAAATAACTTAATGAACCTCTTAAAAAAAGGTTTGGCTTCCAGTTGGTCTTTTGTTCAGCATGCTGAACCACATTTGGGACCAAAGAGTCTGACTGGAGAAAGACTGTTCAGATGAAAGCACAACATGTAATTGATTTTTTTTCATAAGCTATGTAAATTTCCCTTCCTCTGCATTAGTCCCTTGCGTTTTGCTCTCCTTTGTTTGCATTTGCATGTGCTAGAGCGTCTCCCGCTCTGCTGTTTGCCTCGCCCTGACATTTGGTGCCGTGGCCGTTTATCTGCACCTTCAGCAGACATGCAGGCCTTTCAGGAATGTGTGTGGGAGAGGACAGCACTCTGCGCACAGACTCGTCCTCCAGCCTCATCTCTGTTTACCTGCCATTGTTCGCAGCTCCTGTTTGGAGATGAGGAGAAAGAAGTGATTTATGCGAGCACTGACAATAACAAGTGTTTGGGCTGCAGTGGCGCCAACGCTCCTCTTTCTCCGGTGGAATCGTCTGAAGCCTTCAGGCCCCAACGACTGCACAGCACTGTTTATTTGTGGGGATCCCAACAGAATGTTGACTGTGGATCACTAGTCGTTGGTGATGGAGCGGATTGTGGCGCTGTGATTTATCGACGCTTAAATTAAAGAAAACACAGTGGCAAGTTGCTTGTTTTAGCCTGCTCCCACTAGTTTTGCTGAACCAGCTTTTCAGCCTTCTAATGAAGTTAGGTTGACCACAAACTGACTCCACTCATCGAATCTCTGTTTATCTCTCCTTTAAAGCTGCATCTGACATTACTGAAGTGTTTTTGTTACTTCCTGAAAAATGAATAAAGCTCTCTCACACCAGGGATCAAGGAGTTCGGGCTCTTCTCCTTTTCTGCTGCTTCTTATCTGAAGCTCAGATCCTGGAGCCCTGACCTGCTTTGGACACACACACACCCACCAACACACGCACACACATACACACACGCAGCCAGAGTGAGTCTGGATTTCTGTCTTTCATATTCATCTCCCTGAGAGTTTGAGGCAAAATCAGGAAGTTCCTACTTGTTCCTTCCTGCCTGAGACCACACCATGCAAAGAGACTTTGAATGAAAAAGTGGTTGAGATACAAGAAGGAGAGGGATGGGTGAGTGAGGGGTTTCTCCATGTGGGGGCTTTCTGTTAAAGCCCAGCCATGAGGTCCTCGTTTGCTCCAGAAGCCATTACCATGACAGACTGTTTACAGCCACTGACAGGTGAGGTTTTCTTAAGGAGATCTGTTATTCTTTTAGCTGACATGTATAAACATGACCAACACTTTTACACTAATTGGTTAGGGTTTTTTTTACTAAAAACACTCAAAATAATCTTTTTGACTAAGTTTGTGAGGAAAGATGTACTGTAGCTCTAGGAAGATGTGTAAAAGTTGTGGTGGTGTAACCCTATTTTGTCATCTAAAGCGCCACTTCAACCATCTTCTGGTCTATTTTCAGAGTGCCCCAAGTGGTCTTTTAATTATGATTCAGCTGCTTTTAGGCGAAATAAAAATAAACTGTTGTTTTCTAGGACATTGTTTCTGCAGAGCTGCATGAGTTCATCAGAAATCCAGCTCTGAGTTGTGGGCGGGCCTGTTGGCGTGGAGCAATCCCGCCCTCTTGGCTTCAAAACTTAAGATTGTCCAAATTTAAAAAATTGTATGCTGCCACTGATCCTAATCCTATGCCATATCTATGCCATACCTAAATATATTTTAGCATTGTTGAACAAGAAAGACAGAAGCAAACAAAATGCCATTATCTTCTTCCACTAAAACGGTCTCATTTGCAATGACATTTGAGAGGAAAAAGCAGTTAAAGAACTCATCCAGTCAACTTTTGAAGTGTTCCCAGTGGTCTTTTAAGTATGGTTATGTCATTTTTTTGCCAAAAAACCCCCAAAACGTCAATTTCTTGGATGTAGTTTCTGCAGAGCGGCAGTGGTTCATTAGAAATTTGCCACTGAGTTGTGGGCGGAATTGTTGATGCAGATCCCTTTCACCTTCCCATTGCTAAGAGTTCTCTGTTTATGTGCTCTCCTGCTAGCTTACAGCCCCTCACATTCTTAATCTAACACTTCCACTGCAACAAAAATGGCAAGCACTATTGGAGCTATCCAGCTGTTCAGCTTTGAGCCAGAAACCAAACAAAGATGTAAATGTGTCAGAATGGAGCAGACCCGGGAGATTATGGTCCACCTTGCATATTTCTGCCTCTCAAATAAGCTCTTTTTCCAACGGCATTGTATCATCTGCTTCTGATTCACAACAATTTGAGTAAAGAAATACTTAGAAATGTAATTTTAAGCTTCATTTTCCTTATATACGTTCTTCATCAACACGTTAAAAACACCAAAAACATAATTTTTATTGGAGTGGATCTTAAACAGAAACTTTAGCTTCAAGTTTCTAACTGGGCATGGGTACGGTAAAGGCTTTGAATCTGGTCAGAGCTATAATCTTATTTTCCAGTTTGTGCTTGTGTCCACAGCATGTCTTTTATTCCACCCAACATGAAAACCTGGGCTAATTAGGCTGGCCCGGAAGCCCTGTTTTTCCAGGGAACTCTGGATGACCTCTCGCCCACTTGCATGTGGATGTTCTTAATTAATGCATTCTGTTTTCCATAAGTGTGTTTACACAGAGAAAGAAGCGAGAGGAAAAACATGGCATCCGAGGAGGGTTGGTATCCGGAGTAAGGTTTGGCACACAGCTCAGCCAAACCACAGACATTCCCGGTCTTCCGTCTCCTCCTTCTCTTCATCAGTGTACCCATCCTCCCCCTCCTCCTCCTCCAGGGTCTTATAGAGTCGTTTAGCTAACAGTGAAGCACATTCACCACTGTGTCTTTTCTGATTCTGGGTCCTGACCTCTCCGAACAATGCAGTGCTCTGCCTTTTCTTTAGGGGTGAGGAGGGTCATGACACCTAAACAGGGAAGCCTGTCTCTGTTTCTCATGCTGCACACACATGCGTGTATACACATGTCACAACCCACTGAGCTCATTGTCTAATTTACACATGGAAACAAATGGAATCTGTGTCCGGCTGCTGTTCCCCTTACACCCCTGGCAGATGGATTGATGGCGTGTGTGTTTTAGAGAGATCCTTAATTCATTTATTCAACTGAAGAAATGATAATGCAGCAACAGTGATTTGACTGAACTTTGAGAATCATTTTGAACATTTTATTCCTGGGGAAGTTGTGTCAGCTTTAACTTGAGGTTTCTTCTCAAGCTAAAGCAAAGAAAAACATTGATTCAAACCAGTTCTTTTAATGGTAAATAAAGAGTAAAGAGTTATTATTAAGTTTTTTAGGGCTAAAACCAAATGTTCTTACACCACTGACTCTGCCTTGGTGTTTCAAACAGGAAGTACCAACTGACTCCAAGAAGCCAAAATCCTATAGACTTCTATTGAGAAATAAACAGCTATTACTCAGGTCTTAGAGATATTTTTTCTTTATTGCAAGTAATCCAAGCTATAGACTGGCCAATCAGATGCCTCAATAAAAGTATTTGGTGTCACATTTAAAATTTGACAGGTTTGACTGACAGATTCTCCTGAGCCCACTTAAAGCTGATTGGTGAGAGTGATTGCCATGGAAACGATGACTCAGACCAACTGGACCAATCCTTACTTACTGACATTGTCTGGCTCCAACATGGCAGCATCCGTATCACAAAAAAATGGTGACTGAAATGACATAATTTAGCTATGTGATGTCACTCATTTTCTATGGGTGACATCATACTCACTCAGTCCAGTTCTATAATACAATCAAGTATTACACCTGTATTTATTTTTGTGTATTCCAAAACCTTTGTATACGAAGAAAATGTATACAAAAAGTCCTACTGTGTTAATATCTTTTCGGATTGCTGACCTTAAATATTAATACTTCAGACAAAACTTTCCTTGTGAGCTGGATGATATGTTGTTGGCCTAATTATTGGTGGTGCAGCCGATTGACTTTTCCATACTTAAAAAACACTTTTGATTGTGACATCTCATAAACAGCCATCAAACACACGGATACGTTTACTGAGATGATTGTTGAGATAATCAACTCTGCTTCCTGGTGGACTACCTGATCTACTGTAAGGGTTGATATTCCAGTCACATGTTGAAACAATATGGCTTGGATTTGGATATTGACATTGAAAGTTATTCAGCAAAAAAAACACAAGAATTGTATGTCTCTCTGGATCTTAAAGTGTTTTAGGGGGTACTGACTAATGTTTGTGTCCTTGGTGGTTGTTAATGGAAACTGGTCAAAGTGAGACTGTTGAGGTGATAAAATCCACACATGGTGCCAGAGCATGTAGATGTAATGTTGCTTTTGATCTGCATGGCTAAAGATGGAAAACCCTGCTTTGTGTCTGCCATCATTCAGCTGCTGCGTTCTAGAAACACAGCATCACCTCCTTTCACAAAGACCGTTCTATTCAGAGAGAGTGGCAGGAGGACAGAGAGAAGCCAGATTCAGGAGTCTCAGGGTTCCACAGGAATACGTCTGCCCCTCATGTGAGTTTTGACACAGTTTAGCGTCACAGTTCTCATTCATTCAATTTCCTAGAGCTGGTTGATTGTCCTTTTGAATTTTTTCTTCCCAATAAAAGCCAGAGGAATGAGTTCCTCAAATGTTTTATGATGTTTTTTCCAAAGGCTTGTTTTGCAGAGGCAAAATAGAGTCCAACCAAAATGTTATCAAAAGACATGATATCCATCCTAACCATAAAGGCAGTGCAAAACAGAATAATGCTTGATTTAGTGAAAGAAAACATCAAACCATGAGAAGTTTTTGGATTCATTCTGGTTCAATAGGATGAACAGAACATGTTAAACTTATGGAAGTAACAAAGATCCAAAAATAATAAGTGTGTATTGCCAGATTATGTGGTTTTAATGGGAAGAATTCCTGTGATACTCCATGTGTGTTTCTTCATCAAACCACACAGATGTTAAGAGTCATTACATTCATGACAGAAATCTCTGTGCTGTTCAGTATTCTAGATAACACAGACTGCACTTCCTTTTTATCTTTTAATTCTGAAAATTTGCAATTGTGTTAAAATGTATAATCTTGCTGCTGATCCAGAGTCTCCTTCAGGTGAGTTTGCATTTTCAAAAAAGGTTCAAACATCACGCTTTGGGATCCTCGGATTGTCTCCTCCAGCTGCTGTTCCCTGACAGCCAATAAATTCATGATCCCATAAACATTCGACTTGTTTGCACATAAAGCAGTTTAACAGAAAAGATTTACATGAGCTGGAACTCTGACAGTTTTTGGTTACAGTGAGAAAACAGTGGGAGTCAGAGTCTCACTATTTAACAGTGTGTGAGCGTTTGAATGCTGAGGAGGATCATGAGTGAAAACCCATGCATGTCCACTCACTGCAGATGGACTTTGCACAAGAATCGTGTGGTCCTCCCATGTTTTTCATCATTATGAGAACATATCTTTATGCCAATTTTACTTTGTATTGTTTAGAGAAATAAAAAAAAATGTTTTCCTTTTTGAATTATTTGACCTAAACTATTGTATTCTCTGCAACGCAAGGCGCTCATAAAAGCCTTTATTTTTTTCCCTTTTATTATGGAGTGCCTTTTATATGGATTAATTTTGGTTGTGCTTACAGATGTCAGTGATTTTAAGAAGTATCAGTCTGTTTTTTTGAGTTGCAAAGAAGGCTGGCACCTTAAATACCCTGATATGGCTAACATGTAGAGGTATCATACTGTGTTTGTTTTACATGTCACAAACAAGTTTGAGAGTTTGCATGGTCTCATGTTTGTTTCAGTAGGACAACTGCTTTTTGTATTGCAAACAAGTTTTGGAGTTACAGGTAGTGTGAATAACGCTTGTTTTAGCAGTATCAATCTGTTTTTCACACTACTAACAAAGTTGGGAGTTAGCGTAGTCACAGTAACGCTTGTTTTGGCTGTATCAATCCGTTTCTTTGTGTTGCAAACCAGATTGGGAGTAACACTTCCTTGCTCAATGCGCCTTAGAGCTCTGTGAGCCTTATACATGACAAAAGTTCAAAAATATACCATTCATTGACGGTGCAGAAAATAGAGTAGATGGAATTGGTTTAACAAAAGCATTTTTCCCCTCTCCTACACAGTTGATGAATTGTCCAATGTCTGCTTCTCACTGCTGTACCTGCAGCTTGTGCTAATTCTCCAGCTTCCTCCCCACAAACCACCCCCAGTCGGGTCACTCTTCAGGCCGCGTCTGCTCAATGTGAACCGGAAGGCCTCATAAGCCATTGTACTTGCAATACTCACACACAATCATCCTCCTGAAGTCATGCTCCTGAGTGATGGGGTCAGCTGGGACTGTCTCATTTGGAAAAGAAGCACCAGGCTTGATGGAGGGGCAGTACTTCTGTCTGAGTCCATTAATGTGACACTCTGTAAATGCAAGAACGTTCTTTGGTTGTGCATGGAGAAGGATCCAAAAATTACAAATAAACAATCAAAAATGGTGTGACACAAACTGATGATTAGGATGGAAAGTCTGCCCATCAAGTGACTTTAAACCAACCTATGGAACATCTCTGTGAGAAAACTGCAGCCGTCTGAATTAGCATGCAGGTTTCCCGCAGGCCTCCTGTGAAGTCGTTGCAGGTTTTATTAGTTGTAAGGAATTCATCCCATGTGGCGGGCACTGACCTTTTTAAATTCCTACCTGCGATTAGACAGCAGAAACAGTCGTTAGGGCGGGAGCAGTCTCAGCAAAGGGGGTCAAGGTGTTAACATGGAGAAGAAGAAAGGCTTGCAAGTCTGCCTCTGAGACAGAAGAGGGCTGGTTTAGGAAGTGTCATCATGTGGTTAATAGCAGCTCTTTTGTGTGCGTGTGTGTGTGTGTGTGTGTTTCGGTGTTACTTGAGACCAGTTTAATTAAGGATATTGCTGAGGGACAACTCATACTGGGGTGGAAGATAGGATTATATTGTTAAAAAAAGGCCTAGAAAACTTGGCATTTCTGTTTTCCTTTCTTCACAAACACCCAGAATTATTAATCAACTTTTTTGTATTCAGTCTTTCAAATTGTCATCAACTTTAAAGAAACCAGGACATGCTGCTTTAACCTTTTAACAGTGGAGGTGTCACCGACAATGCATAAATATCTCACGCTCTTTGACATACTGTAACTCTCCAATCATGTATGTGATCAACATGAATCAGTGGATTCTAACGTGGAGAAAAGCAGCTTTTAATACTGGGTTTGCACCGTAATACGATTACTAACAGATATTGCTGTTGCATAATGATGCAAAACCGCGTATTTCCGCTTCATATTAAGAAGCAGCTTTGAGTCAATTCCAGTTTGGTGATAATTGTGAAGCAGAAACAGAGCAATCCTGAGGAAACTTTCCTGTGTTTTTCTTTATGGTAAAAATAAACTGCATCCACTGCTGCCTTGTATTTAAATCCTTAGAGAATAAAAACAACTTTACATTCCTTTACTACCCCCTTTTTGACCCCTTTGACTACATCTTTGGAGTTTATTAAACATTTGTTTTGCTCACATACATGAAAATGATGAATTGTTTCCTTTAATCAAATGCCACAGCCCCCCCCCCCCCAAAAACAAAAAAAAAAAAAAAAAAAAAAAACAAAAAAAAACCCAACCCAAAACAAATGCCAGTCTGTCTTAGTTGGGTTTGCTCAGTTTATAAAAAGAGCCGGCGTGCTAAAATGACCAAACCACTCAGTTTGCTTCTCTAAATCTAAGTAGTCACTCTAAAAATATTCATTATGCACCATCAGCAGAAAACCAACAAGCTAGCTCTCAGCCGCTCTCGCCGGCCGCAATTTAAAACAACACACACAGACACTGAGGAATTCAGCCGTATCTCTGATAAATTCCTGCATTTGATGCTTTTTGGGTTTTTTTGTGACGCCTTTCAAAGAAAAATGCCTTTGCTGCATGGAGGGCGTTAGTGTTTACCTCGCTCGTATGTGACTGCTATGGCTTAAAAGTATGAATGCATACATTGTTTAACTGAAGGCTGGAGGTGTGGGGGGGCAAAAATGTTGGTGTTGTGTTGGCTCAAGCCTCACTTCTGCCATTTGAGCCTTTATCTTCCTCCCTCATCAGGGAAAATCTGCTTTGGGTTATTTTTGCTGACCTCTGGCTCTTTCAGCCAACAGAGATAAAAACCCCTCAACCCTCCAATAATTTCAAGGTTGTGTATGTCACGCTTTATTGGTGTACACCGACGGATTTATCCTGGGTTTCAGTTATGGTCATTACTCACACAGAGGCTGATCGGCAACGTTTCTTTTGGAAACTAGCGTAAATACTCGACTGCGGAATGATTGATCCCATGGTTCCCAAATGGGTAACGCCCCCACCACCACCACCACCACCTCTCAGCTCCTGTAAGACGACATTAGACATGTGCTTTGCGTATGACCCCAAAACAAACCCAACATTCATAAACCCCACCATACACAAAAGCAGTTCTCTCTGAACTCTGGAGGGGTTGTGTACAGTGTAATATAATCTGGATTCAAAGCACGAGGCGCACAGTCCCTCCCTCTGTCCCTCACAGATACACTCCCGTTTGAAAAGGTGACACACACCCTGAGCAGCACTGTCATCTCCGTGTCCCGCTCCCACCCGGCCTTTAAACCCTCTGTGCCCTCAGCGCTTCCATCCCAGCCTCGCCCAGCCTTTCATCTGAAGAAAGTTCCCATTGTGTGGCTGGTTTGTGTAGAGAAGCCGCTTAGCTGCGCCCGGCTGGCGGGTGCAGAGTTTCCGTCCTCTTAAGTGAAGACAGCGCTAGTTTGTTGTGATTTCAACCACTTTGGTCCAGTTCTCAAAGCCTGGCTTTGATGTCATCCCTGAGCAAAAAAATCAGAAGTGCATTTATTCCAAAGCAGACCTGCTAGAAAGGCTGAGGTAGCACCTCATTACAACACCCGCAAGTGTTTTTGGGGTGAGTCTGGTCGTTTCATCCTTGAATACACAGGATGCTAGAACCACCCCTTATGGATCCAACACCCCGGTGATAGTTTTACATCACTGCTTTAGCGGCTCCTGACCTTGACTCCACCACCGGTGTTGGTGTATGAGATCTGGTAAAGGTGAAGGTCATAAACACCTCCTCTGAAAAGTCTCTTTCCCTTTTCATTTTGTACCATCATGACAATATTTCCTTTTTACTGACATTAAACAGGAAAATTGTGTTTTGGGTGTTTTTAACATGTTCTTATAGCATTTTTTTCTCACAATAGAAGACATAAAGAAAGAAAATTCAGTTTTAATTGCATTTCTGAATATTTCCTTATTTAAATCATGGGGAATCAGGAGCAGATGCATCTCCTTATAGACGATTAGATTCATGTACGTCTTCATTTTCCTCATCTGACCTGGAATTTGGCTCAAAACTCACCGGCTGACAGCTCAGATATTGCTCGAAATTTTTGTGGTGCAAGCGGCAGAGGACATCCCTGGCAGTAGTCTCCCCTCCATTCAGGATATTTACTACCGCAGGAGTCTGCTCAAGGCATGCAGCATCACAAAGGACCACACCCATCTCGCAAAAGGTTATACATGTCCCGTATTCTATTCTATTCTATTCTATTCTATTCTATTCTATTCTACTCTTATTTCTTTTTTCAATTTTTGCATGTTTTGCAAGGTACTACATGGATGAGTACCTCCTGTTCAATGCATTTCATTGCATTGTTGACCTGTGTTGAATCTACATATGACAATTGAAGCTTCATTCGTTGCATTGGTAATGTTAGGCTGGGGGTATCAAGGGCTGTAAGCTTAGCGGGAGAGAGCGTAAACAAATGGATGACGGGAAATGAGAGAAATGAGGGAGGGCTTACTTCATATAACTCCTTGGTGGTCAAAATCTAACTTCCATGCTGCATGCAAATATCTTTGTTTAAAAAAAAACAAATGTTTCATGGAATAGGTTTCCATTGCTAAACTGCATGCATCTTCCTGAAAACCAATGCCAAACACTGTAAAAAGTGATTTGAACAACACCACTAAAACCTTACTTTGTGGAGTCATGATTCATACAGCCAAAGTTGGGAGGGCTTAACAGAGACCTCAACCCCATTAGACACACAACAGATTAACTTAAAAGAACAGGGGACAACATCAGTTCCTGCAGCTCAGAAACACTGCAGAGTGAACAGGAAAACATCTCTAAATACAATCTCAGTACAAACTACTTAACTTTTCTGAGTGGCCACGTTTAGGTATATACATATTTTACCCAACAGGAGTTTATTCAGGCATATGATGATATCCAGTTTGTGATTTCTAAAGCATTAGATTACATTTTTAAACAACATTTTTAAAGGATTTGATATTCTGTCAAAATGTTAGATTCATGGTGATGGTTATATGTTTGATAAATAAGTCATTTGTTTAAAACCTTGAAAAACTTGAAGATTTTAACACCAATGCTCTTAAAAAGAAAAAAAAAACGTTTTTGACACTTTTGAATACAGGAATTTGACCAACAAATATTATTCTAATAAAAGGAGATTTTTTTTTTTTTTCATCTGACATGTGAGTAAAGCCCAGTCCTTGTACCACATCCTCCAATCTGGGATGCTATCTTTTTTCCTCTCTCCTCACTCAGTGTTTTCTCCCCGGTGGTCCAAGTTTGAAGAGGAGCGGTGCAGGAGAGCGATGAGTTCCTTTCTTTGAAGTTTGGTGCCTATGAATGGAGGTCTGACTCAGCCTGGGTGACAGAACCCTGCCCACCCGGCAGACATCAAATAGACAGCCTTCCCAACTCCAACAGGGACGTTCCAGGCTCTTCCTGTCTGCCCCCCCCAGCTCTCGTTCTGTAGCTCTCAAACTCTTGTCCACATCAAACCTGACACGTCTCTGAGCCTGTAATCCAAACCAGGCAGAGTGCTACAGATGCGCTGCTGGGGTCAGAGGACACGTCAGGTTTGAGACTCTTTTTGTGGGAAGGTGCTTACCTTGATTAATTGGCCTGTATGTGGCAGAAAGGACATTAGCATGAAAAAGCTTTTAAACCAAAAATAATGACCAAAACTGAGCAGTTGTTGCAAACATTTTAAATCACGAAAGTCCTGAAAGGTCTTGTTTGATCTGAGTTGTCTATTGTAAAACACTCAAACATGGGAAGTGTCGAACACTAGAGGGCGCACCGTCAATACATGGTCTTTATTCAAGTTTACGTCCAATGTAAAGCTACTTCACACCAGGCATGTGCCAAGAATGCACTAAACACGTTCCATCACTTCAATGTTCTTGAAGTGCTTTTAGGCTATTGTGTTCACACTGGATGAGCAAAAAACAACTAATTATTAGAGCTTTTCTACCACCGACAATTGGAAGAGACTTAGTGCAATTTCTCACCTATCTTGCTCCCGGTTTTTTTGTTCACAGCTCTATTCCGATATATGAAAGACTTGGTGTCATAAATTGCTGCCGGGCACAAACCGTAATTATTAATGTTTCCTTCATTATCGTTTTCAAACTGTTGGCACTTTTGTAAATTAGAAGGGTCGCCAAGCCCATGATTGATAAATGTTCAACCTGGTTTAACTTTCAACACATGTTCAACACAATGGATGCACATTTTGTACGTACAGCCCAAAGAAAATCTCAAAAACCTGTGTGGTGATGTATGGTTTGCATGCCTTTACATAGACTTCTCATTGGAAGTGGTCACTTAAACGCACGCTGCTGAGGCCAGTGTGAATGTAGCTTAAAACACACCAAGCTACAAGGCGTATTAAGCAAAACAAAAGAGTCAGAGATAATTCCGTCAGTCAGTCTGACTTTATTAACTGCATTCACAATAACTAGAACTTGTTTGTATCATGCTACACTTTAGCCATATTAGAAGTGTTAGCCGCGATAGCGTATTCACAATACTTGTAATTCCTAAACGGGACGGCTACAGCTAAAACTGGGACTACGCTAACTCTCAACCCTGTTTGTAACTTAAAATATACACAGTCTGACTCTGCTACAGGTTACCCACATTTCACAATAACACACAACCTAACATTTTGACAGAGCCCCGTGCACCTTTCAAAATCACTCAGAAAACAGGAAGCATAACCCTTTTTAATCAAAGTACAAGTTATAAGGCACAGTGCTGTTTTTTTGAAAAAAAAAAAAAGGCTCTTAAGCTTACCTTTTGGGGAAGAAAAAACAAAAATGACAAATGCCTCAAGAAAACAAAACACTGATATCAGTCTGAGATGCCTCAGAGTGCATTCATCCAGACGGCATTGATCTCTCTGACTGTGCTGGAAAGTGACTTTACAGGTAAACCACGCGCCCACCGTCTGCATGCACCTCTCAGGGAATTTTACGAGTTTCTTCAGAGGAGCCATGTTGCTCCGTGGATCCCGTGTCCTGTAAGTACAAATTAGTAAACACGACCAAACCGCCCTTGAGGTTTTGTTTGTTCGACTTGTGGAAAACATGACATTTATTAGGCTGGTGTTTCTTTTCTTTGGAGCTTTTAGCTCCATTAGTCTCTTAAGTTTCCCCTTAAATGTCTAAGAGTGTTTATCTAGCGATGTTGACGAGGATGGTGGGAAGAGCTGATGGAGGGGCCAGATGAAAAGCTGCGTGCCAAAACAAGTCACTCAGCACTCTCATCTGTGACATCCAGTTTGAAAATGTCAAAGAAAGCCTTCTGGTTGGGACACGCCCACCCACTTCCATCCCCCAAGTTGGCTCCAGTCTTCTAAAAACACAGGCTGGTTCCATTCCCTTAGTCCTTTAATTGCTAATTTGCCTAATGGATGTGAACTCAAGTGTATGTAGCTGTTTCGGCTAGAAGGGACAAAGAGACTCGAGGTTGTGAGGTCAGACCAGAGACCCCCCCTCAGGGGAATTTCTGCCCCGTCTGAGCACTTTACAGGATTATTTAGGCTAACTTTCATCTCTGTTGCCGGAGCTATAAGAGCTCATGAAGCGTTCTGACCTGCTGACCTCCACCGCTGCTGCTCTTTTTCTTGGGGAGGAGAATTAGAGTGAGTAAAGTGCGTCTCCTAACCGGAGCCTCATAAGTATCATTTTAGCTAAAGCTCACCTCTGGGCTTGCCCTGCAGCCAAAAGACGGGGCGTCATTACAGGAGCAAAAACCTGCAAGGTCAAGTCTGCACAATGGGCCGATTCAGTGAGGTTAAGAGAAGCTTCTCCTGAGCTGGATGAGTGTCTCTGAGGGAAATCGAGGTTAACGAAAACAGAACTACAGGGTGACCGTTTTTACCTAATGTGCACAGCCAGAGAAAACACTGCTAAATGCTTTTCTACAACTGATTAGGCACAAATTTAAGATAATTTCATTAAGATTAAGATAAACTCATTTTAAGCAGGAATGCACATCAGTTTTAACTTGGACACATTTAACAAAATGTCTTGAAACTATGGCAAATGGGAAGGGCCTGAAAAACACAAAAAAAAAGGCCAAATCAATTCCATGTAAAGGTGAATTTTTATCCTGCGGCACCAATCCTTTATGTAAAGACATACGAGTGTCTTAATGCTCTTTTAAATAACAAAATCAGGGACAAAATGAAAGAACACAGATCCATTCACAAGTTCTGTGAAAGATCACAATATCAGTAAAGGTTTGAGATAAATGTCTCTTTTTCCTCATTAGAACAATCCAGACATGAAAACAGCTTATGTTTATTGTAGTCATTTTGATTTTAGGATTTGTCATGAAAACAAGAAAAACAAAAGAATATTTTGCCCTGTTGCACTAAGGTGGATGTTGTTAAAAAAAAAAAAAAACAAACTTAAATAAACTTTTTTATTTATACTGTATATTTCCTTATATGCTGTTTTGCACCAAAGTCTTGACTTGTTCTTCTCAAAGCAGAAAAGGACTTTGAGTCATTTCCACCTATTACACTAGTTTTTTGTCACTGTAGTCCAAATAAAGTATGTACATAAAAACTGTGATGGTGCTCATTTTTTTGAATAAGGTAGATGTGCAGAGTTGTGGCAACGACAGAGCAATAAAGCTGATGAGCCATACAATGAAGGCATGGGAAAGCTAAAATAAGAGCAGAAGTTAACATTTGTGAGAAGCAGCATGCTTTCATGCCAAGAAAGAGCACCAAAGATGCAATATTTGCTTTGTGTAATCAAGAGGGATCCAAGTGGAAGAGTGAGGTGACAGGGAGAAGAGATAAAGAAGGTGGAGAATTTTATGTATTTAGGGTCAATAGTCCAGAGTAATGCAGAGTGTGGAAACGAAGGGAAAAAGCAAGTAGGAAGGGTGGAATGTGTGGAGAAAAGTGTCAGGTGTGATGTGTGATAGAAGCGTTTCAGCTCAAATGTAAAGACAGAATGCCTAGAGACAGTGGCACTAAGGAAAAGACAGGAAGCAGAACTGGAGGTAGCAGAGATGAAGATGCTGAGGTTCTCTGTGAGAGTGACCATGATGGATAGGATCAGGAATGAGTACATCAGAGGGACAGCACATGTTGAAGGTTTTGGAGGTAAAGTCAGAAGCCAGACTGAGATGGTTCGGTCATGTCCAGAGGAGAGAGTGAATATATTAACAGAAGGATGCAGAGTCTTGAGCTGCCAGGCAAAAGGTCTAGACTAGAGGAAGACCAAAGAGGAAGTTTATGGATCCAGTGAATGAAGACATGAAGGTAGCTGTTGTTAGAGTAGAGGATGCAGAAGACAGGGTTAGATGGAGGAAGCTGATTTGCTGTGGTGACCCCTGAAGGGAAAAGCAGAAAGGAAAAGAAGAAGGTGCATAAAAACTCAAAAAATGCAAACCATTTGCTTAGAATTAGAGCTAGCAAATAAAAAAAACGTATCGGGCAGTAGAACATTCAATTTGGAGTAATTCTATCCAGCACTTAGCTTTTTAAGCCTATTTTCCTTTTTTGAATGTTTGTGTGGAACTCCTTGTTTCTAGATTTAGATATCTTGTTATAGGATTTCTTGGGAAGTAAAAATAACTTGAAGCATTTTACTACTTTATAGAGATTTTCTTTTTAAGATTCACGTTTTTTCCCCCTACTTTCAGGCATAAATATGGACTCCAACATTTGGGAAGTTTAAATAAATTCAGAAAATAATACAGTAAGTATTAAGGGTTAATGAACTTCTCATCGCAGTGTATTTTTCTTTATTGGTAATAAATAACAAACTTGTTCTCAGTGTTCAGCTCCAGGCCTCTTGTTTTCCCAAGCTGCACCCTCCATTAGCAGAGCGGGACCCTGTTCGCAGTTTGTGAGCAAATATTTCATGCTAAATGAAATAGTGAAAGCGTAGCAAGAAAGACGGCTCCCGTTGCCAGCACACAACTGCATGTCAGAGTCAGGACTGCCCTCGTTGCCAGGGAACCAGGGTCACCCCCTGCGGACAGCAGTGCTCGCCGGCCGGTCTGTGGCTGGGAGACATGGAGCAGGGAGGCAGAGCACGAGTGCTGATCAAAGTTTGGCCGGAGCCCCACTGCTTTCTAAATAAATCCCCCCCACTGCTCGGCTCTCAGTGCCAGCCTTGTTTAGATAAGTCCCCCTTATTGTACAAACAGCCAGGGGTCTTTGAGCCCAGCCAGTCACTTCAAGCTTCCCACAGGATTACATATCTAAATATATGGTGTGAGAAGAGCCGTTGCAGCGTGAGACTGTATCACAGTGCGTGCGTCTGAACATGTGTGAGAGACGCTTAGCCGTCCAGTTAAATTAACCTTAGCCTAACAGGATCAGAGCCTTTACGGGTTTAACTCACACTGGCTGCTGTTGCATTAGTGGGAATTTACCAAATGATCCCACTGTCATCCGACTGCGCCAGGCTTCACAGCCAAATCTTTTAAAGAAATATTCAGTCTTTTGCTGTTGTTTATCTTGCCGAGATGGAGGTTCACATCAACTTCATCTGTGTGTTCTGTACACAGGACCAGGAAGTGTTTATTCAATTTATGTCTCAAGTTGTCTCGACTGAATCTAATGTTTTTTTCCCCCAGACATTAGATGGGAAATTCTCATAACTTTGGAGAGAACAAAGTACATGCTGTGGATGCAGATGATAGCCATCTCTTACATATGAAATTTGGCTTTTGCTAGATCAGGGTATAACGCTTTGGTCATATGACAGGAGTTGTGCTCTGTTGATGAAAAAAACAACAACTTTAGATTAAATTAATAGCAGCTGTTGTGCTTGACATTTTTTCATGCACTTTTGGGAAAAGGTATTCCCCTCTCCTGATGATTTTTTCCCTTGTTTTTCTTCACTTTTGCAACTCCTGTTTTAGATCATTATACAACTGTGAGTGTTTAAAAAACAAGTAAAAAGATTAGGGAAAATTATTTTACTTATTAGAGCATAAGAAGTTGTAAAAACTTGGGTGGCCCTAAAAAAAGAGTGCCTGCTTGATACTGAGCAGCAACTGTAATCCAGCAGTCACGTCACCCTTTTGTTTTGTTTTAGGCTGATTTGGAGCCAGTTTTTCAGCTTTTCCACCCAGGCTGGCTACAATTTCAGCTAAATTTATGAGCCAGGCTCAACAAAAGAACAGTTAGTTTTGATTGAGATTAATTTCCAACATTCCATCTAAACTGTAAGGAAATCCTGAAGTTTCAAATGTTACATTTCCTCAAATAACCAATAGAAGCTGGTTTTGGAAAGAGGAAAAACCAAATCCAATAAAAATCATATTTAAGGTGTTTTTAACATGTTCTTGTGGCATTTTTCTGATGATGGAGGACATACAAATGTGAAGAAAATTGGAATCAAAATTCAATTTCCAAGACTTTCTTTATTCAAATCATTGTAAATCAGGAACAGACAAAAAAATGCAGTTCGGAAAAGCTTGTAGTTGTGTCAAAGCAGCTACTACAGCAAGCCTCAAGCTCGAAAATGGATTATTAGTGTTGAACTGTATCTCTTTGATTGGTGGGTGAACATTAAGCTGTCCTGCCTTATTGCTCACGTTTGGAATGTTGTTAAGGTGCGCAGTTTTCCCAGCCCATGTTGGGCTTCATTTTTCAAATTTGTATGGACGTGCTGGACTGTTGTTCCCTGACATCACCCAGAGGAATTCTGAACCAGTGAAAATGAAGCCTGATGTGGAGCGGGCATAGTGACTTTTCTCAGGCCCCTTTAACAACTTGCCAGAAATGGCCAATTGGATGAGACTGCTTTGTTGACCCATCCACCTCCCAATGCACAAGAGAAATAATATAAAATAAAATGTGAATTTTTAACGCACCAACGTGAGCAAAACTAAAATCCATTTTAAAAAAATCACACACTCCTCTCCCAAGAGTGTCTATGAAGAGGAAATAAAGAAAAAAAATTGACGTCAGACTTCACATAGTTCGTTAAAAACCTAATTTTCTATCATATTGGGATTTTTAGCATTGGAGTCAGTAGAAACTTGCTTCCTTGTACTGTTGTTCACCTTTAGCTAATCCACTTTCACTGATTTGCACATTTGATTTGGCAGAGTTTTGTTGGATGCTCTTCCTGACACAACCTGCATTTTATCTGGGCTGGGGACTGTCACAGGGACACCCAGACATCCAGCCGCTTCTTCAAAATTGCTCCCTTATGCAACCAGCCTCTTTTGGTCTTGGAGGAATTGCAGCAATTGGTTCTTTGTGGTTTGTGTCAAATTTGAGAACAGAAGACAGGGCTTGGCTCAGGCAGACATTATCAATCTCATGTGTGACCATCCATTTCCTGAACAATGTCATGGGGAGGCTTGAGCCTCACCAGCTACTAAAGGCTGATGGTGGGCCAGTGACAGTCCATTGCTGGGAAATGCAGACACCACTCACGCTCACATCCACACCTAGGAACAAGTTAGAATCACCATAAACTCTACCGAGTCATTGGAGAAATCCAACCACTACATTTCTGCTGACACTACAGCTACCCACACAAACAGCAATTTCTCAATCACTTTAAATGCAAAATTGATAAATGTGACCTAATGTTGCTTTTCTCTTTTCAACAGCCCAATGTAATAGCCATTCTAGTTCAGGAATCAGGCTGTGTTTACTCTGATGTAGGTGAAGGTGTGACCACAGATAGAATAAATGAAGTTTCTCCTGCTTTTTTTTTCAGTTAACCAGCACACAGTTGCACAGCTTTGTTAAAACAAACAAGTTCTGGTTTTTGTTTGTTGAAGCACCTCTTTAAGCATTCTGTCCCAGCAGCTCATGACTGGACTTCAAAAGTTGAAGTTACCCCACCTAAACATCCCAGGCCTGTTGTTGATATGGTGGTATGCCCGGTCTGGTGGTGGTGGTGGTGGGGGGGTTTGATCTGTGGCAGGGTCGGGGTGGGCTGATACAACACACAGCACATTGTAAATGTGGAGCAAACTGAAAGGTGGTTGGGGTTCCCACTGTCAAGCTTGATGGAAGCCAAGGCTTTTAATGAGTAATTTTGTAAATATGGTGGCAGGTGGGATTTGTTGGACATGCCTACTCTCTCTTTTACAAATGGTGGGTAATGTTCCTGACCTCCTCACCTCAGTGGGGGCCTCGGCAGCTG
Organism: Adrianichthys oophorus; assembly: GCA_036245035.1. Classification (NCBI taxonomy): domain Eukaryota; kingdom Metazoa; phylum Chordata; class Actinopteri; order Beloniformes; family Adrianichthyidae; genus Adrianichthys; species Adrianichthys oophorus. Next base: position 43,397,971 of record BSAI01000108.1, read on the forward strand.
GGGCGCCTCAACCTATGCAACCAACACCGTTGAATCCCCTGTGTGTGTAATCCTTGCACGAATGTACATTTGCGTCTGTCTGCATGTATAAATTGCCACACGGACGGGCTACTTCTCAGCTGTGACACACACACTCGTGGTCCGCTGTACGTGGGGGAAAGTCTCTTTTTTGAGTGATGCGCAGAGGCTCCACCCTTTTGTTTTAGAAGGGAAAGTAGAAATGTCTTGGACGTGGCTCTGAACGGGTTAAGTTTCTTTACAACACTGTTTAAAGTTGTCAGTGCTGCACATTCAAGCAACTGCTTCCAATGAAAGTCTATGCGCATAAATGCACGTTTCGTTCAAAACTTTCAAGTTCACGCAAAGCTACGCAAGCTTTTGAGCCTGTTTTTGGGCTCTGTGAACAAATCACTGACTAAAGTTAAACCAGTTGATCTTTGACCAATCAGGAACTTGTATTTGGAAGTGATATATGTGTAGTGCATTTTTCAAATCACGGAAGTGCCAGCCGTTATGCCAGCCAAAATTACCATGAAGGGAAAATGAATATCACGGTTGGTGCCATGTGGAATTCTATGACACCAAGTCTTTAATGGGAATAGAGCTGTGAAAGAAAAAGCCTGCAGCAAGATTTTCCAGATTTCCACCACTTTGACATTTCATGCTAAGCTTTTTTCCAACTGTGAGTACCATGTGCTACAGTCCAGTGGGAACACTGCATGCTAAAAGTTCAAGAGCCCTCGCTCAGCGCGTTATTGGATGCACCACACATGCCTGATGTGAACGCAGCACAAGATCCAAGCTGGGGGAAGTTGACTATACAAACACACCAACAGACAAGATATTGTTTGAGGCACAGCTGGGTCAATGTGCAAATGGAAACTATCAGAGATGGAACATAAGCTAAGAGAGTGTGGAATGTGGTCTCCTTGCAGAGAAGATAAAGCTGCTGTTACTATAGCAACGTCATGTTTCAGAGGTGGCAGGTGGAAAGGAGAGGCAGGAGGTCAGGCGTCATGGTGATATGGCCAGGGATACCGTCATGTCTGCAGCTGCCGTGTGCTAAGAAGGATGAAGAAAGATGAAAAGAAAGAGTGGCAGGGGAACAGTAAGCCTTAGATACAAAATAAAGGGATGGGCCAACATACGCAGTAAAGACTGTCTTCAGCATATTCTACAGTCTTTAGTAGAACAAGGCTAAAACTGAAGTGGCAAAGTGTTTGGCCAGATGGACAAGTCTCTAAGATAATTCTAAGACAATTACTGCTTATTTCTAACACTAATATTCTAGTTTTTCGCACGTGACATGATTGTATATGGCACACATAAATATACGTCTGTGTTTGATCAATATAGTGAAAAATAACCACCATCAGGAAGACATATTCCTTGGAATATTCGATCTTACAAGGCGACTTGTTCTATTTTTCCAGTGATTTCATTGCTTCTTTCTATCAGCTGAAGACATTTCTTAAATAAAACTTGTGCAAAAGTGTACTGCAGAGGCTACAATTTTGGACTTTCTGGACTTTTATTCAGCTTTATTCAACATCAAGGATATTTCACATAAACTGCATTTCTCCATTTGGTAAATGGCTAGGCCTACGTGTCTTGTTTAATCTTTATATCAGCACAAAAACATCATGCAGTAAAAATACACATCTCCCAACCACTAAGAAAGCAATCTAAGGAAGAGTGTGGGAAACCAACTATTGTTTCTAGTTAAGCCAATTTAAAAGCTCTCTTTTTGTTGTTTTGGTGGTTAATTTTGTTGTAAAGATAGAATTATTTAGTATTGATGTAAAAAGAAATTCACTTGCTTGAGGTACAAGCCACCTAGTGTTCACTGTGGGAACTGACTTGGCTCCATTTTGTCATCTGCCACTGACAATGTATTACTAAGAATATTCTCTGAAATGGTTGATCAGCGACAGAGTAGATAGCGCTTTCACTGCACAGCGAGAAGCTCCAATTCTTGTTGGGTTCTTTCCATGTGGAGTTTGCATGTTCGAATCGTGCATGTGTGGGTTTTCTCCGGGGTACTCCAGTTTCCTCCCACAGTCCAAAAACTTGCTTCATCGGTTAATTGGTGACTCCAAATGATTCCTAGGTGCGAGAATGAGTGTGGAGTCCTGTGACCTGTTTAAGGTGAATGCCATCGTAGCTGCTAGGCTTCAGCATTTGGTTATTTGTGATTTTTTACCATAAGGTTTTGGAACCTTCTTTTTTGCCCTGGGGTTCAAAGTAACAGTTAAAAAATGGGAAATACGTTTGATTGCTAAACTAAAAAAATAGAAGCATGGTTCTTAGTGTACCCCACTTTTGCTCTTAAGTTTTTAAAATAGGCTTCAGCAACTCCTACAACCAACACGACAAAGCAGGACAAGAAGATAGATGAATGGATTCAACTAAAATAAATCTAAAAAAGTGTTTTCTTTTTTTGTTTGTTTGTTTGTAAAGCACCAATTCAACGTTTCTCATGCTCTGTTACATCCTTATAAAAAATGTTCATTACTGAATTACTTTTTTTTAAATTATACAATATTTTTTCTTTAAACCATGCAGGATCGCAAGTTCCCAGCAGAATTTAGTTGTTCAAAAAAAGCATGCAGGCCTAAAGTCAAAAAGATTTTTACTGTTAGTTAAAGACATGAACTTGCAAGAAAAAACATGAATATGTAACTTTTTTTATTACTCTCAACGGTCTAGCACATGTGTGAAAACTCTCCAAAAAACAGTGTTTGCAACTTAGGTCTACATTTACTTGCGGAGAGGCGAATACTTTTTTGACAGTTTCACAGCATCTAGGCTAAGAATTGCCTATTGATTTTTTTTCTCTCTTTAAATTATTAAAAAATGTCTTAATGGTCTATCCTGAAAGTTTTTTTTTCACGTCCCTTAAATGTTCAGATAAGTGGAAAATACCAAAGTGTTTGAAAGTCTTACCACATGAGAATGACTCCTTTTGACTCACTAAGTAAGAATTTTTTTTTGTTCATTTCTATTATTACTATATTTTTTACATGGACTTGTCCTGTTCAACAGCTGAGCAAACAGATCAGAGCTGAGGGCCTCTTGTAATGGACAGATTTTACTGTTACAATAGGGGGTTATGATTCCTCCGACACACAAGGTATTTTTTTGCATAAACCACTTTTGTGGAGGTTTATCATTACTGCAGGTGCAGATGTTAGTCAAAAGGGGCGGGGTGTGTCCACAGACCCCCTTAAATGTTTCAAGCATTCCTCTAAAAATCTTCAAATACAAACATGTACACACATACTCAATACAACTACAACTCACACGCACATACTCATTTAAACAAACACACATGTCAAGCATTTTATTCTGTCACACATACTATTTGTGCAAATATGAGCTGACCCCTGTACTCGGGTGAGTGTTTATGTTCTACTGAGGTGGATGAAATGGAAATTAAAAAGAGGGAGAGAGCTCGGTCACACCAAGACTCCCACTGAGCAGCAGCAGTAGCCAGCCCCTTGACACCCGCATGGGATAGCAGATAGGGGGTATCTGCTCGTCGGGCAATCCCGTCAGCCACCCAGACCAGGGCCAGCAGGACCACCACAGGAGCCCCCAACACCACAGAGCAGGGGCGTACAAGAGCACAGAGAATGCAAGATCCAGCCCATCCAAGCCCCACCAGCCCCAGACAAGCAGTCCACCACGACCTGGGAGTTCTGAGCACCCCCCACCCCAACCTCAGGCACAAACAAGGGCCCCCCCCAATTCAAGAACAAAATTGCCTAATATTCTTGGTGAAGTACTAATCTACAAAATGCTTGTAAAAAGAAAAATGGCCTCTATAAAAAATTCTAAAAAGAAATGTCGAAAGAATTAAACAGACATTCAAGTCTCACAAAAATAAACTAACTGAAATAATAAGAGTACTATAATAATCTACTGAATGAAAATGAAAAGAACGTGAAGAGAGTTTGGAAAATATTAAACAGCATCATTAAAAAATGGCAAACATACCCAAAGTGACTTTACAGATGAGAAAGGTCAAAACTATACCATTAATGAAACAGCAAACAGCCTTAACAACTATTATCTAAACGTGGGTCCAGAGTTGGCAGCGGAAATTCCAAAGTGCAAAACCAGCAAAGAAAATATTCCACCCATCGCAAGGATCCCACACTCAATCCTTCTCTCTGATGTGAACGAAAATGAGCTGATATCGATTGTTTACAAATTCAAGAGTAAAAACTCAGCAGATTGTGATGAAATGAATATGACGGTGGTGAAAAAGGTGATTTACAGTATCTCTAAGCCTCTAACATACAAATCTTATCGCTACAAACTGGGAGATTTCCAAATCAGGGGGGATGTAGGATGTAGGAACTTCAGGATCAAATAGATAAGAACCACAAAGAAAAGTGTCTGTGTGTGGCACTAAACTATGGAACAAGAACATCCAAAGTCTACCAGTCGATCTGGACTCTACTACCAGCAAACATTTCTCAGGAAAAATCATTTGTGTACTTAAAAGTAAAACAGTTATTGCCTTCATTTATAAAGTTTCAAAAATCTACTATTCTCTCGGAAAAACCAAACACTAATGATAAATATATATATAATTTTGTGAGCACAGACCTTGTTGCTGAACACTTTTTATTATCAGCTTCTTGCTGTTTAAAGCATAAACCTTAAAAACTGCTTTAGATTCAAGTTAGCAATAGCAACATGCTACAGCTCAGACTGTTGTCCAAAGAAATCTTTGTAGTATTTTATTATGAATAATGGGGAAAGTAAAATGTGGTCAATTAATTAGATGTTGCCAGACATTTTTCCTTTTCTTTGACAATACTTTCAAACACGCATGGCTAAATCATTTCTTCAGGGACACAGACACAGTCATTCCAAACCACTGTCTTGAGATAGCTGCTTTGATGACTTCGACTAGTCTAAAATGTGTATTTCCTATCAATGTAAAGGTGTTTCAAATTAAAACAAGTTTTAAAGTAATACTTATTTGAGAAACACCCAATGAAACACTAAAATATAAAATTGGAATTTCAAAATAAAATGCGTTTCTCTGCTTTTTTTTTAAGAGTCTAATTTTGTGAGATTTCAACATAAAGTGGTGGAAACTGTAGGAATGCTAACAATTAGCTTCAACAATTTTCCATTACGATGAGAAGTAAAATGTTTCTTTTATTGTGCTTCTTTTTGAAATTAACCAAATTTTAAGCTGAAAGGGCTAAAAGGAGTTTTAAATCAGTGTTTTCTTCATGTGAATTGTGTGCAGAGAGGGACAGAGTGTCTCTATGTCATAAGGCTGGAGTTTGCTCATTACATCACATGTTTTCCACTGGAGACATTAGTGCTCTTTGATGAGGCAGAGTGCTCCATGTCAGCCACGAGGGCGCAGATAAACTCCCTATCTCTGCCTGCTGAGAGCATCTCTTGTCTAGTGCCCTGAGGCTCTGAGGCTGAGCTGAGGGGTCCTAAATTAGCTGATTGAACAAGGCACTGCTCCTCTAACCCAGAGTGTGATAACACAGACAGCCCTTTCTTTTCTCTTGCATAGATTCAGAACAAGTTGACTTGACTGTTGACTGTTTGTTTGCTGTTTCATCTGTTTAAATTTGTAAATCCAAGTGTTAAAACAATACTTTTCACCTTTTAAAGACCCACTCTGATTATCTTTTCTGATCTACTGTGATTTAGCCATTTTTAGATGAAACAAATGAGAAACTGTTGTTTTCTACATTGTTTCTGCAGAGTGGCAGTAGTTCATCAGAAATTCACCTCTGAGATGTGGGAGGCCTGTTGGCGAGGAGTAAACCAACCCTCCATTCGCATCACCCATCTGGTTTTGCATTCTCCTGCTAGCTTATAACCCCTCACAACCCCAACCCATTATTACTGTTACAACAAAAATGGTAAGCAATATGGGAGCAATCCAGCGTGCAGTTTTGATCCAGATTACACCACAGACGAGGAAAACAAAGACATACATGGACACCTAGTCATCTACAAGAAAATGCAATAAAATGGATTTGAGCAAAAACACAATTTCAAGATTATTTTTTTATACCCCTCATCACTTGAAAAATTCCATAAGAACATGTTAAAAACACAAATTTTCATCAAACTGGGGCTTAAAAGTTCCCATATGGGAAAAAAAAAAATCAGATAAAACCTTAATTTTTCATTCTACCTGCCATTCTGATTTTTGTGTGGATTAAATTTTATCACATTTAAAAAAAAAACAAATTAAAAAATATATAGTTTTTTTTTTGCTTGTTTTCGCACAAGTTGTTGCTCATTTGCTGTTTAGAAAAGGTCAGCATTTTTATAGAACCCAAAAAAACATTATTGAACATCAAATGACTGAAAAATGTATAAGAAATTGGTGTTAAAAACACAAGTTAAAAATTCTAATGGCTGCATCTAAAAAACGCGCATTAAAAAAAGAAACGTTTGGAAAATCTGGCTGATGTTCAAATGAACTTTCTCCCAATTCTTGCCTGAAATCACAAACATAATGCTGACAAAAAGCTACAGAACAGTTGCTTTATAGATCACATTTCAAGGTTTAGCATAAAGTAGTGGTAGAATGTCTACTCTAACGCCTGATTCACACCGGACGCAGAAGCGCTGCGAAGCGTTGCCAAACGGAGGCCGCTTTCATTTGGTGCCCTTGTTAACCTATGGTGTAGCTTACACCAGACGCGAAGGGCCGCTGTAAACTGCGGTCGGTTCACGCCGTGCAGCGATCGTTTCGGTGTCTGGTCTTTTTTTGCGTGAGCCGCAAATGATCCCCGTCAATTCTGGCAGAAAGTTGCGCCAAGGTACACAAGCAAATCCAGTCAATTTTCAAAATATAACAAATTTTTCACAATAAAATACTATGATTCAAAAAAGCAATCATATTTTTGTATCTAGACAGACTGTAGAAGTGAAAATAAACACACATAAAACAGGCAGACACACACAGATTATTGTAGTGGGCCGACTACAGTGCGGGGGGGGGGGGGTTGAGTGTAAAAACAAAATCAACGAGAGAGAGGCAGAGAGCAGTTGGCGACAAGTCAAGATGGATGAAATCAGAAGTACAGGGAGTACGACCAGCTAAATAACCACAGTTGAGCAGATATGTGTCTGGTGTGCACTGGAGGTAAGCGGAACCTTCGCGCACTCTGCCCGCCCACCGCTTCGCAGCGCTTCCGCATCCGGTGCGAACCAGGCGTAAGACTTTGAGGTTGTGGGTTCAATTCCATTGTCAGGTAACTACAAAAACAAGACCCAATGCCTTCCTCCTTGACATCAGCTGCATTAAGGAGTGGATTTGGGGATTAAATACCAAATCCTCTTTGGAGTGCAGCTGTAACTACAGCTCTTTGCTCCTCTACAGGTGATGGGTTAAAAGCAGAGGACAAATGTCCCACACCCAAATAGTCGCACTGTAATTTAAAAAGGGCCAATCAGGAGCATGTTTTAATAGTCTGAAGTTCAAGTTTTGCCTATTTTAGAACCGCAGTGGAAATTGGTGCTTTCTATGAGGCATAGTCCTAAATATGATGAGTCAGAAGTCAGGAGAGATACAAGTGTTTTTTTAGATAAAAACACTTTAGATGCAGAGCGAGAAAATGCAGACCTGGTAGCAACATGAGTCAATGTTGTTACATTCTAATAATGTTATTTTTAATGCATGTTAACTTAATTTTTGTATGCAAATATAAAAAAAAGTTTTTTGCACAAAAAAGGACAGAACCCTGTTTATTTCAAAATAAGTTAAGAAAAAAAAGTATAAAACATACTGCATTTTCCGCACATTAACAACAGCACTTAAAAGTCTTTTTTTTTTTTTTTTTTTTTTAAATAACGTCAGCGTGCTTTCTAATCTGCAGTGCCTTTTTTTATGGATTAATTCTGGTTGTGTTTACTGATGCCAAAGCGATTTGGCGAGGTACACAGCGCTCAGTCAAAATGTCAGTCCATTTAGCGGTGTCAGACTTTTTTTTTTTTTGCTTTACTTACAGTAATCCAACTAGCTACTCTAACAGGAGTTAGTGTAGTCACTGTTATGTTTGTTTTAGCGGTATCAGTCTGTTTTTTTCAAGTGTGACAAACAAGGTTGGGGATTACAGGTGTAAATACGCTGACACAGCTAACCTGTCGTTCTGTGTTTTTTTGCTTTGCTAACAAGGTTAGGAGTTAGTTTAGTCACAGTAACGTCATTAATGCAAACCCTTTCTGTTGTTTGTTTGTAAGTAAGTCAAGCATCACAGATTTCAATGATGCCGCTCTGTCTTTGCTGAGGTCAGACAGACTTTTAGAGGTCTTTTTTTTACAGTAAAGTAAGCTTATCCACAAGCTTTTTGCGTTTCTTTGTAGAGTTGATGCAGCTTTGATAACTCTTTTGGAGTAAAGATCTGGCCTTCTGCGTGAGAACAAATGAAAGCATGCTTCCACACGTTCCCCCCCCCAAAATGATAAAGTTGTCTTAAAATGATAAGGAATCTCTTACCCAAAACAAATGTGAAGTGCTCCTCTCTGTCCTGATGATGGCACCGGTGAGAGGACAGGCAGATTTTTCTGGCCTCCACATAAGTTTGGAGAAATTTTGGGTCTGATCTCACACACTACAGCGCTTTTTTTTCTTTTTGAGCTATTTTTGAGATGTCCATCACAATCTCTAGTATTTTTAAAAATGATGAATTCATTGTCTGTCTTTTCCTTCTAAAATTGCACACCATGCACAAACTGGTGTTGCCTGTGTTATCTTTGCTGATTGTGGGAATGTAAACAGAAAAGGAAGCAAGTTACAGCACATTTCGCCCAATCCCTATCAGCTCTGCATTCTCGCTTCCTGCCAGAGCTGGGAGGCCAATCGATCAAAGGTCGGTTAATCCTCAATGCGTGTTCAGCCCAGGTCAGTGTAAAGCAGCCAGCACAAGGGGAGGGTTTATCGGGGAAGGGATGGCCTCCGACCTCAACCTGACTGAGAGTCCTGAGACAGGAAGAGGTCAAGGGGTCGCAACAGAAACTCATTCACACCTCACAGTGCTGTGCCACAGGCGGAGGCAGACTCCTGCTGGGTGTCCGGTAGCTAAACAGCCGCTAGATGAGGAACCAGGCAGAAGGGGGATAGCAGATATCAAGTTTGTCTGCAGTCTAGACACTGAAGCATGTGGGAGGACTTGATTAACCTCAGGAGGTTATATGGATGTACTCTGGTGCTCATGGAACTCATGAACTGAATTCTGTAAGACACATGTAACAAAAGATCTTTATGTACTCACACCTCATCAGTGGGTTCATTTATGTCATATAATTGAAGATGAAAAAAGAAGAAAAAGTTCAAAGCATCATGTTTCAACTTAACATCTAAAGATCAAACAGGATGCAGCTAGTTTTGCAACTTTAACCAGTTCAAGCCAGTTTTTTGTTTTGTCAACATGCAGTAACTCCTGCAGCCAGCACTCCTTATAATTAATGAAAACAACCCTAACAGTTCAGAAATGGTCTGACGTGTGGGAGACTATGCATTTCAACCTTCAATCGTGAACTTCATCAGCTATGAAACAAGAGTGTCATTACGACTTTGAGTCAGTGAAAAAAACAAACATGCTAGGATGAAAAACAAAACACACTCAGGATTTTTTGTTTATTCTTTCCAAAGATTCAGATCAAATGCTTAATATTTTAAATTTCTGTTTGCTTTTTTATTGTTACGAAAGGAAATATTGTTTCAATCAGCCTAAATTGTTCAAATCCTGTTTATAAGAGAGCGTTTCAGTGCAACCCAGTTTTACGTACACAGTGTTAAAAAGGAATTCACCACTTATTTTGGTTCATTTAATAAATCTCTCTCATGAAGCTTAATGAAAACATGACAAAAGATAACTGAAGTGAAACTTGATGCTCCAAAGTTTTAAGAATTTGTCACGACTGAAGTGAAAGGTGTATTCAGACCGAACACATTTGGTTTGGTCTGAGATTCCTCAGTCTGAATACAATCCGCTCAGCGAGCGGAATAACTGGACCAAAGCCGGTAGTCACGTGATGTAAAAAGAGTAGGAATAACGCAACGGATGCGCCTCGGACAAATGTAAAGCAACGATTGTTGTTTAGTCAAACAGACAGAAAGGTTCAACTCCTTACTTGTTAGAACATTGATTTTAACACTGCTGAACACGCTTCTTACATGTTTTTCTGTGCGCCTGCCGCTGCTGTGACATAAAGCTACCTTGTAGTTCCTGAGCAGAGTTATATTAAATGCCATAACACAACGATGAGACCCTGCAAGTCTTTGAAATATGGTCGGATGAATGCAGGCTCATTAAAACAACTTTTAACAAGATTTCCCAACAAACTATATGTCATAAACACTTATCAGCGTACCTTCTAAGCCGTTGTCCCGCCAGTAACCGCCTTGCAGCATGCGTCATACAAAAATAGCACTAAAAAGTGTTATATCTCATGTTGATACAGGCATTCAAAATTGGTTGTTAAAATATAAAGTTTAAGTGAATAAGGGAACTATCCTGACAAGGCTTGTAAAGCACAGGACTTCCATAATTTCTTCCTCTTGTAAAGCGCTTCTCAATTATTTTCTCTCACTCAGTCAAGTTGCTCAAATTAAAAATAAATCTACAAAACATGGTATCCTTATTATCATTGAAGAATACAAAAAGAAGAAAACATCAATTAATAAATAATCAATAACTGTATTAACATTTTTTTTAATATAAAAGAAAAAATAGACACATTTACCAGTAATTTCCACAAATAACTTGCAATATCTATATAAACTCACAGCATTTTTGGCTGAATAATTGAATAATTTGAAGCTAACATGAAAATTAATGTAAATTAATTTAAATTGCATTAAATGCTGCAAATTTGTCAACATTAAGATTAACTAATAAACAAAATATTTTTCCATTGTGATTCTTGAGGTTTCATGAATGTGGGTATCGTCGTCTCTGACTATGAAAGCCGGAAACGGCAGACCTTTATTGTTTTTACGTTTTCTTGTGATATTTAGATAATGATGCTGTTTCGTCTCTCTCTCTTTTGCGCACTGAGACGCCGAAACTTGATCTTATTGAAGTCTTTTTATTTTAGGCCATAACCAACAGCTTACAGCTTACATCGACAACTCACAACAACTACAATAAAAAGACTATTTTTATTCTATTTTGTATTTATTAGTGGAGCTATGCTCTTCAAACGCCTGCATTCCATCCCATGCACCGGCCCCACCCTTTATTTCCTTAAAATCTCCGACAACTGGTTGAATGACAGAACCCCTGGTGCGTTCACTGAGCTCCGGACCTTGGCGTGCCCAAACAGACACACAGCCTAATTCAGTTCTCTACAATGTCTATACAGTATATAATCGTTTTTATGCAATCTGCAATTAAACAAAGCATTTTGTTAGAAAAAGTGTTGATACAATTAAAAGAATCAATTATAATTGATTGTTTTTCTGGTGTTTGAGATTTTCTCTGATAAACTGCTTTGTTTCTCCGCGGGTGTCCAGAGCTCAGTGAACGCACCAGACAGAGACAGAGGATTTGTCATTTTCAGTGACTGATTATTTAGGCCTAAATAGCTGACGTGTCTTCCAGCCAACTGTTGAACTGACATGAACTCATAACTGCATCTTTAAACTTTTGACCAATAATTGTACAAATTTGGAAGCAAAGTCTTTCTTGCTGCTTGTCAATTGACAATTACTTTGGTTTCCAGAAAGGAACATATTTAATTCTAGCTACACTTCACCAACAGTTATTGTTGTGGCTTTACTTTAGCTAGCGTATCACTTCCATATGGCCCAGTTTGGGATGAGGACCACATCACTGTCCACGCTCCATTTTCTGTTCTGTTCTGTTCATGGAGTGAACTGATATTTGTAAAACCTCCAACATTCTGCAACAAAAAATGATGGAAACATCTGTGTAAATCCTATGAGCAGGAACCCAGTAAACGGTGTGATTTTTGCACGATGAAGCTTTGAAAGACCAGTAAATCTTCCCTCTCTGTGAAGAAACTGAAGCACCAGGAAAACAAAACAATAGTTAGCAGTAGTTTTTAGCAGCACATTGTGTTCTGTGTCCTGACTGGCTATCTCCTCTATCTCCTCCATGCCGTCTCTCTTGTGGAGATTACATTCAGCTTGCCAAATCTACAGGAATCTTGGATCACTGATAGAACTTTGGTTTATCCTATAAAATTAGTCTTAATTTTGTTCGAAGGTGTGTGAGGAGTTTTACAGTCTTTAAACATCTAAAATCCTTTTGCTCACCAATCACCTATTGCAGGATGTGCTTAGAATGTAACTCCCACAGTAAATGAAGGTGCACTGCAATGCAAAGAGGTGAGAGATTTTCCAGTTTGTGTGTTCATAACGTATAAAAAACAACAACTTGTTTTTAAAAGCACGTTGCCATAGTCTTGGATATTAAGTAGAATAACATTAAATAAAGGTTAGCCATCACTGGGTGTTTTTATAGTTCTAAATGCTGACTACGTACATCCCGGACAAGCCCCCAATATGTCAGTTTCCTTATTATTTATTTCCTTTTTATCTGAGGACCCGACATTTTACAAAACTCACCATGATATTTGCCTTTAAATAATATCCAGTCTATAGTTTCATGAATTCAATGATAAGCTTTTATTCAGTCAGAATTTTGTCTTAAAATTTACCTAAGTTGCAATCAAACTAAATGTATACCAAACACTGACTGAGCTGACTTTAAAGGAACATTCTGCATTGCAAGCCTGTTCCTTCTACGGTGGTTTTATGTCTTCTTTCAAACATTTTTTTGCTCCACTACATGAAAAGGCAACCACATTTTTGTTCATGAGAACACAACGCAAGCCACGCACAACAAAGATGAACAAGTGCAGCTATAACAGACACAAAAAAGGTAGAAAATACAAAAAATGCAACATTTCGCAACAATCATCCTAATCCGTGGATAATTACAGCACTGACTTCAAAGGCAAGAACATAGAGTGTGCCACAATCTGGCTCTTTCATAAATTTCATATTTCAGGATCTCTGTCAGAACTGAAAGGTGAGTGAGGTGCATCAACCTGCCCAAATAGCACAAAACATCCACTCATAAAGGAATGCATTATCCAGCCTCCCTCCCTACTGTGCGACTTTGAAAGGGAGGGGTCAGAGAATCAGTTGAAAAATATGATCAAACTTTGTCATCTGGCCAAGGCCTGCGCGTCTTTGTGTGCCACAGTATCAAAGCGACATGCTGTAGGATCGTCAGACAGCATCAGCTTTGATCTGTTGATGGCTCAGTGTCTGCGGAGCTCAGAGGCTGACCTTTCATCTGGCCCAGAACCTGGGATTCACTTGGGCTTCAGTAATGAGATGATTAACAATAATAACCCCTCCAGAGAATGGGAGGGTGGGGCATGGACAGACACAAGCTTCTGTTTAAGGGATACTGTCAACCACAGATTTTTTTTTCTTTTTTCTGCTTAGTTTTCTCTTTTCTTTCTCTTACTTCTGTTTCCATCACCCTACTTAAAATTCTTTCCCTGTGTTTCATCCAAATGTGACAGTTTGTGTGACAAGATCAGCAAACATCATCTCTCCCAAACCCAGGGGGAGTTAAGTAACTGGTACAGATCTGCCACAGGTCACCACTGCAGAATTTGGCAAAACACAGAGCTCTTTTTTCATGAATCCATGAAAAAATATTCATGATTACTTTCTCAGTGTTTAGTGGAGCAGAAGTTACAAAATTTAAATACACACAGGGTGGCTCAAAAGGTATTACATTTAACATAACTGAGTTTAAAGGCAGTTTAAAGCGTTAAATTGTCTCAAATTCTGATGAATGGGTCTTAATTTTTTTTCTTGTAAATGGGTTGTAACTTCCTATCATAAAAAAAAGAGAAATTTCAGGATGCGTTGTGTCCTAAAGTTGTGAACTGGTCGTAAATCGCTTAAACTGCACTATAGTTCGCACTAGTAAGTTAGTGGAAATTCGTATGAAGCAAACCACACGATTTTCTGAAAGACATTTAGGGACAATCCAAATTCTTCCATTTGCCCTACCACGTCTACCTTCCTCTACATTTAGCCCCCAAACTCAGAGTCATGGAAAAATAGTGTCTCCGGTTTCGGATGTCACTATCACTCAATGGCGTCACCACTAGGCATCGTTAGCTAAGTTAGCGTGGAGCTTCCATTGCTTAAATATACATAACAACAGCAGTTTTGTAACTTTAAAAAGGTCATGCTTAAACAAGGGCTGCACGGTGGCGCAGTGGTTAGCGCTCCTGCCTCACAGCAAGAAGGTTCCCGGTTCAAGTCCTGGCTGGGGGACCATTCTGTGTGGAGTTTGCATGTTCTCCCCGCTCTCTGGGTACTCCGGCTTCCTCCCACCATCCAAAAACATGCTTCATAGGTTCATTGGTTACTCTAAATTGTCCCTAGGTGTGAATGTGAGTGTGCATGGGTGTGTGATTGTGGCCCCTGCGACAGACTGGCGACCAGTCTAGGGGTGTACCCTGCCTTCGCCCATGAGTAGCCGGGTTAGGCTCCGGCAACCCCGTGACCCCGAAAGGGATAAAGCGGATTAGAAAATGAATGAATGCTAAAACAAAAAGTCATCACTTACATTTAAATGTAAACTTCTGTGCTTTAGGGAGCATCCACGTGAAGAAAAGTGCTTCTCCTCCACGGCATAACGCGACACAGAACTCCCTCTGCTACGCAGAGTCTGTATCACTCCGCCTCGAGGGTAACCCTTAAGAAAACTTTTTTTGGATGCCACTTTCACTACGAATACCCCTACAAATGGAGTGGTAGGGCGAAGGGAAGAATTCGGATTGGACCTTAAACTTGGCATTAGAATCATGGCGATCAAATTGCGTATGTAGAATGTAAAGTGTTCTTAAAAATGATCTTAAATCTTAAAAATTCTTATATTTGACTTCTAAAATATGTAGACATCTTGACAGGACTGTTATATCTCTAAAATGTTGTATATACCAGTTTTTAAAAAAAGAAAGGTAAACTTCCAGAGGTCAATGTTTGTTTCTTTTAGGTCATAAAGTATATGAGTGGCCTCGCTTCCCGTTTTTTAAATTTGTTTGCTTGTGAATTTTTGGCTAATTTAGCTCAAATAAATGTCTTTTATTGTTCTGAATTTAAGACTTCAAAGTGTGAAAGAATACACTGATCTATTTAGGATCATTTCAACATTGACCAAAATGAACCTTTATGAATGAATTAATTGCATTGGTGTTTGAAACTCTGATATTTGATATTGCTGTTGAGAAACCAAAGGTCAGGCTGACAGGTCATTACTACATGATCCTCTCTACAATGGTGCACGTAAAAGCCATTAGAGTCTAAGGTTCATTACAGCACCCAGGAATATGATTTTACCAACTTTTCAAAATAAAACTCTCAGTGTTTTTAGGTCTTTGGAGCATTAAAGACACACTCCGATCCTCTTTTGATCTCCTGGAAAAGCATTTCCAGTGGTCTTTTGGTAATGATTAGGCTGTTTTAGCCAAAATCAAAATACTTCTGTGGAAGTTCACCTCTGAGTGGTGGGTTGGACTTTTGGTGTGGATCAACCCCAACCCCGCTAACTTCCAGCCCCTAACAACCCCAACCTAAGATTACCGGTGCAAAAACCAATATTGGCAGTCTCCAGCTGTACAGTCTTGAGCCAGGTACTGGCTCGGACAAAGAAGACACGTGGATTTTGTCGTCCACTGGTGGATGCATCAGAATGGAACGGAGCAGGGAGCTTGTGGCTCACTGAATACTGGTGTATTTCAAACAGCATTGTTTCATCTGCTCCTGTTTCACAACAACTTCAATAAAGCAAAACTCAAAAATGCTATTTTGATCCTAAATTTCTTTACATTTGTCCTCCGTAATAAAAAAAAACACCACAAGAACATGTTACACCATTTCATCTGAATGGTTCTTGAAGGTTACATTAAAATCAAGGAACACCTAAAAAGTCTTTGCACTTCCATGCATCAGAGTCCTCCCTTTAATTGTGGAGGACATGGAGAAGTGGTTCCAAAGCCAAGCTGTGTTCTGCACTGAAACCATATTTTTGTTTTGCCCCGTGTCATCTTTGCATTGGTTCACGCTGGGATGCAAAGCTCCCTGCGGCTGCTTTGTTGCAGTCTGTGGGCCTCTGCTTGCGTTGCATGGCTATTTCCTGCCAGCTGCGTGGAGCGAAACGAGACCTCGGTTTGAGATCCAACCCGTTTTTTTTCTTTTTGACCACACACACCACAAGAAATGTGGGCAAATATAAATCCATAAGAGCTCTTACCCTTTAGTCTGCTGTCCCCAGAGACTTCATGAAAAGACACTATAGATGCCCCCCCTCTTTACAATCAGCAGACCAAGGCTCAAATTATAATCAACCTCAGTTTACACTTCGTTTGTTGTGGGGCAATTAGGCAGTCCGAGCTCAGACAATGCGGTTATACTTGCCGGCAGCAAATGGCCTGCATTCTCCGTCTGAACCCGGCCAAGGAAAACGGTCCAATAGCGGCAGATAGAATAAGAGATGTGGCTTCTGTGGGCTTTGCACAAGAACAGGCCTCAACCTGGCAGCAAGTTTGTCAGCAGAGAAAATCAGATATGGCCTCATTGCCCTGGAAACCACCTCACCTTTTCTGCAAGCCGCTGCTTTCTTTTTTTCATGTTAAAGCAAACAGGAAAACGTGTGATTTCTCTCCAGTTGTGTTGTCATCCTAGACTGGCATTTCTGTGATGTTGTCTCCCTTAATCTCTCACACAACTCTGCGTTATCGTGGCTGGGATGTGGCGGCTTGGCAGGAAACCAAGTCTCCTGCTTGTATCTGATGCAGCTGATGCAGTAATCACGCAAGATTTTTCTGCGTTCTCAATCCTCCTCCTTCGTCGTCTTCTTCTTCGTGACCCCCCTCCCTCATCTTGCATCAATGAATGACCAACATCAAACATGTCGTGACAGACAGAAACTGTTTTATCATTGAGATGGCTTCACTCAGCATCCGCAAAGTGGTGTAAAAAAATCATGCAAGACAATGTGTCCAACTCTACTGTGTGAATATAAGGAAAACGTGGTGGTTTGACCATTTTATGCAGAGTCTAAGGGCCTTCCTGCAGCTTTAGATCATGAAGGTATTGCAGTTGCTTGTCATGGGTACACTGTCGTAGTTTTTACAAGGAGGTCTTCTCAGAATTTTCCGCAGGATAAGGCTGACTTTAAAGTCTAAATGTTTTACAAAACCGGACAGTGCGCCTTTTGATCCAGAGCGTCTTATATATGGATTAATAGTTGTGTTTACAGATGCTGAAGCAATTTTGAGAGGTAAACAGTGCTCTATCAAAATGTCAGTTTGTTTTTACTTCTAGTTGCAAACAAGGTTGGTTGTTGACATGAATATGCTAATGCGGCTAAAGTGTATCTGTGTCGGACAGCATTTTTTACGTGTTACTAACAAGGTAGGGAGTAATAGGTATTGTGAATATGCTATGGCTAATGTTTAGTGGTGTCGAAATGTGTTTTTGTACTAACAAGGTTGGGAGTTTGTGTAGTCACAGAGTTTTTATAGATGTTGCTACTAATGCAGCTAGCGCCTCTATTGTGGCTAACAGGTAGCGTGGTACAAACCAGTTCTAGAGTTACTGTGAACGCAGTTAATAAAGTCTGGCTCAGTGACTGACTTATCTCTGACTCACTTGTCTCTCGTCAAATGCGGCTTATTGTTCGTTGTGCTTCATTTATGACACAAATAGACCATTCATTGACTTATATTTATTTATTTATTGCCTTATAATCCCGTGAGCCCTATACTGCGAAAAATACACTGCAAAAAAAGCCCCAATAAATTCAATGTTTTCTTTCGATTCTTTACTTTTTAACATTTTATTCCCAGTCAGTTGTTTTCTCTGATCATTTACTTTTAGTGAGCATACCTGTCCATTTAGGTTTATTTGTTTGTAACTCAGACCAATCACTGCTGACATCCTCTGGCACCAACATGGCAGCATACTGTATCATGAAAAAAAATGGCAACTGATCTGACTTAATTTTGTTGTTGCCGGAAGTAAACCATTTACCATGGGTGATATCACAGGTGCTCAGTCCAGTTGCCTTTGATTGATCGAGTTTATTTCAAGCATAAATTAGACAATAGAAGGCAAAAAAAAAAAAAAAACCACACTGATTTATAAAACTCATTAAAAAGACAATGAAATGCATTGATTGAAAGATAAAGAAAAATAAACAAACAAAAACAAAGACTCACTAAGTCACATTTCATTCATTAAATATAGGGATTTTTTCCTAAAATCAAGTAGACTTTGATTTATTTCTTGAAAAGGAAAGGAAAGAATCAAACATATATAATCCCACCCCTACATAGTTACTTCATTTTATAGTTTTACAAAGTTTTCATAATCTGGTTCTGATCAGATCAAGTGTAGAATTTTGTAAGTAATGAAGTTGAGAGCATATTGATTACTGATTAATCTCAGAAAACATTCTTTCATGATTTCAGTAAACAATAACCTGATCAAACATCATAGACTTTCATAATAGTACCCAAATCATCCCATCACGTTGAAAATCAAGTTTTTATGTAACATTAGAGTGCTAATTTATTATCCTCTGAAAGACTTATGTTTTGAGTAAACATTCATGATTCACATTTTTGGTAACACATATGTAATAATCATTTATTTTCATTAGAACACATAATTACATGAATCCAGAGCTGACATTGATTTGGGTGGCAATGGCCTTGTCTTGGAGCCAATCATTTCAAATCAGAACTGTTAAATTGGCAAATTTGATACCAAGTGTTGACACTAAACTCGATGCTGTTGATTTGAGATGTAAACAGGATGTTTTCAACACGCAAATGGAAAACACAACAGTTTCCAGCTTGCAGAGGTCTCTTTTTTTGCACAGGACTTAGAGCTGTTAGCAGACAAACTTGTTTGTTAAATGGTCTTGATTTAAAACCAGTAACTTAACCCTTCAATGTGACTCAAACAGCAAAGATTTATTCGCCATGCAACTTTTCCCTTCATCCAGCCCGGTCACGGTACCATCTTGGGTGTTCTTTGGTCCTTGATTGATGCTTGTGGTGTCTGGATGGTGTTGTACTTTGGGTAACTTCCCACCGGATACTTGATGTTATTTGCCTGATCTTAGTGGAATGAATAGGAGCCACGTTAAAATAACCATAAGCCATGATTTCACACACACACATATAAATATATATATTTACACACTTACCAAACGGATCCACATAATGCAAAGTCTGTCTGTGTAAGAAAACAGGTCATACCACTGTAATTGCACAGGGATAGTTTGCAAACATCTATATTTATAACTTACATTCAAATCTCTGGTTTCGATGAAAGTGGTTAGGTCTGGATACATGCTTGTGTGTGCTCTTTGTGTATAAAAAAGAGCCCTCCTAGAAGAATAATAAGCAGTGAAACTGGATACAACTCTGTAAGGCTGCCAGATGGCAAGAGGGCTGTTTTACCCAAGAAAATCCGACGTAGGACACTCTTTCCGTCCTAAAGCTTTAAGAAATGTCTGAACATAATGTAAATTGATTTATAGATTTGAAAGAAAAACTTTTTTTCGAAGTGTTTGTTGGTCCTGTTGTGTGTTCTGCATCTGATATATGCTGGAACACGTCAAACACGCTTGCCAATGGTCAAACCGTTCTCCTTCTGGTTTTCCTCTCTTTATGAAGCTCACACACTTCACTATCAAGTTCCAAGCCTTTAAAGACCCACTCCAATAAAAATTGTGTTTTTACCATGTTCTTGGGGAAGGTTACACATGATACATGATATGTATATAATGAAAATTAAGCTTTAAATTGAATTTTTGAGTATTTCTTTATTCAAGTCGTTGTGAATCAGGAGCAAACAAAAAAAAATGCAGTTTGCAGTTGTGACACAGAAATGGCCTTGCCACAATTTCCCTGCTCTGCTCCACTTGATTCTGATGCATCCACTTGTGGACGGCTTGATCCATGAACGTCTTTGCTTTCCTCGTCTTACCTGGTATTTATTAGTATCTGGCTGGATAGCGCTGATATTACTTGTCAATTTTTGTTTCACTGTTGTAGTGTTGGGTTGGGGGCTGTAAGCTTATAAAAGCATGTAAAAAGATGGGTGCGAGTGGGGGTGGGGTTGCTCAATGCCAACAGTCACACTTACAATTCAAAGGTGAATTTCTAATTTAATTTTGGCTAAAAATGGCATAATCATAATTAAAAGACCACTTGGAACGATTTTACAAAAG
This sequence comes from Adrianichthys oophorus, assembly GCA_036245035.1. Lineage (NCBI taxonomy): Eukaryota > Metazoa > Chordata > Actinopteri > Beloniformes > Adrianichthyidae > Adrianichthys > Adrianichthys oophorus. The sequence goes on from BSAI01000108.1 coordinate 43,418,283, forward strand.
ATTATCAAAGTGTCTCCATCAGAGCTCCATCTGTCCAGTGCTGCTGTTTCCACTGTCCGGCATAATCCTTTTCTCTTCCTTCAATCTCAATCTGTCTGTATCCTGACAGGGACAGAGGTCAGAGAGTTCCATCATCCCAGTCTTGTCTCATCACGCCACCCGTCCCTCTGTCTGCACAGAAAAAGCGTGACAAGAAATAGAACAAAAGCAGTGTTGAGGTCAATGGTTTCTTATTCTTGGTGTTGACGGCGCCCGCTCTTTTCCACGGCTCAGATGCTGCGTCAACTCCGAGTGGACGGCTCTGTTTTCCACAAACAGCATGACTGCCCTGGTGATATTCTGAAGGTCAAAGCAGTTTTACAAACTGTATCTTCAGTCTGTCTCTGATCAATAGACAGTTTTCATAAAGTCTGAGATCATTAACCCCACGACACCTGAATTTCTTTTCAGCTATGAAGAAAAATCACTTGTTCATGCTTTCATGTGGATGCTAAATTACGGTTATCTTGAAGCTGAAGTGGTTTGATGCGTCAAAAGGTTAAGAATACAACAGCCACTTTTAAAAAAGACATATCAGAAAGTAAAAGAAGGTTTTTATATCAATACATAAGAATCCCTAAAAAATGTTAGCTCCTCTGTAACATCAATCAAAAAACACCATAAACTAACTGAAGTGGACTGGTAGCGTTTCAGAGGGGATTTGGGTTTCCTTCATTGTTGTTTAAAGGTTAATGACAATTGTAAAGTTTTTTGTTAGTGTTTTTTTTGTAAACCTTATAGTGCATGCAGACTGTCAGGATAGAAGCCAACGAAAAGTCTTTTTAGAAAAATGTTGCTTATTTTGTTGAGACTCTCCCTTGGACTGTTTTCTGCTCTATTCATCTTTTTAGAATAATCTGTAGTCTCATTTTTTAATTAGTTAAATCCAGATTTTTTCTTTGTAAATCTGTAATAATTTCAATATTTTCTGAGCTTCAGGCTAAACTTACAAAACAGTAATCCACTTGGCACAGGATGTCTATTAGATACCTAATATACATCTATTGGAAATGTCTACAGGATATGTCTGACAACTCTATTACACCAACTCTATTACAGGTCTACCAAAAGTGTTCAGAAAGATATCTGAATATAGAGGTCTCCCACACATTTAGCCATCTAATTTTGGGACATTTTAGATGTCCATTAGAGTACTTTCTAAAATAAGTGCAACCTTTTCTTTTATACACAACTAGTCATCACACAGTTCTACATTCCAAGAAGTAGCAAAGATTTTTCCTGAAATTTATCTGGGGTTAAAGGTCTCAGAAACTTGCATCAAAACAACAATCCAGAATAAAGTAGATGTCTAACCGATAATAAACATCTATGGTGGAGTGTCACTCTCCTGTCCAGAGCGCGACCGACAGATCCAAGGCAAAACAAAAACTCCAGAGATTGGTCTGGATGAAAATGTTTGATTGAACTTTACAGCAGGGAACCGACACATACTTCAAAACCAACTCTAAACACAATCCCCTAGAACCACAATGCACATGAGCTGTTATAAAGACCCTCCCCTGGGCCAGGTTGTTCCACTTTGACTTAATGAATCAATTTCGGTCAGTGCGCTACAAAAGCCTGTAGCGCACTGACAATGTAACAGTGTTCGCAAATGCAACACAGCTTTATTTATATTAATACTAACACCAAGCAACAACACCAGTGGAACATCAAACTGAAGTAACATCCTTTGCAAATTAATGTTATCAAAATTATGCAAACAGGCTCAGTGTGTGGGAATCACCTGTTGCCATAAATCATAATAAATATTCATCATAAAAATATTTTAAGTAGGACTTCTGGTAGCCTACTATTTATCCCTTATCTGTTTGCAAAGAAAATTTCCACATACAACTTTTCTTGTGTCGAACGGCGCCGGACTACTTTTAGCGCTCATGTGACTGAAAGATAAAGAGAGAAAGAGAGCGTCCGTTCATCTTCAAAACTAGAAGTTTTTCAGAATAAAAGATCGTTCAATCCTAAATATTTGCTCTCCTGAACAAACTAAAGAGCTCAAGTGATCAAAAGTGTAGCTAAGGGAATGTGGTTATTTTTCAAAATAAAAGATTTTGTTGAGACTCAAAATGAAAAAAACTGGTATGATTATTGGTTTCATTCGGTACTGTGTGTTCAATGGCCACACGTGTTGTACATAAAAAAACCTACCTAAAAACTTCTGTGGTGTTGCGTGAGTTTTAAACTTAGAAGCCTGAACTGAGCATTACATAGACTGTGAACATAACTAAGCACAAATGTGTCAATTCTGCCAGTGTAGGAGGCCAGCTTTCATTTAAACCAAAAGTAAATGGGTTTGTCTGATTTTCTTGGACTGGCCAGTAGAGCTTTAATTAAACCCTCTGATTGGCTCTAATGCGTCTGAGGGACGCCGTCCAGCGGTCTCATCCTGAGCTGATGTGGTAGATGGATGATTGTGCAAGAAAAACAGTTGAATGAATCACTGAACCGTGTAAACCAAGAGAGATTTTCTTCAATTACTCACACTTCCTCAAACCCTAATGAAAATCCCCCCAACCGTCACTGTTCTCTCTGCCTAATGACAGCATTACATTCCAGTCAAGTTCTTGGCTTCACTTTTTTGTTAGCAGAACTACACAAGCTTTTACTACAATAATAATACTGCAGGGTCAACGTCCACCACTTTTTTTCTGTCATTCTAATCCCACTTAGCAAACAATAACAGCGCGGCCTTCTTTCCTTTTCAGAAATGTGTTTATCTACATGCCGAACTCACTCTCAGGCTACACTGGTGGCCTCTTTCTTTAACCAATTTATAGGGAAGTTCAGCTCTTTTACCTTCTATGATGTACTCAGACATCGTATCCTGTTACCAGGGTAATGTGACATCCAAACAAAGTGTGGTGGTGGTGGGGGCTGTTGATCCAGGATATTGCTAATGCCTTACATTGGCAACACAAGCCCCAGTCTGTCCCGACAAAGGAACACCCAGCAGCGTATCAGCCGGACAGCAACTGGACATGCTTTTAATAGTGCGCAGCATCACCTAAAAGAGAAGTGTGCTTCCTGTCCCACTCAGCCACCCCCATGACACACATTACTGCGGTTGCCAAAGCATTTGTTTTGGTGCTATACGCATGTCCTTATCAACCCAGAGCACTCTGTTCTTCATGATAAAGTCCACATCGCCCCCAGCCTGTCCGCTCCAAAGTACCACCCTGTCTCTACACTACTGTAATATGATCACTTCAAATTCATGAGATTTCTGGTTGTGCTGTACAATGAAGAAAATACGGTGGCCCACAAGGTTCAAAACACTTTAAATTTCCAACACAACACAACAATTTGTCAAAACACGTAGAAAAAATTAACTCACAACGTGAAAACATCAACTCACAACACAGGGCCACAACACTTTAAATACACAACACAATTAGTAACAACAAAAAAATCAACTCACAACACAGAGGGTTGCAACACACCTCTTTAAATTCACAACACAATTAGTCACAACAAAAAAACTCAATTCACAACGCGAAAACATCAACTCACAACACAGGGTCACAACACTTTAAATTCACAACACAACACAATTAGTCACAACATGAAAAAAATCAACTCGGAATACAAAAAAATTACTTAAAGCTTGGAAAATTATTGATCTTATAGTATATTTAAGTATTTCTTATCTCTAAAGATTAATCTGTAAAATAGTGCAAGAACAGCGCCTTCTAGTGTTACAGGTAAAGCATTGCTGTTAAATTAACAGCTTTTAAATATCTGGGATTTTTAAATTTTGTCTGTATACTAGAATCCACATAACTGAGCTTGTAAATGATTGTCACCCAAGCCCAGAAAGGAGGAAAATTGTTCACTTTATGTCACTGGGCAGAAAGTTAGAGCTGCATATTCTAGCTGGGCTTCCTCCGGTCCATGCGGCCAAGAAAGGAGCTCAACACTAATTGAACTTGTGAATAATTACTTTATTTAAAAAAAATATATATGTGAGACTGACAACAACTTTTAGCCTCAGATACACTTAAATGTATTCGTGGACGGTGAGGAAATGTGCATACGTGGGAATAACATCAGCCATGTTTTAGAACATTAAAACGTAAAAAATAAATAAAACATAAATGCATCAACAATAAACCAAACTAGCATGCCACTTGCTAGCACTCACTTCAGTACAAACTTCACGCTTCCCAGCCGGATGTCTCTCTATTAAAACGTGATTCTTATCCTGTGATGATTCCTCTCAATCTAATTGCTTAGTTGTCGTGGTTTTTGCAGTTGATTTTGTTCTTCCCTCGGAAAGACTAAATGCATAGTAATGCTGCATCTCTGTCATGTGACGGCCAATCCAGTAATATATACCAATGGTTACGTGGTAGTGGGTTACGTGGTCACTTCTGCTAATGTTAGCAACAATAATAACCTCCTAAAATGTTTGTAACACTTAAATGTTTATCAAAGTGTAAATGTTTACTTTACTGTTTAAAAAAAACTAAGAAAAAAACAAATGTTAAGAATCAGGACCGCATGATCTTGCACTGGACTATGAATGGACTATGAATGTTTTCCATTTCTTCTGCTTTTTATGACAGCCAGTTTACTCCCCAAGTTAGGAGGATACAGCGCCACCTACTGACACTTTATTAATTCTGTTAACACAGACATGTTTTCAACGGCTCAAGCGGCTGCAGCAGTTCATGACATCTCAGAGTAAATCACTTCTCCTCTTTTTCTGTCCCCAACATTTGAAAAAAAAAAAAACGATCGAACAGAGAGACTGACTCTAAGCCGTGTGGCTGTCATTCTCTCTCGTTTTGTTGAATTTTTCCAACGTCTGTGTTGCATTTGGGCAATCCAGTCAGGAGAAGCTCTTTGTTGTTAATTAAAACATAAATTCTTGTTACTGTCATGAAACGATAATGCTGTAAAGTAGACTAAGAAAGGAAATGACGTATGGTTTGCGCGTGCGGGGTGAGTGGTGAAACAGAGATCTACATACAGAGAGGTAGTGACACAGCTCACCTACTGTGACGTGACTTTCTGTAAGCCTCTTAGTCTGATGAAAATTTCAGCATAAAAGCAGTGCAACTTTTGTTGCAGGTATACTTCCGTTTTGACATAATGTGTTGTGAGTTGGTTTTTTCGCATTTGACAAATAAACCAATCAGGTCTCAGCTTTAGGGACGTAACAATTTCAGTGACTAATTCAAAAGGTAGAAAAATGAATTCAATATGGCCTTGCAATGCCAGGATTTTCATCCTGAACTTCAATAAAATTTCTGGGGTAACTTCTAGCCGGAGACTTTCCCGGTTACTGTTTGGTGAAAGAGATAACATAATACACAATCAACGTAAATCAGCAGAAAGTGGCTTTGCTGCTTTATGCAACACTTAAAGTTAGTAGATAAAGTTGCCTGCCAGTGCAAAGCTGATCTAAAAAGCAACTTTACTCTGAATTCACGTCAATCGTGTAAACAGTCAAAGAGCTACAGAATGTCAAAGAGCATACCTTATTTTGGTGTCGCTGGAGACATCTCTAGTATGAAAGGGTTAAGCAAGCGGACAACATAACATTTATAGAACTTCAGTTTTCACCACCCATCTCTGGTTGTCTTCGGTGTTTCTCTTTATTATTCATTCATTCATTCATTCATTTTCCAATCCGCTTTATCCCTTTCGGGGTCACGGGGTTGCCGGAGCCTAACCCGGCTACTCATGGGCGAAGGCAGGGTACACCCCTGGACTGGTCGCCAGTCTGTCGCAGGGGCCACAAACACACACCCATGCACACTCACATGCACACCTAGGGACAATTTACAGTGGCCAATCAACCTATGAAGCATGTTTTTGGACGGTGGGAGGAAGCCGGAGTACCCGGAGAAAACCCACGCATGCACGGGGAGAACATGCAAACTCCACACAGAAAGGTCCCCCAGCCAGGACTTGACCCGGGAACCTTCTTGCTGTGAGGCAGGAGCGCTAACCACTGCACCACCGTGCAGCCCTTCTCTTTATTAACTATGCTAAATAAAAACATTAGGATTTGTTTACTTCTTTCACTGTCCACGTGAAATAAGAAGGATTTGTTGTCATCAAAAGTTCATTTTTGTTTCAGCTCCAAACTTAATTAGAAACCGACTTCAGAAGGCCTAGATTTTTGTTTTTCCTATTAAAAAAACTGTAGCTAAATTTTCTGTGTCAAAGGTAATATAAACTAGATTGTGTCCTCATGTTGTTGCATTGCATAAGTCTATCTCCCTCCCTTCAATACCAAGACAAAAACATAAAACTCAATGTTCTATCTTTGCCCAAGGGAGTTCTCACTGTAAAGAAAAAGACCTTTCAACATCAAAGGACCATACTGGTGTCTTACAGACAGTACAAAAGGGAATTAAATAACTGTTCCTGCCTCACAGTAGTCCTTGATCTCCTTGATTTTCGTCTGAAACTGACAGTGCCACTGTAACTTTAGCCCACTGACAAGTTATAGAGCCTATTAATCCTCTAAATCATGAATGTCAGTGAAGCTATAATTATTTTTTCCTGTTTTCTCTTTGTACCCTTTACCCATCATGAATGACAAAACATTTATGCAACATTGGAGCACTTTTCAATCACGCCGATTGAGTGTACTAATCTAAAAAAAAAACGCTGATAGAGTTATACTGACCAAATTCAAGTTAAAGTTCTGTGATAAAAAAGAGGCAAACAAATAACTTGTGCTTTTTGATGTCGTGATCAAGGATCAGTTTTTTATTCATTGTTTTTCATCAAAAGATCAAATTTTTTCGTTATTTAATGAAACTCATGGATGATTTTGTGTCTCTTTGGATCAATCTCATATACTTGTGCTAATCCATTTTCCAGGTGAGTTCAATTAAAGAAAACATATCAAGAAAGACGTTCCACAATATTAAGCAGACCAACATTTTAAAACAAGATGGGAAAGAAAAAGGATCTTTGATGGTGTAAAGCGTGAACTGGTAAAAGAAAATATCTTGGACAAGATATGAAACCTTGGGTATTTCACATAAACTTATGCACAATCATTGTATTAATAAGAGATTTGTCGCTAATTTCTAGCACACACAGCTTGGTGCAGAAAAAGGCAGAATGAGGAAGGTTTCTGCCAGACAATCGGATTAAGAGAGCAGCTGCTACAACGCAGCAAGCACATATTTGAAGCTGTGGTGTCTCTGGAGTCATCGAACAACAAAGTGTAGGATCATCCAGCGACTTGCAGTTCTATGTAAACCTAAACCTCAGCCCCTCACTAAACAACACTCACAAGCAGAAACGGTTGCAGTGGGCCGAGACATACATGAAGACTCATTTTCAAACAGTCTTGTTCACTGATCAGCACCATGATCAGCGTGGATGGTCCAGATGGATGGAGTAGTGGATGGACACCATGTTCCAACAGGGCTGTGACGTCAGCAAGGAGGTGGTGGAGTCTCATCCAGGGGAGAGAGCTGGTGGGCCCCTTTAGGGTCCCTGAAGATGTGAAAATGACCTCTGAAAAGTATGTGGAGTTTCTGACTGAACTTTCATCATTGGCTGCTATGGGCATACAAGGAGATCAACTGATGGTGTGGCTCCCATCCTCCCCTGACCTCAACACTATTGAGACCTTTTGGAGCATCCTCAAGTCAAACACCTCTGAGGGTGGAGGCAGTTCACATCCAAACAGCAGCTCTGTTTCTGACATCCTGCAAAGAAATTCAAGCAGAAACTCTCCAGAAACTCACAAGTTCAATGGATGCAAGAATTGTGAAGCTGCTACAAGATGAGGGTCAGATGTTCAAATGGAACTTGACCTATGAAGATGTTTTTGATTGAAATTGCTTTTGATTTGAGTAAATATGACCTCCTAATGCAGCAAATTGAACAAATTATCATGTTCAGTTCTTTAGAAGTCGTCATTTGTTGTGGAACTGTTGTGTGTAACAATGGGGAACAGTACATTTGAAAGGTTTTCTTTTAGAAAGAAAACAAAAAAACGTGTTTGTTCAATAACATTTAATATATACTTTAATGGTAATGGGCGGAACCTATGAACAGACTTAAAAGCTTGTGTAGTTATTCGTGAACACAAGAGTTTCGAACATGGAAGCCCGAAACGTGCAAGTACGCATTTACATACTTTGCCATTAAAAGTGGTTGCTCATTTCCAAGCCTTGTGTGAATGTAGCTTTATAAGCACTACTGCTGAACATATGGAGGAATATACACATTTTAGTCTTACAGACTTCGGAAAAATGAAAAACTATTGTTTAATTCAGAAAAACAAAGGTTGTTTTCCAAAGTTCAGATGAATTCCCCATTTTTTTAACTGTGTGCTGAACCAGGTTACCGTAAAGAAGACTAAAACCACTGTCTGTTAAAAGCGCATTAAGCCAATGCAACACTGACGCAATGCAGCTGCTCACAAAAGTCCTGTTAAACTTTAGCGGATCCTCTTCTGTTAAACCTGAAAAGAACCATTTCAGTTCGTCCCGTGTGTTTTAGAGGAGCAACGGAAAGCAGATTGAGCACACACAGGGGCATATTTAACCACACAGGAAGCTTTTTCCCCTCCTTCAGGTCTTATTAGTCAAAGCCCTGAACTCTGGATGTTGAGCAATCACAAAAAAAGCAAGCAGATGGCTCGCCTTGTCTTTCAGAGGCATGATTAACAAAGGACACGCTAATGTCAACCATCTAAGCAACTGTGGCCGGATTAACGTCTATCGGTGGAACAGGATCTGTCCGTGCCTTCAGGGAAAATCTGCCTCCTTAAGTGTTTGTAAGGGGAAAAAAATGATGTGCTTTTATGATGCCCCCCTTTTTTTGGAATAAACCACTTTTATAAAACAGGGAAATGAGAAACTCAAACATGAAACAGAAGCTCTTTAGGGTTTCTCGCTCGTATGCTTTTACAGCGTAAACGGGCAAACATGCACTCAAGTGCTCACTTTACCACAGATACTAAACATACATTTGATGGAATTGGATTAGCTTTGACAACACGTTGGGTCACTTCACCAAATCTTTAAAAACTGACCATGAAGAGAGGAGAAGTTACGATACTCTGCAAGGCTTCAGTTGGTTTGACTGAGTGGCCCAAAGGGCTATAATTCCCTGCATTTCAGAGAGGCCTTCCAAGCCTTACTGACGTCTCTGAGCCTGGATCGAGATGGTTAATGGCCCGCCTTTACCACCGCAAACTTCCCCACCGCTGCATTACCGACTATAAGTAGCGCAGAGCATACAAGCAGATGACGCTGCTTGAATCCCCCTTCTATTCCGAGGGGACGATGGGAATGGGGGCGGGAGGCAGAGACGTACAGACGCAGAGAGGGCCACCGGGTTGCAACAGCTTCCCTTTTGTCAAGCTGATTTCTTCCCCCTCCTCCTCGTCTTCTCCGCTGCCCCCAGAAGACACTGGTGCCAAACTGCCGGGTCGCCGTGGCGAGGGAGCATGTGGTGTTCGTCTGAGCGTCTCCTCGTGTGTGTGTGTGTGTGTGTGTTGTCTAGGGGAGGGGAACAATGTGTTGGGAATGAAGATGTAGAGCAGGGGCATACCTTTCAGTCATTAGTTGAGGCCTGCAGCAGAAGGTTACATTAATTGGATTCAGTAGCTGCAAGATCAGAGCAGCCCAGACCAATTTGTTAAATGAGTAAATTGTCTGTCTTGTTATTTGGGCTTGCTTTGACTGGAGAGCCTGTCTCTGACTGGGTGAAGAAGAGGGATAATATCAAACACATGAGCAGGAGTGGGGTCATCGCAGGAGAATGTCAAGCTGTGCGTCTTTCAAGCTATTGCAAAAATCGATTGAACGCCTTATTTGAAACTCACCAAACCTCATGAAACATTTGTTAAATGAAAGATTTTACCTTCCTGTACCACTCAGAAGAAACTTATTGGTGATCTGTCCATCTTTTTTCCATGTATAAGGTCAGGTAGCAACAGCAACAAACTTTACACACATGTAATTTGTAGCCTTGGTTTTTTTTGTCTATGAGGGACACAAAAAGTGAAAACAAAAATCTTGGGATGCCATGTCCTGTGAGTTGGCTGTTTAGTTTGTTAAACTCCTTTAAAGGAGAACAACAAACTAGATGTACTTGTACTGAGTTTGTCATTCCCCACCCACAGGTCATTGCTTTAGCGCTACTGTCTTCTTCGAGTCCTTAGTGTCTTAGTCACAACTGTCCTTATGGGTGGATTCGGGCTGTCTGCAGGTGAAAATTGGGCAAAAATTTACAGGGCACGCAGGGGGTATGCACGAAATTTTAAGATCATAGACCGCATGGTGAGCCCGTAGATCAACCATGTTCATGAACATTTTTTTCTATGGGCATGCTGCGGGTGACAACTTGTAGCAAACACTTAATTATGTCACGGTACAGTATGTGAGACGCAGGCACATCGTACGGATTTGTCTTTTTTTTTAACCTCTCCCGAACCTTTATCGCATAAATAGTTGAATTGTTGTGGTAGTCAAAAGAATGTCAACACCGGAGTTTAAGTCCAACTCAGATCATCTTTGATTTGTTGTTCCCAATGGTCTTTAAATTATGATTATCCTGTTGTTATCCAAAATCCTAAAACCTCGGTAATAGTCTCTGCAGAGCGGCTGAGAAAACGTAAGCCTGTGCTGATTTCCCGTCATCCCTTTGTTTACACTATCCCGCTAGCTTACAACCCCTTACAAACCCCAACCTAACATTAACAGTGAAACAAAAACAGCAATAAATATTGGATTTATCCAACCATACAGTTTGAGTTAGATTCTAGCTCAGACGAGGAAGAGTTTTGAAAATTTAGCTTTGCAATGATTTTATGCATCTAACCAAGTTGGTCGCATCTCTGGACCTAACAGACTGGCCTTAAAATAAAGACAAACGGGGTCATGTGACCACAGGACTTGTTTATCTCTTGTATTGTTTAATTGAACCTTGTTGTGCACAGTTACTGTTGAAGAAATGAACATTGTTTCAATGTGCCAGACATTAAGTGAAGTCTCTGAAGTAAGTAAATCATTTTTGTATGTTTAAAACAAGTGGGCACCGTTCATGCGCACACTTGCAAAAAAATGTTTGCCCCCAAAGCAGACATGACCCCACTTTTAATTCTAAATAATGACTGAAACAGAAAAGTGTTAACAACATTAAGATGAAATTTCCGTTGTTGAAAAAAAAGAGGGGCCACTCTTTGTTTTTCCATGGTTCCTGCGGTGAGCAGCCAGGCCTGGGCTTATGAAGATGAATGAGTCAGTACACTGATAGCAACTTGGGAGAAAAAAAAAACACTGCAGATCTCTGGAGTTCTGCAACATTTCTTTGCATCTGCTCATCCATCCATGCTTCCATCTCACCCGTCCCACAAAGGTTCATCAGGTGTTGGCAAAATAGCCTTCCACAAGTCCCCATTACCGCACCCACCATAACCTTCCAAGCAGGACTTTTGTAATCTGCCGTGCACCCTCATGACTCCCTGCCTCTGTGGCCAGGAAGCGTCTTGGATCTCTTCCACCACATTTGCAATTCATCAGTGAGTTTACTTTCTGCCCTTGTTCTTAACTGCAGCAGTGGCGAGGGTCCAGTAAAACAGCGATGACGTACTGCTGCTCTTGAGGCGTATAGCTGCTTCAACGAAGCGCCAGTTCCTCAGCCTCTCCCCAGAATGTCCCTGGACTTCTCTACTTCCTGCAATGCCGCACCCTGACTCCCTCCCACTCACCCACACAAACAAACAAATGTCCCATCTCAAATGTCCACCTACAAAATCCCTTTGTGGGACCCTGAGTTAAAAGGAGGGACTATTTTATTACACTTTTCACGAGAACAAATTACCGGCCTGTTTCCCCTCGCTTGACCTGTAAATGTCTTTCTTCAACCCTCAGAAACCCGGTTTGCCTTTTTTCTTTCTGTCATCACCACTTCTGAATTTTGAGTGATTTCTCTTCATTACCTCTCCAGTTGGTAATTAAAGCCAACTGAACACTAAGGAATCTGTGTATATGTGTAAGTCAAAGGAGGTTTCTGTAGTGCGTTTGTAATGTAGCGACTGGTTTGGTCGAGATCCCATCAACACCCGTCAGCATGTGTGCAGTCCGCCATGTTTGGTAGGAATGAAGCAAAAGGCTGCTGACAGAAATCTAGAGTAAAACTCACCGTCCTGGAGTTTTGATAAATATTAGGGAGAGCCATTAGGCCAAAGAAAGACCTTAACCATATCTGTCCTGTCTCCGGGTGAAAAATGGGCAAACCTGTAAAGATCGTAGACCGCTCAGTGAGTAAAAATGTTCATGCACATTTTTTGTGTGCAACAGATCATAGCAAACACTTAACAAAATTAGAAAACTAATTTAGGAAATCAGCCAGTCGAGGACGGTTTGTGCAGATATGCAGGTACAGTACATATCACACGCACACCCCATGCAAGGGTCTTGATGAATAGCAATGTGTGAGGCTCTCTAGCAAAATGCCTGCTTTAAATTTGCATTTGCATTAACTTGGCCCTCTAACATGGATGTAGACGAAGTGTTTTTTTCATGCAGAAATGTTGAAACTCAGTATTGGAAAAAAGATGTTTAGGGTCATGAAACTGTGTCGTGTTTTGTCTTCTGTAAAACCTTTGACTATAGGCCACAAGTTTTGTTTACAAAATGATGGGATACCACTAGAGTCTTGAGTCTGCAACCTTCAACACTTAGAGAGTCATTTGGGCCGATTTCTCACTGACCAAAACCCAGCAGGAACCACAAAGTCTTACTTCGCAATTTAAGAAAATAAGAGACTAATTTGTATTTCTGTTTTTGTTACCATTTTGATAGATATAAATGAACTATTGTTTTTTGTCATAAATAAAACACAAAGACAAATCAGCCTTTAACCTAGTTTATAACTTTTGACAGAGATGTTCAGCATAAAAAACACCCTGCGCCACAATGCAGAGAATAGTAGGTAGTGTCTCAGCAGTAATAATTCAGATGAAAACAGTTTATTTTATGAATGCAGTCAATTTTATTATTATTGTGGTGCATCTCAGACCGAAATGCATAAATGTGACTAACCAAAAATAAAACAGAGCTACTTAAGTAACCCCTACTGTATTTTTTGAGCTATAAGGCTCACTTAAAATCCTTGATTTTGTTCAAAAATAGAAAATCTGCCTTATAATTTGGCACACTTCAGGTTTGAAATTTGGTTGTGCTTATTGAGCTCAAATTGATTTTCTATGGTACACGAGGCAGAAAAATCTGCCAGTGCTTTGGTACGATTTTAGTAAACCATGAACGATCAAAGTGAGGAATCTCATGGAGGGATACGTTCTGCCCTTCAACTGTTTGTGAATGAGTTGAAAAAAGTTTGAGTTAGTTTACTTTAACTCTTTTACTTTACAGCTACTTATAATATGAAAGTTTTTTTTTATTTAACCAGAGAACCACAATCTAGGAGTAAAGCAGTTACATGTGGCTATGGAACCAAGGGTTGCAGCCCCCTGCTCTCGTTGAGCGTTCTGCTCATCAGCCCACATCCAAAAGTTAAAGGCGTAGTCCAAATGTTTTTTGTCAAATGTTAGGCAAGTCTTTGTATGAAGTGTTTTCCCCTTCTCTTTCTTATTGTTAAATCATAAAATCAAGTCCAGTGCAGACTGCTGCTCTTCACATGGGGTCTTGCTTCTTTTATAATCTCCTGGACAAGTCCTTGTTGTGTTTTTGGAGTAATTTTGCTTGGTTCTTTACTCCTGGGAAGGCTCTCTGTTCCAAGACTTTTCCATTTATACTTACTTTGATTGTGCTTCTTTTGCAGAAGCTTTGGAAAACATTAGCTTTAGGGTAAAATATAATACAAACAATATAGTAATCCATGATGAGATTAATGGGTTATTAAATCTAGATATGGCCCCACTGCACAATTTTGCTGCCAGTGAGCTGTTTTCCCACAATCTGCAACAATTTTTGGTGTCTGCAAAGGTTTTTATTGGAACCCTACAACTGCTTAGAAATGGTTACCTTTTTTCTTGTCACTAGCATGATCTAAAATACAACGGCTTTATATTTGAAAAACATTAAATTACATTAGCAGTGGACCTCAAAATATGCAGAAAATCCACAAAACTCTGGGGCCTCTCCTAGTAATTTCTGTGGTGTGTCATAGGATATGTGAAAGTCCATACTGTGTTCAAATTTGAACAAAAAGTAGCATATTTTCTGCTCTGTAGGGAGCACCGGATTATAAGGCGCACCATCAATGAATGGTCTATTTTCAAACTCAGTCATATATAAGGCACACCAAACTATTCTGTCTCATTTGCAACTGATTACCTGATCAGGTGTGTTTGGCCAATAAGGAGCTTCAATAGTAGGTTGGATGGGAAACATGTAGGACACCGGTCCTTGAGGCCTGGATTCTGACACCCCTGCTCTAGAACTTGTTTGTGACATGCTACATGTTAGCCACATTAGCGTATTCACAATATCTGTAACTCCCAAGCTTGTAACATGTAACAAACGGGCTGAAATTGCTAAAACAAATGTTACTGTGACTACAGTAACCCCCAACATTGTTAGTAACACATTAAAGAGAAAAAAAAAAGCTGTCTGACACTGCTACACATTAGCAACGTTAGCAAACGTTTCTTTTCTCTTTGAAGCGTTATCAATCTCCGTATCAGAAATCTCATTTGCTTTCATGTGAATCATTTTCCTGGAGACACGCGCACCTTTCCGTCTTTCCTCAAAAATCCATGTTCAAACCAGTTGTTGTAATTCGTCGCTCACTTTCTTTGCACCTCCACCAGGAAATCGTTTGCTTGAGGCTCCTTTTTCTGCACCCGTCTTCTCAACATCATCCATCTACTTGCACCCCTCTTGTATATGTATATTTAAGATCCACCCCAAAATGTCGTGCACATTCCTGCTCACCAGAATGTTCTTTGGGGTATGCCATTGCATGAAGTATGAACGCTAAATTGAATGAGCGTTTCTTGGTTATTGCTACACTGGCTCACAGTACGTCAGCAACTCAGACTCGGGTGGAGGGCATATCTTAAAGGAGCTTGGCTCGTATTAGAGACTGGCGTCTAAAGCAACGAACTGGAAGATATACAGTACGTCACAAATTTACTCAAAATGATCCATAAAAGGGAATGCAGGTTAGAAATGTAGAATTCTATGACAATTTACACATTGTAAAATCCAGCCATTTTTATTTGGAGAGCTGAGATTGTACACAAAGATTATATCAATCAAAATGCATTGTAACTATTACACATTTTGTTGTAGTCAGGATCTTTTTCTTGGAAAAGTATGATAGGTAATGTTCAAACTGACAGAACACTTGGTTCTAAATTTACCACTTCTCCAGAGTCTCTTTCTACTCCCCCCATGCTGGTCCTTGTGTTTTCGGAGGGAAATGGGGTTTGGCTTTTTGGCTCATGTAACTTAATTCAAATTGATTTAGGTCAAGCTATGTGACACAGAAATTGATTTTTTCCGTTTTCCTTGTTGTCATTTCTTTATAATGGATCTTACACAGAAAAGTATATGATCTGTGTGGGAGAAAACGAAATGAAAATATAAATAAAGGATTCCAATAATAATAACGAGCAGCTACGGTTCACAAGTGGAGTAGTGAGAGGTAGAACTGTCTGGAGTTAAAGTAAGCTTGACGTCGACTTGCATTTGCTGTGGGAAATATTTGCTGGAAACTGTTCCAAAAGAAAAATAAGCCAGGTTGAGTAAGAAAGAAGAGAACCGCTGTAAAAATGTGTTTTACTTCAGTAATTATTGAAAAAAGATGTATTCTGATGTAGTCAAATTATAGTCTGTCACCAGGTCAAGATAATCCAAACTGTCAAATATGCATTAAATTAAACCAGAATTTTCTTTGTTCTAAAACAAGCTATATTATTTAGCAATTATTTTCTACAAGACTGAGTAGTTTGGATATTTAAGCTATGTTAGTTAGCTGACCTGCAAACTAAAGTAGTGACTCACAATTCTGGTGGAATACAGTGAAATTAATTTTAGAAATGTTTTTGAAAAAATGTTACATGTTTTATTATTGGTTTTGGGAGGCTTTTGCACAAAAAAGATAACTAGCTTAGAATGTTAATGTTTTTTTCTGATATCTATTTGTAGCTTTGCTATCCTTGTTTATCTAACGGCAGAACAGAAGACAGAATTCCCATTTGCTCAGGTACAATCAAGCTTCTCTGCTGATCCAGGTGCGTGCCATTTAACTCTGAGAAAAGCTTTGGATCGGGACCAAACTCATCCCATCACTGATGGAGACACACCTCTGTCTCAATGCTAAGTGTCAGGCAATAGCTGGAGTTATTATGTGTATTATATTCCCCTCACACCTCACACTGGGGAAATTTTCTCCCACCGTGCCTCATGGTGTCCCGTCACAGAGAAAATGAGCTTCTTTGTCATCTAGACGTGAAGCAAAGAGAGGAGAGGTTAAAGCAAAGCAAACACATATATAAATATATATATTTATGTCTCTACGAGGTGAGGAAAAAAAGGGAAACACCACAGCAGAGGCAGAACCATAATCCCTGGGACAGTCTGGTTAATTGTCTTTGTTTTTTCTGTTTTCTGCCATGGAGCAGAAGTGGAGCGATCAACCTCTGATCAGAGGATCCAAAGTTTGGTTTTCACCTTGTGCCGAGGTGTCCTTTGGCAAGACACCGAACCCCACAGTGCGTTTCAGGTTGGTGCCATTGTAAGGCAGCGGAGCTACAATCAGAATGTATGTGTGTGAATGGGACTGTGACTGTGACATCAGCACTTTGGCAAGGTAGAAACGAGCTATATGTGTATACATCATTTACCACATTCAGGGGTTTGAGGCAACTGGTGATGTGTTGAAGGATTGGTTGTTTTCTGAAGACAAAACAGATGTTTGAATCATTTAACAAGCATCAAAGCTTAAAAAAACTGCAGAAAAATTCATATTTTTTCTACTTTAAGAACTTTTTATTGAAACTTAGCACAGAAATGAAATGAGTATCTGTCCATTTTCTGCCAGAGGCGGCTGCAGATCTACTGACTCGCAAATAAAAGGAGTTTAAATTACCAAAAATGTCTAGGAAGAGAAGGTGAGGCGCCCGTTGATGACCTTTCCAAAATGCGTGGTGTGGAAAAGCACAGCAAGGGGAAAAAAAACAACCTCTTCATCCTATAAATCTAGTTAAAGGGGCCCCTCTCACGCTGTTTCTATGACTCGCTCCTTCTCTGTCTCTTACATGCAGACCCCCGTCCTGGTAGCGTTGCAAAATGTCAGAGTACAGACTGGCAGAGGATGAAGGGCAGCGGGTGGAGGAAGTGTGGGAGTGGGATGGAAGGGGGTCTGGGGTAGGGGGGTGGCTTTAGGCAGGGGCGGAAGAACGATGTTCCTGAGGTTTTTCAGGCACCATATTTGTCTAACATGTCTACCCATTTTGAACAGGTTCAGTCACAGTTCATGAAACAGAGCGCCTTCATTTACCAGCCTCCTTTTGACAGGCTTATGCTTTATGCTCCAACTCACACAAACCACCTTTCTGGTGGAGAAACCCGCACTTCAGTGGGGAACCGAGTGAGCTCCCCACTGAAGTGTTCCTTAAAGCTTTCCTTAGAATCCTGGTAGCACTCTCAAAGCCCTTTTCAACTATTTCACAATCTTTTTTTGGAATAGAGTTTGTGTAAGTTGGGATCAAAAATGGAAGCTAAGGACATTTTTAAAGTCTCACTCTGATTATCTTTTGTCCTTTTATAAAAATGTTCCCAGTGGTCTTTTAATGATTGGAATGTAGTTTTAAGCCAAAACCCCCCAAAACAGTTGTTTTTTAGGACATAGTTTCTACAGAGCGGCAGGAGTTCTGTAGCAATTCATCTCTGAGTTGTGGGCTGTTGGTGTGGAGTGACCCCACCTCCCTTCCCCTCACCGAGAGATCTCTGTTTACACTCTCTCCCACTAGCTCACAGCCCCTCACACCCCCAACCTAACATTACGGGTGCAACAAAAATGGGGAGCAATATTGGAGCTATCCAGCCGTTCAGGTTTGAGCCAGTTGACGTACACGGATCTATTCGTCTACAAGCGGATCCATCAGAATGAAACAGAGCGGAGAGCTTGTTGCCCCGCTCTGTGTATTTTCTTTGCCACAAATACAATCTTTTTCAAACAGCTTTTTTTTTTTTTTCATCTGGTCCTGATTCACAACAATTTAAACAAAGAAAAACTCAGAAATGCAATTTTAAACCTAATTTTCTTATTGTATATCCTTCCTCATCAGGAAAATGCCGCACGAACATATTGAAAACACCATTTCCATCGAAGTGGATCTTTAAAGCATAACTTCTGAAAATTTCACAGAGATTTTAAGCTTATTTCGATTTCATTTTTCTCACCATTGGCTTTTCATGTTCAAATAAATCCATCCACTGAAGGACAAAGATGATCCCAGATTTCAAAATATTAGTTAAATAAATCAGCATTGTCTCAGATTTCAATGCAGACACGGGCATCTTTGCTATCTTGCATTTTTAATAAGTTATTAAAATTTATGAAAAATGTCAGTGTTGTATTTCTTTTAGGTTGTCTTCCTATCCACAATGGTATCAATTTACTTTAAAGGTACAGATAAACAGAACTGAAAAACTCCTGCACCTTTTTTTGCTGATTTAATGTTTTGAGTTAAAGACTTTCCATCAGTTAATGTGGCGCTTCAGACCATTAGCTGTTCTTTTCACTCCTGGATGGGGCAAAAACATAATTTTACAAAGAGGGAAATAAAGTTAGGTAAGTAGATGTAGTGTGTGGCAGAGACAACAAAGAGAGAAGCTGAGAGGTGGGCAATAGGGGGGCACCGGCTGGGTTTATGACCAGGCCGGGCAAAGGGGAGGGTAGGTGGAGAGACATGGATCAGTGCCACTGACGCCTTCAGACAACAATGCTCAGTTTCTGCTGTAATCCCATGATTCATCAGGTTCAATGGAAGACACTCGATAGCAGATGATAATGAAACTTCAACCCCAGACAGCCTGGCTGCCAGGGGCTTTTCCTCAACAGGCCAGCGGCTCCTTAATGCACACTGCCTGACCAGACTTTTCACCTTTCTTCACCACTACAGGCAGCTCTGCCCAGCCATGACCTCATGCAGTCCTTGGGGGAGCCACTTTTAAATCTGCCAGTATCACCTCATTTCAGGAGCGAATGTGTGTTTGACTTCATTTGTAATTTATGTTACCTGGTCTCAGGTTTGGTTTTGGGGCAGCAGGGATCCTGGCTGACGTAATGGGACATATATTCCACCAGAATATAAATCAGGGAAAGTTTGTTTTTTGATAAAACACACTGTATATCTTGAGGTGCTTGAGTGGTTCTGTCAGATGGATGCAAAGACCCTGCTGTAACACCATTTCCATCTGAAATTGACACTTTGATGATAATTTTAAAGTAGTAGTGTGTAAATTAGACAAAAGTTAGGAAACACAGGTTAATATCTACTGAGGTGACAACAGCTGAGTGATCATAAATGTTGCACAAACTCGACTGTAAATTTGATTGGTGTGCAGATAGACCCACTGAAAATGTCGTCACGTCCATCCGCATGGGGCTGGAACTATTCGGGTATTACTAGTTTTTGGGTTGGACAGACTGTGGAGGGTCAAAGAAAGGAGCAGTTGCATTCACAGAGCCTAGGTGTGTCTTACGGTTTCCCTGTGACTCGTATGGCCACCTTAAGGGACATCATGAAAATGGAACGTACCATTGTCATGCGTGGGGTATTTGCAAGGATGATGTCGGATGCATGGGTTTACGATGTACTGGTGGGAGTGTTGTGCGTGCTCCTACACCACACTCTAGTCATAAGCACTAGTCGCAATGACCCTCATGGTTAGATGTGGGCTGCATGCAAAAAAAATGAAATATCTGTAGGAAAAATCTGGATTATACCTACTTCACCTTTACTTTCCCCTTATGTGTTTTGTGGAAAAAAAATGTGCATGAACATTTTTGGTCTATGGGCTCGCCGTGTGGTCTACGATCCTGCTATTTCAAATGTGTACCCCATACAGGTTTGCCCATATTTCACCTGCAAACAGCTCGTGTCTGCACCATGGCCGCCCCAAGAACAGAAGCGTTTCAGACACAACATGAGACTGTGTGCTGTTAAGTCAAATTTAGCACCAGTCTTTCTTAAAAGTTACAATTGTCAGCACTTGTCGGGTAATCGGATTTATGCTTCATGTTGCTACTGTTGCTTTTATGCTCAGCTGCGCATGGGCTCATAAACCCGCTCTACACGGCATAAATGTCAGCCAAACTAAGAAGCAACAGCAGCCGCAGGTAGAGGCAGTATGCAGGCTTCCTTCTGTATAGTCATCAGTTTCTTATCATCAGCAGAGGAAAAGGAGGGGAGCTCAGCATGTGGTTGGCTCCCCCCGCGCTGTGTGTGGCGGCGGCAGTGCTGAGGGGAGCTTCCAAGTTTTGCTGCAGTCTTCACATCCGAGGCAAAAGAGTTTGACTCGTTTTACAGACGGAGAACGTTCCAGTCCAATGAAAAGAACATGCAATGGGGAGGAGGGAGGACTGGAGAACCAGCATTTTTTTTTTCCTCCTTAAAGGAAAATTCATTGTTCTGCTGCTGCTTCTCTGATGGTGCAGTTGGCTGTATTGGAAAAGCTAGTAAACTGTCTGAAAAGGGCATTTCATGTGGTAAAATTGCTGGTAAAATTGACATTTTAAGGTTAGTTGAGCAGATAAATTGATTTTTTAAACAATTCGACTGTGTTCAAGTCATCGACTGTATATGAGAACTGGACTGAGTGACTGAGTGTAGTTCAAATGTTCAAGTTATAAACTGACCAATCAGATGCTTCCATAAAAGTATGTGATCTTACATCCAACGTTCGAAACGTTTGGATGATAGATTCCCTGAGCCTGCTTTGCCTAAAGTTGCAGGGGGTGTGGACTTCTAACAAGCTCACTTCTGATTGGCGAAAGTGGTAGCCACAGAAACGCTGACTCAGACAGACTTGGATCAGTCACAGCTTATTGCTGTCGTGTGGCTCCAATATAGAGGCATCCGTAATGCCAAAACAAAAAAAAAAAACGGTTGGAGGCAGAAGCAAGTCGTTTTCCATGAGACACTGTCCAGTCCTCATGTTCAGTCAGTGGTTCGATTCCAAAATTTATTTTTGGTGTCTCTTACGAGCTCCGAGTGAAAAGAAAGATTTGTTTCTGAGATAAAACCCAAGCTTCACAAAGTGGCAATAAGCAATTTAATAGAAAGTTCTGTATCAAGCACAAAACCAAGATACCTGTAGATATCTACTTCTTCTATTGATGGATCATTGTCAGTTTTTTCTATAATAACGGTGTGCTCTAAAGTGCGGAAATACAGCAAGTGGGGGGAAGAAGCGCGTTGGTTTCTTGATCATTGTACAAACCATGGTAGTTGGCCTTTATTTATTTACTACAAAGCCAGTAAAAACATCAGTATTGGTAAGAAGAATTCTAATTTGAATATCACTGGATTTTAAACCATAAATGTGTCAAGCCTTGGTACTAGGAGGTCTGATGGCACAATAGTACATCCATTGCCTGTTCTAACCCTCACTAAATATTTGTGTCTTTTTTATTCTATGTAGTTGAGTTGTGAATTTCTTTCAAAGATGTGCAGTTTGTCATCAGACTCTGTTCTAAATGCTAACCTGTAAAGTCTTGCAACATGACTTCACACCTAATGTCTTCAGTCAGTCTACAGTTATGCCAACGAGGGCAAGTTCAGTTAAGAAATCGAATGTGTGGAAGGCTTAAAAGGGAATTAGCTGTGTTCCTATCCCTTACTCCGGTCTAAAACTGCAGGATTTTTTTTTTTTCATGAAAACATGAGTAAGTATATGGAGTATACGTGTATAGAACTTTTCTACCTTCCTTGAAGGCCCTAGGTACTTTACAGTCACACACACATTCACACACTGATGGTGGCTCTGCTGCCGAGACTTGGTGCCACCAGAGTCAATGTGGGGGTCAGTGTCTTGCCCAAGGACACTTCAACACATAGACAGATCTCTTTTGGAGATCAGCAGTGATTTCCAAAATCAGAGATCAGTGGGAATTGAACCTGCAATATTCCGATGAGGGGTCGACTTCCATGCCGCTGCTCCACAGCCACTCCCTAGTGAATATGTGAACGTGGCTAACTTGAGCAGCCAACTAGTTGGCTGAAAGAAGAATGATCTTGAAGTTGTATTGAATTAGCCTGTAAATCTACGGGAGTTTTATGACAGGGATTTTCTGAAAATATTCAGAGGTTCTGTGTAAAGTTTGTTGTTTTCCCTTGTAAAGGTGACAGTCTTAAATTTTGTTTAGTTAATTCAATTGCTTCTGCAACTGCACTTTTACATAGAAAGCACAAGTCCTAGGCTATTCGTAGGCTTTCTTAAATTTTTATTTACAAAGCTTTCAATGTCTTTTCATGAGCAGCAACCGGAGGATTTTTCATTTCCACAAATGACTTACAAATTGAATTTGAACTTTTGACAAAATGTTATTTTAAGATTTTTCTATTTGTAGTTACAAGTTGCAAAATGTTAATCATGAAACAAAAAGACATTGCATACCATTTGGTCATTTACTGGAACATTAATGGGGCTCCTCGTAGGCTGAAGAAAAAAGTCTGGAAGAAGGTGCCACATCTCTTCTATCTGATGATTTTCATAAACCAAGCCATGAATCTTGCTTGATTTAATGTCTATATCTGTAGACAATCGCTCCATATATACCTAGAGCCCCTTTAGACACAGCGGAGGGTCCTAACCATCAGTCACAACTACCGTAATGGCTACAAACGGGTGTCTGCGAGCAGCAGGTTGCATCAAACACATACACAACACATAAGGGTAAGTACGGGTGGAGTAGATGCAGCGGCAGAGCTAGAACATTTTCTATGGGGGGCAGCAAAGAGGCAGAAAGGTGTGGAAGGACGACAAATGAGAACAGAAGAGTGGAAGGCCATTACAAATGAAAGGAATCAAAATATATATTTCAAACAGTTTCATTACTGAAACTGTTATTATTAACGAGTCATACAAAAAAAATGTATTTCCTCTTTCTAGCATTTCTAACAAGGAAAAGATGCAGAATTTGGCTGAGTCCAGATCTGCCAGGATACACAACACAGGGGCAAAGCAAATCATTTGAGGAGCTCAAAATTTCATGTAAGAATATTGCTTTTGTTATTTTTGCAATGACTAAAGAAGCTGGTATTGATGATGTCTTAATCTTTGTCAATTTTGAAACTAATATTGATTTAAAAAAATTGAGGGGCAAATATTTTTACTGGTGGGGGCAGCTGCCCCTGGCCGCCTGTTAGTCCACCCCCTGATTACAGATTTGTCTTTTTTTCTATCTTCCACATCCTGCGCAAGGAGCCCATTAGTGCTGTTGAGTGCAGCCTGACTGTTAGAATTTCAGAAATTAGACAAGCAGAGTATATTTTGTTTGGACATCCTATGGGTGTCCTGTGGGCACTCACGTATCACCTGCACACCCCGCGCCTGACTAGAGTGGCGTCAAGACACCGTACGACAGCATCATCCGTACATCAGAAGTACGTGTAACTTTCATTTCCCTTTCAAATTCTTCACAATACACTTACCACACGCACGACAATCGCACGTTTCATTTTCACAACGTCCCTTAAGGTTC
Source organism: Adrianichthys oophorus (assembly GCA_036245035.1). Lineage (NCBI taxonomy): Eukaryota > Metazoa > Chordata > Actinopteri > Beloniformes > Adrianichthyidae > Adrianichthys > Adrianichthys oophorus. Next base: position 43,442,016 of record BSAI01000108.1, read on the forward strand.
ACTTAAGAGGAATCTTCTTTAAGCTGCAGCCGCTCCTCCAAAAACCCATTTTGTTCAGACCCCGACCATTGATCTGATAGACACACAGAAACTCCCAATGTGAGAAGAGATCCTCCTGCGAACATGAAATGCAGCAGAGTAAGTAAGGCGTGAAGAACAATTTAAATTCAGAAAACCATTTTGGTTGCTTTTGGTTAAACAAAGCCGTCCTGTCCCTCTGTTTTGGTGATCAACTCGGTGGCTTTTTCATGCAATGTTCTGGTGCATTTTGGTAGAAATTTGTCTGGAAAGCCAAGTGACAGAGGTGAAATGTGTGGCATGCATCTGTACTTTCAACTTCACTCTTCCTCTGGATGGGACAGGGAGCAGAAAAGTTGCCAGAGGCTGCGGCTCCTTCCTCCATACATTCCAGTCAGCGCTGGAAATGTGACCGCCAATTATTTTTATTCTGGGTAATTCGGGCTTCTTGGGGTTAGAATAGTGGAAAGGTGGCAGACTTTGGATCGGCTAAATATAATTCCAAGAAAGTATGTGTTCTAGCATTTTTACAGAGGCCTCATTCTTTTTTGTTGTTCTTTAACTGGCCTGAATCTCCAACTGTTGTGTTTACTTGTGTTGGAGGAGCCAGGAGCTAAGCTGGAGCGCTAAATTCGACTGTCTTTTCTGACAGACCAAAATAATATCATACACGTTTTTTGAATCCCACAAATACTTAAACAGAATACTGTCTTGATAACTAAAGTCATTACCGGAGTCAAATGAGGATTTAACCTAAACAGCCACAAGGAAGCGAAGACAGACCGGAGGTCAGAGAGGGCAGACGGAGAGGTGTGTTTGTTGTTTGTCCTGCTGTCAGGTTTTTGGTAAACAGGAAAAGGGCCGTTCTGTCAAAGTCACAGTCCAGTCCAGTCCAGAGCGGTCCAGGAGACTTCCTGCTCTCAGTCAGCCAAGAGGCAGAGCCAGACAAAGACGGCAGAAGGGAGGGAAGGAATGAGCGCACAGCCTGAGATGTCCACCAACTCTTCAGGCACTTCTGTCCCCTCAATGCCATGTTGGTCTCCACACCCAGGATGCCACCGCCAAGTTTCCAGCTCAGTCGCAGAGACCTGTGACCTCAAACTGGCACTTCAACACACATTGATTTTATTCAGTCCTCTGCAGCAAACCAAGCACAGCTCAAGCACGCCAACTTTGACATATAAATCAATAAAAACGGAAAAAAAAGTAAAATACTCATCATGAAGGTCTTTTCCACAGACGTGATCTAAATGATTTAAGTGAAATGCATAATTTTGAGATTTATATGATGTCTTGTCATCAGATGGATGCCTTCTGGTAAAAAAAATGTCATTTATAAAAGTGTTAAACTGGTTGAGTTTGTGTACATGTTGAAATTTAAATAGTTGTACGGAACAGAAACTCTGACAGTAATCCAGTCCATCGATCATAGACTTATAGATGCTTTTGATGCATTCTAACAGACTGGGTTATAAGGACTTATTGTTGTCCGGGTCCTTGGACGGTCATAAAGAGAGGATAGGTCGCATCCTGAAGGGAATGCAGGTGTGTCCCACAGTTCCCTTGAGGCACCTTGAAAATGGAACGTATAATTGTCATGCGTGACGCAAGTGTATCGTCAAGTATTCAAGTTTCACGCACTTGTGATGTGCGGGTGACTCTGTCATACAGTGCCCTTATGCCACACCCTAGTCATTAGTAAAAGCAATAAGTCACAACTGTCCTTATGGCTAAACACAAAAAATGGAGCAAACCTATACAGGCCATAAAGGAGCACGCACGTTTCATGTGAACAGCACAGGCTCCTTGCGCAGTCTAAAGATTTTGGATAGAGGGTTGAAAATATTTTAAATCTGCATGATGTAGCCGTGACTAACCTACTCCACCCTTACTTTACCTTTGGGTGTTGTCTATTTGCTACAATCTGCCGTTTGCAGTCACGGCAGCTAACTTTTTTGGAACAAAATACAAGTTTCATTTGTGCTACTTCATAGAGGACAGATTCATCTGTAAAACTGTGAACTAGCCTTAGTTAGACCTGAACCTGTTGTATCCAGTCAAGAGTCTGTGGAAAAACTGGTGCGTCTTGTGTGTCACTTTTTTTTTTTTTTAACTTGTCCTGTCCAACAGCTGAGCAGACAGATATGAGCTGAGAGCCTCTTGCATTAGACAGATTTTACTCTTACAATCGTTACAATTGTGTGTCACATTTTTACTTATAGCAAAAAGGGTTAACGTAGGTTTGTGTGTAGTTGACACAAAGTTGTCAATTACCTCTTCAATGCTTTATTTAGTAAACCTAGTGTTCCTCAGTCTGCTGAACGTTTTCATGTAAACACTTAATAAAAAAGAGATAGTGTTACCTGAAGCTGCAGGAGTGGCGGAGATAGACCTTGTTATATATAGGGGGGGGGGTCTTTGGAAATGAGAACAGGAATGTGGAGGAACATTACAAATGAAAAGATCAAAAATATTTTTTCAAACAGATTTATTACTGCTATTTTAGCTGCATCTCAGCTAAAATATCTGCTGTTTTAATATATTAAAACAGCAGATATTTTAGCTGAGATGCTTTGAATAATGCTTAAATTAGTTTGTATTGATGATTTCTTAATCTTTGTCACAAATTGATACTAATTTTGACTCAAAAATTGCAAAGGGCCAGAAAGGGGCAAAGCTTTTTGCTGGGGGTGGGGGTCAGGCAGCTGCCTCTCTGTAGCTCCGCCCCTGAGCTGCAGAAGTATTCATTTTCACAGAGCTGCTGTTTACAAGTCTCCTCCTGCCCATTTGTGTTTCTGTGCATTGTAAGAAAAACAATTGTTATCATGAAAAAACTAAACAAAAACAGGAGATGGACAAAGCCTGTGCCCACTGGCATGAATTGGTTTGTGTGTGGAAAAAGTCAGATTTAAAGCTAGGCTTTTAAACATGGTGTCTTTAGGAAGCTGCATTTTGAACCTGCCTCCATTGGTCATTTCAGGAACTGCATTCTTTGGTACTTCATGGTTTCCTTTAAAGACCCGCCCCAAAGAAAACTTTGGTATTTTTAAAATGTTTCTGCAGCATTTTTCTCGTGACAGAGGACATATGTAAAGAAAGTTAAGTAAGCTCAAACTTGCCTTTCTGAGTGTCCAAATCGTTGTTAATCAGAAGCAGATGAACAAAATGCTGTTTGAAAAAGCCTGTAGCAACACATAGGTCAGGGTTCTCCAACCCTGTTCCTCGAGAGCAACCGTCCTGCTTGTTTTGCAGTCAACCTTGCTTCAGTAGATGCTGATTAGCTGGATTGAATCAGCGCAGTTTCTGATTGATTGAACACACCTGATCCAGGTGAGCAGCAATTACTGAAGCAGGGTTAGCTGCAAAGCAAGCAGGGCGGTAGCCCTTGAGGAACAGGGTTGGAGACCCCTGACATAGGTGCTAATGTCGGCAGGCCACAAGCTCTTGGACATTACTCGCCATTTTTGTTACATCTGTATTTTTAGGTTGGGGGTGTTTTAGGGGCTTTTAGCTAGCAGGAGACAGTGTAAACAAAGGGATAGTGGGAAAAAAGGGAAGGCTTACTCCATGCAAACATTCCCGCCCACAACTCAGAAGCAAATTTCCGATTGACTACTTATGCTCTGCAGAAACTTTGTCCAAGAAAACAACACCGATTTAGTGTGGTATTTTCACAATTAAAAGAGCACTTAGACAACAGGTTTAATAAATGTTCACAAAACATTTATGATTTAAAGTACATATCTAGCCCCAGTCTTGTCTATTTGTCTACAATCCCAGAAAATGTGAGTATAATATGTAAGAATATAAAACATCAAGAAGAAGGAACATGAGAAACTGGAGAAATCCCAGGGACTAAGGGAAGTACTGGAAAAAGCTTGGAAGGTGAGGGTGGCAGTGGTGATCAGAGCACTCGGAGCACTAACCCCTAAACTGGAGGAGTGGCTACAGCAGATCCATGTAGACCACAGACCTCCCAGTCCAGAACAGCTGAGATACTGCACAGGACCCTCAAGCTAACCAGGCCTCTGGCAGCGGACCAGAGCTTGGGGGTGAGGTTCCACCCGCAAAGGGTCCTTGCCTTCCCCCAACAGCACCTGGATTGACTACAGCAACCCTGAAAGGGATTCAGCTGGTTCTGAAGAAATGAATCTATACTTTTGCAACCAAAGATTCCGTATTCCTATAACAGAAAATTGTTATTTCATTCAATGATTCTATTGGTTTGTTGTCTATTAAGCAAGAACACATTTCTAATAATGCTTCTTCCTGACCTCCACACACCTCAAGGAGACTGCTGTGTTTATCAGGTTTTGGAGGGTTCAAAGATATAGATTGTCTGCAGTGAGGTGTTACTGAGCTTCCACAGACTGACCAACATCCCATTTATCTAATTCTTTTTCTCATCCTTCCTCTTTCTCCATGTGTTTCTTTATCCCTCCACTTCCTTTTTTATCTCGTCCACTTTTCTGTGCCGTCTTTGGGCCTCCCCACTTTTGTTGGACTGCTCTCATCCCTTCATGGATTCCACTCTTTATCTTGTCCTGTACTTTGGCTTCAGTTTTAGTCTACCATGCAGTTGAGGCAGACAGATGTATTTGCAAATCTGAATTGTTGTTTTGCCACTGTTGTTCTCAGCCTCTTGATAAAATGACAGTGCTGACGTGGGTAGAGGAGAAGCTTCCCTCCCAGTCCGTCCTTGAACTCATCTTTCACTTTAACCTCAAAAGTCTTGCTTGATTCTCAAGTATGACAGATGAAGTATTATAAGTGGATATGAATGCAAAAAACAGATTTGAAGCAATATGTCAGGGGGAAAAAGACCTTTCAGAAGTCCATTCAAGAAATCCATTTCGGGCAAGCTCCTAAAACAGCTGCTGTGGCTTTTGGAGCAAAGGAATCACATTTTTGTTGGGAAGAGAGAGAGCAAGAGAATCCTCCAAACACATGGTCTCAACCGGCAGAAGACGGCTGAACTACGCAACAATGCCAAGAAGAGATGATAGGCCACAGTAAAACCAGTCTGAGGTATCTAATTTAGGAGCTCACTAAATAGAAAAATGAAAAACAGAGAGACTCTATCTGGAGGAGACTGAGCCAGTTAAAACAAAGATGAGAATAATTGACGCTGTCTGTGACAATGCCGCCACTGAACAGCTCTGATTGGTGCCTGAGGGGCGCTTTGGCTCCCAGCTCACCATGGCGCTTAAAGTCTGCTGAGTCTAAGCTATCATGAGGTCTTCTTTTAAAAGTCTTCAACCCGCCGAGCCAATTAGCATGACCCCATTTGAGGAGTGGGAGAATGTGTCCCGAGCCCTGTGGGATGCTCCTCGTTTCCTGTTTGCAATCCATTCTCCAAGGCCCAAGACATATGGGGAACACATTCAGGACCGTCCTGCAGTTACAGAGTAAACCACACAGTAAGCTAAGCACTAACATACACCAGAGGCAGACGAAGATGCTCAGATTCATCAATTTTTTTCCATTCTTTTGGTTACTTATCAGGATTGGAATCTAGTTACACCCCGCAGAAAATGAGGCATAAGCAAAAGTAAACCAAACCTAACACAGGAGCAAGACTTTTTGATAGCAAATTAAACTTGGAAGACATTTGGAATGATACACAACAGAGAAAACCAAATTAGTTCTTACTGAAGCACAACGTAGAGATTTTGCAGAACTTGTTCTCTTAATGGAATGATCTTGACGTCATTAATAAATCTCTTACTCATAAGGCTAAATGTTGATATGTTTTCAAAAATAAACTAACATATTTAGGACACACCGGATTAAAAGGAGCACCGCCAATGACTGGTCCATTTATAAACTTCAGAATCCGCTGGATTTAGATGAATCCTGTAAACGATTGAAGAGTTCACAGTAGTCCAAAGAATGTCAACACATAGTAACACAAATTCTGAAGCTAGCATACTTTAGGAGTATTCTGTTCATCTGCATGACAACCTAAGATGTGTTTTTAAAAATAGGAATTCAGACATAAATAGGAGCCCCGCCACATATTTTAAAAGTGACATTATATTAAGGCAGAGTCTGCTTGTCGGCCTTGTCCTTTAGATATCACTGTGTACAGATACTGAGCTGAAAATGGACGCAGTCACATTCTTCGCTTGTCTTTTTTATGATAATTGAGGGTTTAATTGCAGTCCGGTGCCAGAGGGCATTGGCCTGGTTCTGTATTTACCCTCAGTGTATCTAATCAGCTTCCTGCAAGCCTGCTTTGAGGGTTATCACTGAACAACGGCTGGTTAACCATTGGCTTTGCGCACCACAGTCAGACAGATTAGATTTATACACCCTTGTTGTAGAGCAGCCAAGATAAAGTCTGGTGGCAGTATCGCATGTTGCCTAACTCTGTGCTTTCTGAGTCACAGTCTGAATATGACAAATATTAATCGCCTGCACGTCTCCATTTATGTGACAAGACTTTGGCAGAAACTGGTCCTAATTGTATTTCTTCTTACTGAGAGCCAGAGCTGGAAGTCCTTCAGTTTTCTCAGCACCTTCATTTATGATAGTTGCCTGATATTAACGTTGCTCTGTAAACTTCATCCCATTAGCAGTTGTTAAGCAAAAAGGGGACAGTGTGGGCGAAGGGGATGATGGCTGGTGGCAGTCAACTACAGAGCAGTCAAACAGAGGAGGCTTCATTAGATCACTGGCCTCTGCTCACAAGTTTGAGTTCACGGGTCATCAAACAAGGTTTGTTGTGAGGGAAGAAGAGACAGAGAGGAGACAGATCGGCCTGAAATCACCGTCCGCAATATTTCAGCTTCTTCAAAGATATGGCGAGAGAGAGATGTCACGGACAAGGCCGTCAATCGAAATTTTGGAATAAAAATAGACTAAATAACAATGTTCCTTTTTTTCTATGAACGGGACACACTGGATGACTTAATTCGGGAAAACTGACTAGCTAACTAACCAGCTCAGTGGTCTTATGGTAGAGTATCTGCCCTAAGACTGGAAGGTCATGAGTTCAAATCTTTGGATGAGTCATAACAAAGACTCAATCCCTCCCTGTTTGAGACTCAGCATAAAGGGGTTAGATTGGAGGATTAAACCATCAAATAGTTCCCCAGCACAGCTGTGTCTGCAGCTCACCTCTCCCCCAGGGGGGGTGGGGTCAAATGTGGAGAGCAAATCTCACAAACCCAGATGTGTGACAACTAATGTGTCTGGCACCAATCCATGAGTCACTGAGTTCTAGCCACACAAAAACAATAGATGCTACTTTTTTTGGACCATAAGGAATTTAAAATCCAAAAATTTCTCAGAGATTTCTCAGTGTTTACTGAACTCTAAACAATTTTCCGTTCTAAAAATCTGTCAAAATGTTTTAGCATGAGACTTGTGAACTACAAAGTTGCATCACTGGATTGTTGAACCATTACGTCTACAGGCTGTAGAGTGATATGTACTGTGTTGCAACATAAAGAAGTGTGTTGTTGTGTACTTAAATGTTAAAACTGAACAACGATGAGAATTTTTGTCAATAAAGTTAGACTTTTCTATTGTGTTGCACTCTCTCCAAAGCATGCTGATTGCAAGTGAAAAAGATGCACATAAATAATGACACAATTCACCACAAAAAGTTCCCTTCAACACCTCTGGCCAACTGCCTGCCTCAAGGACCCCCTGGGCATTCTTAGTTGTGTTGTCCAACCACGTTATATAAAAGTTTTGTGTTGACAAATGCACCCCATAATGGTCCAAAAAGCACAATAATTCATAATTCTCTGTGCACTGTGATGCATCTGGCTCTCTAATGTTGCGAGCGCCAATAAAGTCGCAAAGACAGTGGAAGAGTTAAGTTGAGTGGGGTTTCTCAGGGTCGAAGTTTTCTCACAGTACACAAAATGAGTTTAATTTCTCTGAAAACACAAAAACAACTTGCCTTTAAGGATTTTTCAAAAATCTGAAATGACTTTCTCAAGTCAACAACTTTGCTTCATTAAATCTTTACTTAACAAAGTGGAGGACATAGATAAAATAATTTAAGATTAAAACTGTATTTCTGAGTATTTCTTTGTAGAAATTGGGATGGATCAGGACTCGATAAAAACCTCTGGTTTGAAAAGGCTGAGGTTTGTGACACAGCAACTGCTATGGGTCTTCATTCTTCGCTATAATTTCCATCCCCTTGCATAAAACTAGATCAATTTTTGTCTTCATTTTCTTTGACTGAGCTGCTATCTGGCTTGAAACTGTGCGGCTGGAAAGCTCCGACATTGCTCATCGCTTTTTTGCTACACCTATGTTATTTTGGAGTTGTGCAGGGTGCAATTAGCTAGCGTGAGAGAGTGTAAACAAAGTGTTGATGAGAAATTACCCATGGGTAACTTCTGCGCCAAAAGGCCCACCCACAACCCAGAGGTGAATTTCTAATGAGTTTCTGCTGCGCTGCAGAAACTATGTCTTAAAATAATGATACAGGATTTTTGGTTTTTGCTAAAAACGGCACAATCATAATTAAAAGACCACTGGGAACAGTTTTATAATAAATCAAAATTTGGTTGAAGTGGGACTTTAAGATGCAGCTGCTTCTGTCAAAGGGCGGGTCAATCCAAAAACCCATAGCACCTGTAAGCCGGTCAACCCCGACATATGTGCATGTTAACTGGATTAGTAATTTTATTGGATGTCAAATGTGTAACAAAACATTATCCATGAAGCTTTAAGCATTGTGTGCATGTTTTTAACAACATTTGAAAGTCATTTTAAAGCATCTGCTAGATGTAAACAGTAACAGCTGCTGTTTGAAGGCATTATCTTAAAAAAAAAAGATCCTTCTGACAGGGACATTGTTTGACCAGAAACTGCTATGATTTACTTGTGATTACTCTGCACAAATATCAAAGTCCAGCATTGACAGCCTCTTCACTTGGGATATATATGTGCATAAATTCACTTTTTTTTTAACTTGCAGGACACCTTGTATCATTGTATTAACTTTGGCATTAAGCTGTAGGACCTTAGAGCATCACTGGAGTACGTGTTAGTGCTCAGTACTGATGAGCAGCAATTATAAACAAGCATTTCCTGCAATCGTATCCATCCCATTCCTCTTTTTTAAATCTCAGTTTAGGTCTCAGAAACTAAGCCTGTTAAGCAATAAACAAAAAGTAAATAATAAAATAAGATAGATCAAGGGAATGTCTGAGTGACCTAATAAGTATTCTCCAGACAAATGTAAAGTTAATTGCAAATTACAGCTCCTACAAATGCAACTTTTTTTCCTGTATTGTTGTGTTAAATTTCAGAGGAGAACCATGTTTACATCTAAGTAAAAAGGAGTTAGGTTCACTTTAAAAAGATGCCAGCAATTATTAGATGTTTGTTGTTTAAACTAAGTCTATTTTTAACTCTCTTTTCGTTTGAACAAAACTCATATGAGCTTAGGAAAGAACGAGGAAAACTGATTTTTTTTACTTGTCGTGTCAGTTGATGTTCTTGTTTATCCAGCTGATGCCATTAAACTATTTTTGTTTTTAGGAGGAGGTCCTATTTGTCATCTCATTAGGTTACTCGGTCTGTCTTTTGTTTTATTTCTGAAATATTGAACAAAATGAAAATCTGTCGTAATATTTAACCCTTTGCATCAGCTTAGTGATCGAAAGGTAGCAAGGATAGCTGTGTTAGATTACCGACAGGAGTCAGCGCTATGTCGCCCCTGTTGGTCACCGGCGGGAGCTGTTTCCAGAGTACTGACTGCACTCAATCTCCCATCATCCCCAGTACACAGTGCCTGTGTGCCTCCTACCTGACTCTCATCTGCTAATCAACCACAGGACTCTCAAGCACTGGTCAGAGCCTCGCTCAGTGCGAAGAATTGCTTGTACCATTCAGCCTGCATACCGAGCGGTTCCTCCTGATCCGATCACCTGTTTACCTGACCATGCTTCGTATTTATGGAACCAGCCGTCTGCCTGTTTGTGACAATTACTGTAATTGAATTTTTGTTTCCAACCACGTGCAGCTCTGAATTACGACAAAAAAAGGTTAAAAAAAACTCTTTGCTTCTATACAAGGATCCATTGTTCAGCCCACTCCCAAAGCTCATCTTCTTTTGTCCTCTTGTCTGTCAGATTGCAGTTTCCTGTTAGCAGAGACCTGATGGAGAAGGAGATAAGCCACTCTTAGGATCAGAGACACCAGACCCTTCTGACAGGCACAAACATGTTAGAGCATGTTTGCACTATGTTTAAAAAAATAATAAACTCATCCAAACACAAGACTTTAACTGCTAAATATACCAGCAGGAAGAGATGCTCTACATGAGTTTAATCTCTCATTGATAATTTAAGATTTGACACTTTCATTGGCGTGACTAATGACTGATGAGAAGCTTAGTTTCTGGAATGAGTGAGTGTGATGTCATCCATAGAAAATGACTCACTTCTGGTTCAAACAAAATTAAGCCAATTTAGTCATTTTTTAATAAAACCTCATTTCGGAATCAGAAAATAGTGCGACCCTGATTTGTGCGTGCATAATTCTTGATTTGTGTATAACTTTGGATTTGTGCGTGGGTAATTCCTGATTTGTAACTCATACATTACATTTTGTGCATAAGTACAAAAATTACAAAATAAAAAAAAAATTGCAATTTATACATGCACACCTTAAAATTACAACAGCTTGAAACTAACTACATGCACAGAAATGTAAAAAGTATGCACAAATTGCTTGTTACGCACACACAAAACCGCATTTACACACAAATCTGATATGAGACTATTTTTACGTCTCCAAGATTTGTGCATGAGTGATGCGTTTAAATGCTGCTAGAATGCTGGGTCATCAGTGTTTTCTTATCAGCCACTTTGAACTGAGATTGTGCATATTATCTGGTGAAACTTGACATTTTCTCACTTTCTTAAGCAAATATGCCAGCTAATTAATGCAAAAAAGTCTAAATGAGCATTTTTAAAACACTTATCCCTTTAAAAACTAAAATATTTTCCAGGAGTGCTTCCTCTGTGCAGCACCTCCCCTGACAGCACTTGTGACATGGGGCTCTGACATACCTGGGCATACCTGGCCTCCCCGTTCTGGTCTGGTCTCCACGCGGAGCCTATCCGCGGCCAATGTGAACGTGGCGATAGCAACACGAGGCCCGTCTAAACACTCACAGAGCAGAGAGGGTTGATCAGCCCACCGGCCCGCTCCGATCAGCAACTGTTTAGAAGGGATCAATAATTGGCGCAAATCGGGGTGATACTATTTTCTCTCCAAATCAAGTAAATCATATCTTTTGTTATGTCAGATGATGTTCTAAGCATTTTTCCCCTATAAACTGCTCCTTTTAGGGGTTGCCATGGCGACAGATGCCCTTCCTGACCTAACTCTTTGGATCAACCTGGTGGCTCAATGTGTTTACAGTAACTAAAAACACTTGGAGGTCTAAGGCAGCTTCCCACCCAACCTGGCTTAGCCTCTTAGATCAGAGGATATTGGGACCAGAGTGGCACAGGTGTGCTAGTACCACCACACTTCTACTACTTTTTTTGCTCCTTTAACTCAAAAAGACTTTTTTGTAAAAAATTAGCTTTAGTGTTTTATTTTCTTTATCCAAATTTTATAATATTTTAGCAGGGTGTGTGTCACTAGGAAGAAACACAGGAGGTAGGGTTGGTGGAGGTTAAGAATTTTTAGGGGCCGCAAGTGAAAGCCGTGCATCTCTGGAGAAACAGGGGCTTCCCATTAGAACTGACAAGAGAGGAGGAAGGGGGCGGTCCATGTTCTCACCATCATGCACCCCTGCCTGGACGCTCCCTGTAACTCTATCCTGGAGATAACCATCACACCCTGGGCCCTCGGCGAAGCCCTCTTGGCCTACGACCCCCTCCCCCCTTTGATCCAGGGTCATTGAGGAAGGGGCAACACTTTCTCACTGACACAGGTTTGTCTGGAGGCCTTGCATAGCTCCACCGGAGCTGATAACCGACTCACACATTCACACCGTCTCTGTTTTCAGGGGTTCTCCAGGTCTCCCACAGGAAATAATCTGTATGTGTGATGTGTGCACGCGTTTGCAGTTATTGGATTATAGAGAAATGACAGCTTGATTTATAGCTGGACTGTTCCACTTTCTGACTTTTAGTGTAAAAAAATAAAAGATCCTGCAACATCATAACGAGTCCACATGTAAACATCTGTACAACAAGGCTCCTACTTGGGTACATCTTGGGTACATTTATATTTGGGTGGGGGGTGGGAGTTTGTGGCTGAGTGGTCCTCAGCTCATGCTGGGGAAGGCTAAATGTGATGCTTCCACTCCTGCTGTGCCTGGCAAAAATGTAAAACCTCAAATGAAACACAGGCAGGCCCTCCTGAGAAGTGGACCCTGCGGTTTGCCCGACTAAAAAGACAAGCCAGAGCTGTCTCAGCGTCAAACTGGTTAGCGGCTCACAGTTCTTCAGCCTAAACGCTTCCAACCAACTTCCGGTCCGAGTTCCTGACAGATCGGCCTTTATGCTTTATGTGCTGGGCACAGCTGAGGTCAGACTGGCAATTTCAGATGTCTAAATCTTGTCAGAGAATAATTAAGAAGACAAAAGCATTGAAGTCACATTACATGATCATCTTCTTTAACCATTGGCTCTCTAGGATTTGGCGTGTCAAAAACCCAAATCTCACCAACTACTTTTGTCGTTTTTCAATCAAACTAACTTGTTAAAGTTGATAAAACACAAAGAAATTATTTTTTTAGGACAGACAGGACACATTTGGTGTGCTTAAAGTGAACTAAAGTTCCGGAACAAATTTTCTGTCAGAATACACCCAAGCGGACCCTGGTCCAAGACTAGGAACTGCTCTCTGATCCATCTTTTGAGATGGTACCATTTTATTTCCAACTGGACTGAGCTCCAGTCCTTGATACAGACATTCAAAGTTGGTCAGCGAAGAATAAAACTTGAATAAGTGAACTATCCCAACAAGGATTGCAAAGCACAGGATTCCATTATTCTTTCTCTTGTTGCTTTGCCCCGCCCTCATAATTCCCGGCCAATGACTTAAGAGATCGTTAGTCACGTGGTTTTGTTTACAGGCTTTGGTTCAAAACACAACTGTCCATTTGACGGCAGTCTGAATATAGACCAAGTGCAAGGTTCAAGACTTGATCTGGACCAATGGACTTTTCCAGTCCGGATACATCCTTTCGCCCAATGAAAGCGGGTCGTTTGAGTCTTTGCATGTCTTGGTTCTGGAAAGAGAAGCAGCCTGCGTACACAGGGACACACACATAAACACAGGGACCGTCCGACAGCATGTTTGTTCTTACACTGGCAATTGCTTTACTTCCCTGCTATAAAAGCAGTAAAGTCTTATCACTTGGTAAAAACAACTGGCCCATTACAGCCAAGGAGCATCGTAAATATTGCCCTAATTATCAATAATCCATCAGGGTGGCATCTCATATGCTCCCATTTCCCTCTATATCATCATAAAAGTGAGGTCAGAGCATTTAGCAGGTTCCAGAAAAGATATCTCAGCATTCCTCTCCTCTCCGAGTTTTCAAGGGAGAAAAATATGGATCATTTGTGTCATGAGATATGGCGCCGGGCTAAACATGCTCGCTTTGCTCTCCTCTCCCCTCATGCACCCCCCCATCCATTCCCAGGAGGCTGAAAGGGCGGCGAACTCAAAGGGAGATCAAGTTTCTGTTTGTGTTGGTTCCATTGTGTGCTACACCGTTTTGCTGTGTAATTGCTCGAGAACAATACACAGCCGGCCGCGGTGTTGATTCGCAGCTATACTGGGGAGTGAGGCTGTGAGCGGGTTTGTTTTGCAAAACGACAGAAGCCGCAGTGAAATGTGGATTTTTCAATGTCCAACCCATCCATTGCAGTCAAACGCTCCTGTTCTTACCACATCTACAAAAGTCCCCTCTGGTTTTTTTTTTGGGGGGTGCCACTGCAGAAAGATGAGTTGCCTTGTTTTCAAAAATGTATTTAGTTTCCACCATTCCACAGGGGTGTAGTTGGTGAGGCCTGACGGTAGCAGAACACCACTGATTATGTAGAGAGTGCTGCAAACAGAAGCCTTTACGTCAGTGCTCTGCTGAAAGGAAAACATGGAGGAACAGGAGAAAAACAATGGTGACTGCGGTTTAACGGTAAACATAGATGTTCTCCAAGAAGTCACTGTGGGTTTGATTCCCATCAGTCACGCTAAGATGAACTTTTTAAGGCAGGTATCTACTTTTCTAAATATAAAGTCAATGTCAACCAACTATCTTTCCCTGATTTTGTCATCTTAAAAACGTTTGGGTCAACCTTTTTTCTGCTTACTAGTCTACTGTAGTTCTTTCAAAAGGTGTTTGGTGATGCCTAATAATCATCTAACAACTAACTAAGAGTGTAAAGGTCAAGCAAGGTAAGGTTGTTCTCATCAATGAGTTATATAGGCTATTGGTGTGATATTTTCTCTCTTGTATTTTGTTTTTCACCACATCTTGACAGACATCTCGCCATCACACAGTGGCTCCTAACCAAATCTACTGTCCTGTCTTAAAAAGTTGGAAAATTTAAAAAAAAGCAAAAACAGAAAAGTGTCTGGATGCTGGATGTACTCCTGCTTGAAATATTCCGTAAATGCCCCTTTCTAGTGAAGCATAATAACTTGACATCGACAGCAACACACTTCCTTACCAACCCTAGTTAGTCCACGTTTACAGCTCGAAAATATACATATATACATATAAATATACAGACAAATATTCTTGTGCTTTGGAATTTCACTTATACACGCTCACTTTAAAACAGAACGTCATTGTTTTCCTTTTAAATTTCTTCAATTACAGCCTCATTTTTCATACACATTTCAAATTTTTCTAACACTTGGTTAATTGCTATGAGTGGCACGTTTTAACAAGCCAAACAAAACGTGATTGTTTTTGCCGCATTTTTGCTCAACCTGATGAAACACGTCCAATAAAAACACATGGAGGAATCACCGTCTTCCACTTTTAGTTTGTAGTTCATACTTTTTCTGCTGGAATCCTTGTTGACTCTTTCTGAAAGGCTGAAATGAGCTTGTGGTAACATCATTTCTTTTCCAGTAGATGTTGGAACATGGTTTAATTGCTGGATGAGTCACACTTCGTCGGCGCTCTCAGCGCTGTGTCAAACAGTTTGCAGACCAGCCAAGTGAATATTAGCATTTAAAACCAGGCTCTCCCCTCCCAGCGCAGGCTCATTTTATTGCGCTCATTTAAGAGTTTGCTCTCATACGCGTCATGAGGGAAGCGTTGATCCTTTTGTTAAGTTTTCAAGACCCAGTCCCCTAAACCTTCATTCATGCTCTGAAGTCAAGAAGTTTTGGAAGAACTGTGGGCCCTTCTGTAGCAAAACACAACCTCCACCGGACCGACCACAGGCGCTTAACGGCAAATGCCAACTTCTAATTGCAGTGGCAACTCTAGGCATCACATTTATTGCCAAGCGTTGCCTCTCTTACTGAAACTGTTTTTTTTTTTTTTTTTTATTAGCTGTATAACTTTTCTTAATTTTTAAAAACTTTCCACTTCCTTTCCTACTTTGCTTCGAGCCAGAGTGAAATACACCTTAAACTCTGTGGAGGTCGCCATGTATGCGTCAACCAATCAGGGAATCAACTTTGGGCATGTGACATTTTCAGTGACAGCGGGTAGAATTCCCTAATTTCCTGAACTTCCATTCATTTGCTTAACCTGCTGTGTCCCTTTCGAGGCAGCGGGGTTTCCTGAGTCCGTCCCGGCTACTGTTGGGTGACAGTCTGTCGCAGAGCCCGTGGAGCTGGAGCGGTCACGCTCTCTATGCTGGCTGCCGGGAGACGAGCTTGCGGCCAGACAGAGATCCCCTGCGGAATGGAGAGACAGCCTTAACTTTTTTTGGAACTTTTGTTAAAATATTAAAAGAATGTCTCATCTGTAAACTGATGCCTTTAGAAGATTTTTCAATCTTTCCTTGGGTTCTTTACGCACAATAATTAAATATTTCCCTGGGGTGCCCAAACTTTCAATCCCCACTGTGTACAGTGTATATATGTATGTATGAAGATTATCTATCAACAGTTGCATTTGTTTTGTGAGCCAAACATATTGAAAGATTAAAACGTAAACACGTATGGACTTTAAACATGTTGTGGAACAGGAAAAACATGTTTTATTTCAGCTCATTTTGTCTGGCACCATGTATTTTCTTCCTCTTAGACGTTCACTGTAAGTGTAATCTATTTTAAAGACTGATTTAACCAAGCATCTTCTGCATGTGTCAGAAAAAGTGGTTGTTGAAGGATACAAACAAAGAAGAAAAGGCTGCTGGACAGGGACACAATTAGTTCAATTAAAAGACAAAAATCTGAAATTAAAACCCCAATATTAATAAACAAAAAGTCTGTTTTTCATTTAAAACTGTTTTGCACATCCAAAGTAGAAGTGACAGCTTTGCATAAATGTACATGATTAGAGATGCTGTCAAGCGTCTGACGAAGGCAAGTTGGACGTCAAGTTTCCAATGACTGTGGCAGTGGGCTCTGCTGTCACAGTCTCTCTGGTGCACGTGGTCATTGGGACAAGAGCAGGGAGGCAGCCATGGTGACGGTTGAGTCAACATCACAGTCATTAGTCCCTCACATATGAACATAGTCCGTAAAACATGTTCACCATCCATATTCCTTCATTATGTGTTATAGGGCATAGTTTGATGAATTGCTTATGGCCACAGTATGTGTTCTACGTCATATGTCCTATGTTCTGAGCCAAATCCAGAGCCTTATGTTCCTATCCATCAAAACACACAGTATTGCCATGGTTACGCCCTCAACCAAGCAGTGACTTTTTTCCCCACATGATGACTCTACAGAAACGTTGGCAGAAATTCAAAATATGTTTCAAACACATGAAGACTCACTGGTTTTGACACACCCAGACTGCACACCTTTTAAGATGCACCCAAATATAAAGTCTATTTTTTGTTCTGCTGTTGGGCTGAACGGACTCATCTACTTGAAAAGTCACAACTGCCCTTACAGGTGGCTGTTTGTGGTCACAGAAATGGACAAATCTGTGCGGGGAAAGTAGGCTCACAGCAATTAGGGCAATTACGTTCCTGTGGCCTTGCAACCAGCATGATCCAAGCGAATATAAATTGTTATCAAGAATGAACCAGGTCTAAGGCATAAGATGCAGTCCTTCCTCTCTACGACCCTACGCGGTCCTGGACAACCCAAAAACCGGCAGCACCCGTACAAATTAACCTCTCATAAGTGTCAGACATAGAACAAATTATGTATTTTTAGAGAGAGTTGTTTTTTTTGTCAAATAAATGCTGCAAAAGCGCTAAAACTCATACAGTTCAATAGTATTGTAATTAATATCATTGAATTGAAGTCGTAGTGACTTCACTGTCCAACTAAATCAATATCTAACTCCAACTTTAACAAAAAACAAGGAACACAAAAATTAGTTCAAATCTTTTGATCTCTTTCTTACACTTGTTTCAGCAAGTTTCCCATTTATTGGTAATGTCTCCGCTTTCTCTGAACAGTTGTCCTCACAGAGCTCAGCCTGCTGATACAGGCAGACTGAGAGGACGAGGTCGCGGTTGCTTTGGTGCCTGGAGCCCCAAAGGGTTTGTTTGTGGTTTGTTTGCCGGTGCAGCGGAGGGGGTGAGAGGGTTGCCCGCAACCCTCTGCCTGGCACCAGTCTGTCCCGGAGGAGAGTGCTCCGCCTCTGTTCCGGGAAAAAACTGGGGTTTACGAAAGAGGGCTTTCGGACAGTTGCACGTTTTTTTTAGGCCATCACTGTTTCTTCTCTGGTCTCATGAGTCTTTTTTTCTCTTATCTAAGCTAATTTGTTGCACTTATACATTGTATAAATATACATATACATTATACTATATATACATATATATACACTATATACATCATACATATTGCAGTGACATTAAAATGATACTATATTCATATTGAGTGTCCAAGTCACATCATACAGTGTAAAAATGATACTCAATTATAACTTACATTAATTTTGTCCCACATTTTCTTTTTAAGTGCAATGTTTTTATCCTCATCCTAAAAATGTAGTTTAATAAAAACATGTAGTTTTAATTAAACATTAGAATAAAAAATTTATGCATCCTAAATTTAAATTTTAATGTCAATAATTGTGTTTTACTACACACAATGGCTTTAAAATATGTATGCATATGAATGTTTATGTAATATAAAAAAAAAAAAAAAAACTTTGTGATGATACCCAGCTTCTTAATCTCATTTATACTTTAAATTCTTTCCACCAGAACAACAAAAAGCCTCCGTCTGCCAACATAATCTATCTGGGGATTACATCATCACCACACAGTGATTGGGCAAAAAGCTATCAACACGAGCATCATGGGAAACATTCAGATTGTAACTTAGAAAAGAAAGCGTGTGAGGGCATGTTGTGAGTAAATCTGCTAAAGAGGATGGCAAACAGAACAGAAAAAAGTGAACAGGTCTTCAAATATTATCTCACCAAAGCCTGCTCCTGTTTTAGAGGCTAAAGTGCTCTTGAACTCTGATCTTTTTGGAATAAAAAAAGGATCCATCAGTGGAAACTTTGCAATAATTGATTTACTTTATTCCTCGAAGTGCATTAAACACAGAATAAACATTGATCCATTTTTTGCTAATCATAGCAACAGATTGGACAAGCCTTGCTTCACAGAAATGAATGAAATTGTGATATAAAATAACAAAAATACAGAAAAGTCTGAATATTCTATTGAAGAATAAGTAAAACTGAAATAATGTATTAATCAAAACATCCGAGTCTGCTTCTTAATGCAATGCAGTCTTGCGCTATGAATGTCACACTGCATTTTTTGTCATGTTTCATCTTCAGAGCATTGATGATCCAATACAGAACCATAGAGCAGATGTTTCATTTCATAAACATGCAAAAAGCCTTAATAAAGGACCTTTGCTGAGTTCTGAATCACAGACACAGCCAATGCTGTGACGCGTGGAAGAAAAATGCGGGTTTGTTTTAACGAGCAATTGTCTTAAATGAACAGTGGAAAATCGCTTCCCTCCGAAACCTAATCAGCCGATTTACGTTGATTGCGTAACTATGGTAAAGTGTTGCATATCAGCACAAGGCTGTTTTTCTCCGCTTAAGAATCCACTTTAATCACATTAATACCGTAATTCTTCGATTGCTGACAAAATCAACGTAAATCAGCAGATTCTGATGGTGAGAAAATCGACTTTTCACAGCGACTTTGCACTGAAATTCAGTACTACTATTTTACTAGCGCAAATTGTTTCACAATGAGGCAAAGCCGCTTTTCTCAGCGACAGAATCAGCTGATTAACACTGACTGCTACTGTAAAGTGTTGCATATCAGCGCAGTCGCTTTTCTCTCATTCAGAATCCGCTGGAGTTACGTTAATTGTGGTTGAAGATTTACAATAGTCGAAAGAATGTAAACACTCGAGCTCTGGGGTTAAAGGGTTAATTCTGGATGTTATCTCTTCCTGTCCAGCATTTTAGCCCTAACTCTCCTTTACCAGCAATCTGTGGATAGTTTCTGCAAAAAAATTAATGGATAACTCACCAGAGACTAAAGAGAAATTACAGAACACCAAACTGTGTCTCTGTTCGTGACCCCAGCTCTATCTAATCTAGGCTTCCCCCAACATGACATGGTATTTCACTTCCTAGAATGATAAGGTTGAGCTTCCACAGCAGTGGCCTCAAAGTAACTGCGAAAGCCTAAATGAGTCAGCATCAACGTATAAATAAGCTGTAATGATAGCTTTGAAAATTATAGAACCTGCTTATCGGAGAGACCGCCGGATCATGTGGACTGCAGCTGAGCAGCAGGAGGTGGGTGACGTACGGCACAGAAACAAATGTCTATCCCTGCTCCAAGGGTGCTCGGCTCAGCCGACTCCAAATGCCAGCCTTTTCTGCAACAGAGCCACCTTTAAAATTTGGATTCTTTTAGTCTGGGACTGTCACAAACGGCAGCGTTAAAATACAACTGGCACTCATGTAAAATGGAGTCAAGCTGTCACACTACCTAAACCTTACATCCTATAATTTACAGCACAAATGTGACCAATGAGCTACACAAAAAGATTATGGTCAAACTCTGCTGTTGAGGGGAGTTTGAATGTTTGTGCAGCGTGAAGTCACACACTTTGGCTGAAAGCGAACAAATGAGAGGCGTCTCAAAACGCCACAGCAATAGGAAGCTGTCATGTGAACTTTTCCCTTGTTAATACAAAACACTTAAATATACTGATGACACTGCTGATACAATGAAATGTGTCAAAACATTTGGAGACATTCTAGAATTTTACATAAAAACTAATAAAATATTTGCCTTTTAGTTTTTTATTTTCATTTCTGGCTCTGTGTATTGCTGGAGTTCTCAAAATAACCCGTAATTATAGGTCAAATCTGTGAAGTAGGATTGTAGACATTTTAAGGCTGCAAACCTCCTCTCTACACTTTATATACACTCTCAGACAGACGTGAACATTTTCACACTTTTCTCTCTTGTTTAAACTAAGTCAGGTATTATAGAGTGAAAACAAAAATCTGATCGCGATCGAAGATTTATGTAGATTCTGCAAACGAATCTGTCTTCTGTACTGAATCTGTGCAAAAGACACGGCATGGAGGAGATTGATTCACAAGGTCTGCAGCCAATGAGGACACAGAACACAACTCACTGTTTGAAAGATGAAAAGAAAAGGAAAGGTGAACCACAATATAGTGATGGACTACTGCTTTACAGATCCAACCGTATTAACTTCACTTTATTCATTTAAAAGACCCAGTACATTAAAAATTGTGTTTGTAACATGTTCTTGTGGCATTTTTCTGATGATGGAGGACATATAGAAAGCCATTTAAGCTTAAAACTGCATCTCTGAGTATTTATTTCTTTAAATTGTTGTGAACCAGGAGCAGATGAAAAAGTGATGAAGAAAAAAAAGCACATTTGTTACGTAAAAAAAGCAGATGGTTTTCAGAAAAAGACACTTCCTCTAAGTTTTGATGTTGCTCTTGTGAGAATATATTTTTTTTTTCATCCAGAAGCCTGAAAGACAGGAAAACATCCAAGAGGAAACTGCGATGTTTGTGTGCAACCATGTCAGGGGAGTAGGAGTTCCTCCAA
Source organism: Adrianichthys oophorus (assembly GCA_036245035.1). Lineage (NCBI taxonomy): Eukaryota > Metazoa > Chordata > Actinopteri > Beloniformes > Adrianichthyidae > Adrianichthys > Adrianichthys oophorus. Next base: position 43,463,216 of record BSAI01000108.1, read on the forward strand.
ATGTGGCCAGGGACACATATTTTACAATTTGTACAGGGATGTGACAATCTGGATTGAAATGTGACCCAACCAATCACAAAATCAACAAAAACAAAGTTTGGTGACACTTTTTTGTCTTAATAGCATTGTTCAGCTTTATTGTTGTCATTTTTTGATTTAAGCTAAAGTTAGACTTCCTGTCTGAGCAGACCGCTTTTATTAAGACATCAAACAGCATTTACCATGCACAGCTGGGATTCGCCTTTTGCTAACATGGGTCAGACTATGAGTTTTATAATAGTAAAATGTGTCCCAGCATTAGAAGTGAAAGTGAACCCTCCAAGGGTCTTCTTTGGATTCCCTGCATCTCCATGTAAAACTCAGGTGCGTTTTCTTGTCTGGAGAAGTTTTGCTGGATGAAAATAAAGGAAAAAAGGGAAGGAGAGAGAAGGGGGGGGGGCTGAAACATGACTTACGAGGAGAAAGAGGAGCAGGAAAGGCTGCTTCCTTCCGGCCTTCATCACGATCGACCAGGGACAGCAGCTCGCGGGGCAGCCGCGGTATTTTTAGCCGTAATCGGAGGGGAAGTGCTGCCTCGAGGGCCTTCGGGGGCTGTAAGAGAGCAAGAAGGGAGCTGTTGAGTGTTTCCTGACCCATGCACAGCTACTCTGACAGGGACACCCCCAGATCCCATGGGACATCACGCTGAGGTCAGGGAGCACGATCTCTTTGTGGGAGGAAAATACGAGTGTTGTTTTTTCATTATTATTATTTTTTTTTTACATTTTCTTAGCTTTGAACATATTGCAGTTACCTACAAGTTTAAAGCAAACATTAACAACAATGCAAAACCCAATATCTTAGCTTCACATTCATAAATATGAGCCATGCAGACTGAATCTATACTGTTTTTCACTCAGTATTGAGTGGAGGAGATAACCTGAAAGAGAAGCAGATAAAACTACAGAAAGTCCAGACTTCATTTAGAAAAAGGTTGTTTTCTGCCTATATTTAATGTATTACTTAATATTCTTAGTCACAGGCTTCATGTTAAAGTACCACACTGATCATCTTTTAATCTGAAGACCCAGTGGCCTTCTAAATACGATTATGCCGTTTGTAGGCAAACTCGATATACCTGTGTCATTTTCTAGGACAGGGTTTCGGCAGGAGGTTCTTAGAAATTCTCCTCTGAGTCGTGGGAGATTTGGCGAGGAGTAATCCCGCCCACCCCTCCTCTCTGTGTTGTTGAGAGCTTTTGATTCCCAACAACTGATTAAAAAAATACTCAAAAATGCTAACTTGAGCTTAATTTACTTTACATATGGTCTCCCTCATCAGAAAAACGCCACAAAAACACATTAAAAACACCACAACAAGATTGTTATCGGAGTGGGTCTTCTACTTCTTCGACAGCTTAGATAGTAACATTTCTTTTTACATTTTGGTTGGTCTTTTTAATTAACTGATGTCTATGGTAGGAACTTCCTCTGCAGGACCATCTGCTGGATGGATACGTCACATGTGTAGTGCTGCTGGGGAATGCCTGCATGTGTTGTTTTTGCTTTAATTTAACGGTTGTCATGAACAAAAAATAAATAAATAACAATAAAATGTTTAATACCAGACTGTGCATGCATCTATTGATCTTTTTTGTTTGTTCAGACTTTTTAACATTAGAGTGAATGAGAAATGATTCCTTTCTAAAGCCAGCCCCCACTAGGCTTTTGCCGCTATATAAAGCTGCAACATTTGGTTTCATAAATGTACACAATTTCAGCCTTTTCTAATTGATTAGAGTTCGCTTTTATTTTTCATTAAAGTTCCTTTAAGTTTTCATTATTAGAAAATAAAGCAATAATCATTTGGTGGAACATGTTTAACACAAAAATGAATCCGAAATGTCTTCTTTATCTGAAACCAGCCCCAAGTGGTTTTGACGAGGACCTGGCACCACTAGGTTTGCATCAACTCAAGGATCTGCAGGTAGACTCTTGCTTGGATGCCATGTGTTAATGGCTAAACAGAAGATTTTGCTGCATAAAGTGATAAAATATTGTCATAAATGTCGAAAAATTTTAATAAACACATTAAACCTCACACAGGAAAAGATTGCACGTGTTTGTGTCCTTCACTTTGTTCATCTCTATTTCCTGGATATGACCCGTGAGATTGTATCTCTGAGGACATCCATCTGGCTGTGATTTCAGAGCAACAAAACTGGCCTTGGCAGGACATCCATCCACTGAAAAAACAGGCAGGAATTAAGTCAAAAACTCTTATCCAATTTGCAGATTTTCTTTAAATAAAAATCTTCTGGTCTTTTTGCGTATGCTGGGGGGGGGGCTTGCGCGGGGCCCTGGCCCTGGGGGGTCTGCCTGCGCTGGATGGGCGGCCCAGCTGCACCTGGGGGCTGGGATCACTCCTTCTCCGGCCCTGGGACGGGGTGGGGCAACCCTCTTGGGTCCTGCGATTGCTCCAGGTAAAGCCTACCATTGCGGGGTCTGGGGGGAGCGGGCCAGGGGAGGGGATGTCTGTGGGCAAGAGGGGGGGTCCACTACCAGTACGGGACCCTAGGGGCTTCCTCGGGCCCGCTGGTACCTGACCAGGTAGCTACAGGGGCGGTGCTTGGGGGGGGGTTCATCATCGGGGGTCAGTTTGGTAGCTGTCCCCGACCTTCCCTCCTTCCTCATACGACCACTTATTAGGTTGGAAGGAGGGGCGTGCTTCCGGAATACCTCGAGGGGCCGAGCCACTTGGCAGTGGTCCCCCCCTCCCATGGTCTCCGCACAGTTTCGCCCCCTTCTCTTGGTTTTAAATGCACCTTAGACACGTAGGATCCTTGGTGGGGGGTGCTAGGACATCACTGCCAGCAAGCAGGAGATGTCCTCTCAGTGCTCTACCCTCCAATTTTAACTGCACCGTAGACATTTAGGGCTCCTTGGTGAGAGGGTGACTGGACATCCCTGTAAGCAATCAGGAGATGTCCTCAGTGCCGTGCTTGCCAATTTTAACTGCACGCTTTATTACACACAACCTTCAACCACAAGAAACACACCTCAACACACACACAAATACATTACACAAGGAAGGTGGGACTACTGATCTTCTGTCCCCTACCCCATCCCTGGTGGAGGGAACAGGGCCTTCAGCAGCGGTGGCCTTGACTCCTGGGGGTCGGCCTCCTGGGCCCGGCGGACCCCTCCCCACGCAGGGAGAGGGATCCCTTTGTCCTCTGGCAAGTCCATGAGCTGGGGATCATATTCCATCTGAGCCTGGAGGGTGTCTGTATCCTTGTGGTGCGGGTTCTGGCCCTTACCCTCGGGTGCCGAGCCCCTTCTGGGTCACAACATTAGGAGAGCCTGGTCAGGCAATGTACACCTTCGGGGACCCCCACTGCTCTTGGTTATCCCTTTTCTAGATGGGGGTAGCTGACCCCCATCGTGCTCTCTTCTGGATCTCCGCAACTGCCTGGAGCTTTGGAGCGGGTGTCCCGTGGGGGGCCCCGGCTCGTACCCGGGGCTGGGGTGGGGGGATGCTCAGAACTCCTGGGTGGTGGTGGGCGGCTTGTCTGGGGTGGTGGGGCTCTCGGGGGTGGGGCCCCGCGCTGGGCCACCTGGCGCAGTGGGAGGGCTGCTCTCCTGACTGGGCTGGGCCTTGCGCTCTGCGCTTCCGTACCTCACTGCGCTCGGGTGTTGGGGGCCCGTGTGGCTGTCCTGCGGGCCCTGGTCTGGGTGCTTGGCCGGGCTGCCTGGCGGGTGGATCTCCTCCATTGACCCCACAATATGGGTGCGGGGGCGGGCCCTGGTCGGCGCTGCCGCCTCGGCGGGTGTCTTGGTGTGGGGATGGCTGGGGGTTCCCCCTCCTTTTCTTTTCATTCCATCATCCACTTCAGCTTAACATAACATTCACCTGAGTACAGGCGTCAGCTCACCTTTGCACCTTCAAATAGTGTGCGTGACAGAATGTAGTGCTTTACATGTGTTGGTTGGTATGCACAAGTGTGCGTGTGAACTGGATGTGGACAAGTTTGTGAAGAAAAAAAAAAAAAAAAAAAAACCATCTGTCAATGCGGTGAGAAGAAATGCTCCTAATAAGAATCTTTATTTTAAGAAGAAAACTCTAGTCACTAAGACATGTTTTCTTGAACTGAGATTATTTTCTATTGACAGCCCTTCTTGATAAGATTATTTTTATTGTACGACAACTTTTTAGTGACACAAAAAGGTACCATTTGTTAACATATGTTATAATTAAGCCTTATTTAACTGTTAAATAACGTGTTAACAGGCACTTTTATGGATTACTAAGTTTATTATTTAAAGCATTTGTTATCAATTAATTAATGTTTATTACTCAAAATTATTTGATGCATTGAAGCATTAATAAAAGCTTCCCCATGCAATTTCTTAGTGATGTTTCCCTTTTTCTAAACGGCGCATGGAAAGTTTTCTTCTTTTATTAGTCAGACACACTAGGTAAAAATCAATACGTAGGCTATAGCAGAGATTACTCTCGTTTTCCCTCTTTTCTTCTTGGTGAATCTGTTCTCAGGTTCTTCTGGTTTGGAAAATGTTTAGCAGGCAAACCTGGCTTCCTGCAATTACTCTATTATTCATTTCCTGCTGGTGCAGAGAGACAGCAGAGGAGAGGGAGCCCAGACAAGGGGTACAAGACAGCGCTCAGAATTGCAGACATGCCAAGCTTTAATACATTCAAGGAAGCTACAGCAACAGTAAACATCACAGACATGTATGTTTTTGGCTTGTACATTGTGGGATTCAACTGATAAATTGATGTGAAGCCCAGCCGTTAGAGTCATTCATCTCTAAAGGACACCTCTCCCACTCAGAGCTGTCATGTCCGTGTTGTTTTCATAGAGCTATCAGTCTGGGAGATGTGCAGCGAAGCCGCTTAGAGGGACCAGGCCAATCGTTTAGACCTCTGCATGCATCTCTGTCCGCACTACGTCCAAAATGGACCTGCGACATCGTAGTGTCCTCCACCCAGCAGCAGCCACTGATCACGAGGGAATTGAATTGATGCAACTCAGTTTGCAGGCCGTTCAATCAATATACCTGAAGTCAGCTGTTCAGAAATAATATTCTGCGTGATCCGGCTTTTCTATAATGTTTTTTTTTTTTTGAATGGTTCACCCCTTTCCTGTGGAATTCTCAAAAAAGATCTGGACGCAGAAGGAGAATGTGCAGGAATGTGAATCAAAGCAAGAGAATGTCGTCACATTCTCAAAAGAGGGAGGAAGTTCTCTTTCAGTAGGTAGTCGCAAATCAGAAAAGTCAGGACAAACGTTTGACAATGCAATTCTTCTTGACAAAGCAAAATGAAGACAATAAGACTGACCAAGCAGAAATACAGAAGAAAAACACTGGAATTTATAAAGAAAGAATTCCTCATCAGTTTGTGGGAGAGCTTGTTACCACCGCTGCTCTCCCTCTGGAACTGGAAAAAAAAATCCCTTTATATAAGGCTTAGCCCCTCCCACAGGCCAATTAACCAAACATTTTTTCAAGACAAATTTCTACTTTTGCTTTGCAAATACCATTTAGAAAACTCTCGAGCATAAACCAAAAACTGAAATGACTCTGAAATGAATATTAACTTTACAATACAGAAATAAGCTTATAAAATCATATTGCATCAAAAAAACTGTTTTTTTGGTGCCATTTTCTTATGGAACTACTTGCAGGAAAAAAATACAAACTGGCTGGGTACTAACCTTATCTGCTCCTAAAATCTACAACATGACCTGCAGTTAAAATTTGAAAGGCTGCAATGTGTCCATGTCATAGACACGATCCATGTCTGCTTTGTTTGTGTTTGTCATATTATTGCTAGTCTGTTGTTCTTCTTACTTACTTTATGCACACACAGGTTGGGGTTTAGATGATGTCCTGTAACCTGTGAACTTATGACACTGCAAAGTTATTTAGAAAGCAGCTACTATAGATGTTTCTGGTTTAGTAAAAATGCGTCCAACTTATGAAGGCACCTGGGATTTGATGAATGACGTTTGTAGGGCATAAAAGTCAAAGAATGAAACCATGATAACTTTGTCTTTTTCCCTTCGGTGCAAAAACTTTTTCACATCACTGTAGTCAAACAGTTTTGACAGGGATGAGCTTGGACAGGCTCCCAGAAGAGAAGATCCAGTCCCAAGCCCACAGTCGCATAAAGGCCAAACCTAATGTCATCACAGAGTGCTCATATAAATTAATAAGCACTCACCCAAACCGTTAAACTCTGCTTGACATCTGTGAGTGTTGTTAAACGCTCCACGCACAGACAAGAGAAGATTCTCTGCTTTTACGAGTGTTTTGTCAGGGCGTTTCGTCGTCTGAGAACACCGACTACAGCGGGCGACAGCTAGGTTCACCTAGAACACATTGACTGTATACCGTATATCTTCCAATGGTGGCATACGGCAAAGAACATTCTGGTGAGGAATCTGCACAACATTTCTGGGGTTGGCCTAAATGTCTCCATGAGTGGCACAAGTGGGTGACATTGACAATACGGCAGCAGAAAAAGGAGGCAAAAAAGGCAAATGATTTCCTGCTGGAGGTGCAAAGAAGGCGAGCTACTATTAAAAGATATACTGTGCAGAATGAGAATTGGAGCAAGTGAGCGTAATATGAAAAGGACTTACTTCCAGCTGCAATGAAATTGCATTAATTTTGTCACCATTTTTCTGCAATATGGAAGTTGGAGCCAGACCATGTCAGTAAGCAGTGATCAGTCTGAGTCGGTCAATTCAACATTTCTATGGCAACCACTCGGGAGTGTGCTTGTTGGAAGGCCACAACACTACCGAGAATCTGCCAATCAAACATTTTGACCATCTACTGAACCATCTAATGAAGATTATCAAGAACATGTTAAAACATCAGATTTAGGACAAATATAATGACTGATGAGCAGCTGTTTATTTCTCTATGGAAGTCTATGGGATTTTAGCTTATGCAGCTAGTGGGTACTTCCTATTTGGAACACTCAGGGGGGAGGGGTCACTCAATCCAGTTCTCATATACAGTCAATGCGTGTAACATGGCGGTGGGGAAAGAATGGGATCTTCATCACACGATTGATGAAGTGTCTCTCACCACTGCCTTTGTGAGGAGCCTTGCAGTCTCTGTGTGATTCGAGCCCCTCTTAGATGGGGCAAAGTGGCCGTCTATTGTGAGGTGGGACATTGTGGGATCCCAGGCAATGGTCTCCGCTCAATGCAAGCACAGCAATTATGATATAATTTTTCGGCAGGGTTTCAGCAGGCCATCTCACTTTACCCAAAGAACGTGAATTGCAGGGAAAGAGGTGGCGAAGGCTCCCAGGCTTGTCGGTGGTTTCACAGCAGCTTACAGTGACCTTGACTTAGAACAGTCCACGAATTTGTGCATGTATCATTTGGCCATGCAAAAATAACTCTGTCTACCAGCAAACTTTTGTTCGTCTTTAGTTCACGATTGCTTTTGTGTTGTTTGGACATGCCTGGTAGAAAACATCTTTGCGTGTCTCTCTTTTTGCAGCGTCCCCGTTTGCAAAGTTAAGCATGTGGAAATGTTTGAATGCAGTCCAGCAGGAACATCACAGTGATTGGAAGGCAGAGAGAAATCAAGAAAACACTGATATTCCAGGGATTTACCCTGGATTGAGTTGTTGACCTTGAAGCTTTAACCCGGCTCAGATTTCTGGAAATGTAATATTTACAGCCTGATATGAAGCTGCACAGGCTGATTGTGGTCCTGAAAGTTGATCCTTGGAAAAATCCCAGGTTGTTTCCCTTTCCATCAAACAAATGAAAACTATGATATTTCACACCTGTATGAGTTTATTGACCGATGGTCAATATGTAGACTATGTACTGGTTTGGTTAGGTGGAGAAAGCGGGGTTGGAAGACAAAGCTCTGCCCTTACATCTGCCATTTCTTTCTGACCCTCCCTGAGCCGGTTAACAGAGGTAACAAAACCGAACAAGCAGAACAAGGGGCTGGCTATGTTTGTTTGAAATGAAACAAAACAGAAACAACTGTGAAATAACCAGAAATTAGATTGACTTCACCAGTTTGGTGGCCTTGTGGAAGAGTGTCCACCCTGAGATTGGAAGGTTGTGAGTTCAAATCCAGACTGAGTCATAGCAAAGACTCTACAAATGGAACCCAATGCTTCCCTGCTTGACTTTCAGCATTAGGGGGTTGGATAGGGGGGTTAAACCTCCAAACTGTTCCTGACTGCAGCTCACTGCTCCTCCAGGGGATGGGTCCAATGTGTTGAACTAATTTCACACACCTAAGTGAGTGACAGCTGATGGGACTTTCATTTTTTTTTTTTTTTAAATAAGAAGCAGAATTCTACAAAATCCACTTGCAACCCTATATAACCATTTATATCATGAGTTCACACGTTTCTGAGACATCTATCTCATTAGCATAATACTAACTTTCCTTTAAAATCCAATGAATATAACTTGGTACATATTGTCTGGCCTGTAGTTCATTATCCCTCCACTAGGGGCAATAGAAGGGCTTTTCCTGCTCATTTCAAAATTACACATGAACTCTCCTAAACGTTATGGTAAGAATAACTCATCTATTGTTATTCATTTGTTAAATGATTTCTTCTATTGAAAGAATGCCAAATTTGTTGATAGCAAACTCTTTATAGTGCAGTTACACCGTGTTAAAAATGTGTAGATTAAATTTGAGACAGTGACAGTCTCACAGGTATGCTTCTCCGCAGGGTTTCCTGCTGCCCAAATGAGGGCACCGAAGCAAAGCCAAACTATTACATTTGGTATCAACATGATTTCATATGTTAATAAAGTAACACAGCTGAAAACTCACTTTGATCTTCAAGATTGTTGAAGCTTAGTATTTGTACATTTAATAACTCCACTTCTTGTTTGTTGAGTGTGCTGTGAAATATGAATAGGAAAGATCACAGACCATAGGAAGGTTGGGGTGCAAAGTTCAGCTTCCAGTGGAAACTTGGGGTTGGGCTGAGCCTCTACATTGAGGTGTTTTAGAAGTTGCAAAATGACAGAGATCTGCAGCTAACTGGGTGTCTCAGCTGAGAACACTACTGCATAGCTTTGAGATGAAGCAGACAGAACTCAAGGGTCCACATTTTTCCGCTGTTCATTTTACAGTTGAGTAAAAAGAGAGTTTATGTTTTCACCTGGCTGTAGAGAGAGAGCGGACTGCCACAGAACAGATGGGTCACGTTAGCCCAGAGCGGGCCGGCGATAGCAGCTCGCCGCAACAAGGAAAGCTGCAGCGCCAGTCTATTGATCCCACCAGAGGGGAGAGATAAGCTGTCGCCACTTACGAAATCATTTTAAAGGTTAGATGCAGGAACAGAGCCTGTCTGTGTGTACAGAACCGATCCATTATGTTGACACAAATAAAACAAAACATTGGTGAGAGTTTGCTGGGAGGAAGTTGAATGTTGCAGAGTTTTTACAGGCAGGGAAAGCCCAGAAAAACACCTGAATTCATTTTCTGTGCTTGTTTTTCACATCTGTACTGAAAAAGGAAAGATGTCTGACAAGGGAGGGTTCTGTCAGGATGCTGTCCAATAAAGGGTCTTCATACATAACAAAGCCTCAGGACAAGCAGATCCTGAGGCCCCGAGCTCGACAGGGAGATTGTGTCTTCTGAATGGCCTGAGAATGCTTTGACACAAAGACAAAAGTTCTGGGATCTGTTTGAAAAAGTAGATGGATAAATAGATGGCAGGTTAATGCAATCTTTCAACAAAACAGCAAATTTAAGTCAATTATACAAAAAAATACTCTTTAGAAAAGATATTTTCAAAGTAAAAATTTCAGTTATGTTTTTCTTATCTTGGTCATTGTTGTCACTTGTTGTAATAATCCCAGTGTCCGTTGTTCTATTCTATGAACATCACATAAGAAAAACAGTCTGTACTGCTGTAAGCTTTTATCTTCTCAGCAGAATAAAACCGTGGTCACAAGGACCCGTACAGCTGCTGTCCGGGCCGGTGATGGTTTGTGGACAGGAGTGGCTGCTCTTTCATGGGATCGCAGATGTGTCCCTTGAGGCTTGTATGGCCGCCTTAAGAAACGTCATGACAATGCAACGTACCATTACGCCCACAAAAACTACTCTGTCATTGTCTAATTTATTTATTTCTAACAGGTTGTGCACAGGGAGCACGCAATGGATGCACAATAGGAGGGCAAAGGACATGAACATTTTCTTCTGTATGGGTTCACAGGTTTCTTACGAGACCACCTGCATGCCCTGTGCATATGCTCTGACTGTCCAATTTCCTAAACTCAAACAGTCAGGCTGCATGCAAGGAGTGCGCAAGGACGAACTCACCAAGCGATCTACAACTTTGACTTTTTGTGAGGGCCACCTGTATGCTGGTTTGCCCAATTTTTGCCTGCAAACATCCACGCGACGGGATGTTTGCAGTTGTGACTAATTCTTAAGGTGAGGGGTTCTCCACCAGGTATATGCAAATACCTTGAAGGTTGTACTCTGAAAGGGGATTGGGTTGGGACAGAATAGGCTTTTCAGATGCTGTGAATAAAACACAAGTACGAAAACTTCAAGTACCCCTTCATATCTTTGCCGTTTGTTGGGAAGAGGGGCTAAAATACTCAAAAAACTATAACCCAATGAAAACCTGATCATCTTTTGTAGTTCTGTTGGTATTAGCTTCCGTAAGTGTGTTTTTTTATTTGGAAGTCCTTTTTATTCAAACCGTAAGTTGCTGTAACAATGTTAGGTGAGCTGAACAGACAGCTGCAGCTGTGCCTGAGGGGTGAGGAGCCGCTAACATCTGACGCTTGACGTTCTCCTGCCTTGCTTCACTCATCACTCTCATTTGGACCAGTTTTCCTTGCAGTTCTTTCTGTCGTGTCAGATGTATCTGTGAGTGGGCTGAGATTGGATTGCCAACTTTGTTAGGGGAAAACAGCAGCATGAAACCGTCACGTTTATGACCGGTTGTGTCATTGGCTTCTAAACTTGAGCGCACACCGTCCAGATGTTCTGTGTAATCAGTCTGCGGGAGATAACGGTCTGCTGTCGAGTCAGTTTGTCCCTCCGATTTGCTCACAAAAGAGAATGACTGACAACGCCGGGCGCAGAAAGTCAAAAATCAATTTATGGATGGAGTCCCAGCGCCCCCCCTCCTTCCCCCTTTCCCTGTTTTGCCAAATCAATTCCATGCAGGGACTGTATTGACTCAGGTAAAGGGATTTTGATCCAGCAGTCAATGTCTGTGTCTGCGCGGCAGAGGGAGCGGGCAGTGATAATGCATCCTTTCCTTCAGTTCCTTCAGGGGTCAGTGAATGTGTGCTGTCCGAATACTCTCACACGCAAACCTGCATCCGGACTTTATGTTGCTCTTGGACGCATCCTGCGTTTTTTTTTTTTTTTTTCTGCGAGCGGAGAGGCCTGGGCCTCGGGGTGGCTGAGGGGCAGACATCGATTATCAGGCTCTGTGGAGCCACTGGTCTGTCTCCACTGGTGGGAAGAAGGCTGGGCTGGTTTCACCGAGGAGCTTCTATGACTGGGGGCTACAGGGAGGAGACAAGGCCTGTGGAGTGTGTATGGGGGGGTTAAATGGTAATGGTGGTTGATGGGTGTGGGCCAGCACTGCAGGGAGAGGATCTTCCTGCTTCTTTAATGATTAAAAAAGGATGTGACACCTTCCCTGGGGCCAAAGATCCACCCCGAGGTGCTTATTAGAGCAAGTTACTCTGTCGCTGTGCTGATAGGCTGCTCGGCTCCTCCCCTCTGGAGCCTGAATGAAAGTCTCCCTCATGAATAGATGGTTGTCTAGCAACAACTTAAAGCACACTTTTCTGCTCTAGAGTAATCCTTTTTTTTTTTTTATGGAGGTAGACCACAATAGCTGCAAACCACACATCTTGTTACATTTCACAGCATTGGACCGAGAATTTTTCTTCATTTATTTGCAACATAGTGTTTTTTGTTTTTTTTATCAAACACCAGTAAAAAACTGTCTTAGAAGTATTGACTCTAAAACAGGAAATGTGAACCGAACAAAGTTTAGAAATATTGAAATGTAATTTTTGTGTTTTTCCTTTATTAGAATAGAATTTTAGTGCAGACTCGAGGTCCAACACCATAAAAAAACAACACAAGACATACAGTAGAGTTAAATACAAGTAAATAATAAATTATCAATGTGAATACTTAAGGGCTTAAATGGTCAAAATTTTCCTTTTGAAGCTCTCTGAGCCTTTCAGAAAACTGTTGGCATGTCTACAAACAGGTTATATATAGTCTTTAGTAAATTTCTGGTTCAAAGCAAAATGCAAGAAGCATTACTAGAAAGTTTGTTTGAATTCAAGGAAAAAAACGTGTAGTAACTACGTTTTCTTAATATTAGTTATTCAAATACATGTGCAAATGGAGGGAAAACAACATCACTTTAAACTCAAGGATGCAGTGTTTGGTATCAGTCCACATTTGACGAATAGTTCTTTGAAATCTGCCATCCAGCCTGACCAGTCTTGAAGGAACCAACAGGCTTGGGGTCATAGTTTATGCCTGCTGCATTCACATTTGCACACATCAGCTCTCTGAAAGACAATAAACTAAGAGCAACTGTTATGGTAAATGGTTTATACTTGTATATAGGCGTGTAACGATTAATCGTTGAATCGATTTCTATTCCAACCAGATTGATCTGTCTGGGATCGAATCGGCCCGTACCATAAAAACTTTGTTTTAAAATAGAAAATACCATTTGGACATGGTAGGTTTATGTTACTATTGCCTAAAAACAATCGAGTGCATTAAAGCGGACAACACACATGTGATGCAGCAAAAAACGATCATTTCAACATTACAGTTCAATGTACGCGGTAGAATGTTCCAAGAATGTTCCGATTCTATTCTTTGATGTGGAAAAACAACAGTGGGCTGAACTTAATGAAACTAAAATGTGAATGGATTTGACAGGCATTCTTGTTTACTTTTGTTTGTGTTTCTGGTTTCTTGTTTGTATTCATACTGAATATCTTCCAATTGTGGTTCATCTCTAGTTGACGTAGATTTCCAAATGCTGCCAGGTCTAACAGGTCTAGCAGGTGGTCGACGCTGGTCTCAGTTTGTGGCTTGGCTCCTTTAAGAGGTCGACTGCCCTACCACTGCACCACGGCCGACCGTTCAGGATTAATTCTTAGATTAACTGCCCTAATGGGTGGATACGGGCTGTCTAGGCAAAATTTGTACGGAGCACTCAGGTAGCCTGCAGAAAATGGCAAGGTTGTAGACTTTTGGTGAACACGTAGAGTGAAACACATCGTCCCCTCTCACATGAGTGCATGTGACTGAAGTTTAGTGATAGAAACCCCATAGAGTGAGTGTGTATTTGTGGCAAACAAGTCTGACTGAGCTTGCAAAACTACAACATTACAAAAAACAACATTTTTTTAGTAACTTGCTCAAAATGTCTACTTGTTAAGTAAAAAGCAAACAGTTTTTTTATTAATTGTTAAGACTGCAACACTGATATTCTTTGAATGTCTGATATTTTACCATTATTTTTGTTTAGTTAAGGATTGCTACACAATTTTCTCTTATTTATGTCAAAACTGAGCCGTCATTCTATTAATCCCAGCCTTTTCTGGACTTGAGTCATATCTTGGAGGCCTTTTGGAAAGCCGTGACTCTCCATTGGCCCAGACTTCTGGTTGCCTGCAATGCCAGCTGGGGCTCAGGCAAAGCTGTGGTCAGTCCAGCTCAAGTGTCTTGCTGCCCCTTTCCAGCCAGTGTGCTGTGTCCCAGCACAAGTCCCAGCGGCTGCTTCATGGTGCCAGCCTACCTTCACCAGCCCTTTGATCAATAGCGGCCTGACTGCCTCGTCTGTGCTCACATAGAGCTGCTCTCTGACTGCATTCTTTTTAAAAAGCATCACATCCAAACCCCACTGATCTCTGCTGTTTTTTTGTTTTTTTTTATTCAATGAATCTTTTATGGTCAGTTATTTACCTGTCGTGATGACAAACTGATTGCATATTAGCATCAAATCAAGAATAGATTTAAACATGTTCTGCTTGTGGTACTTTGTTTAAAAACCAACCATCATTCTTCGGATGGTTTTCCTGTTCTTCTTGTTCGGATTACAGAATCTCCAATTTGATTATCTTGGGCAGCATTCCTCTGGGAGATTAGTGGTAGAAGTGAAGGCCGCCAGCTTACCTGAGGACTTCAAGGCAAGTCTGTGCAAGAAAAGTCTTGGTATCGCAGCAGACAGCGGGCCGACAACCTCAGAGAGATGAGCTGATAGGCGGCTGCAACACTCCTCCCTGCTGCACAAAATGTACGGAGCTATCTGCAGTCAAAATCTCACTCAAACGAGGAGACAGGAAATTCATAGCAGTGCAGTTCAAATCGTGTAGTAATAGTAGTAGTAGTCTATTTAAGTGTACTTCGATTGAAGCAGTATACTTGAAGTTTACTTTTTTATGCTATTTATATACTGTAAACCTAAAATGTTCCAATTTAATATAAATAAGTATTCATTTGGTATGTTTTCTTTACTACACCTGCATGGTCTATGGTACACTTGCTATACTTATACTCAAGAATACTTAGAATAAACTACAAGTGTATTCGTTTTTGCTAAGGGGAGGGAAAAAAATATTGATAGTTTTTGACAAAAATCTCAGAGTTTGTTTGGAATATATTCTTTTTCTCAGAAAAATAATTTCTGGTCAGACATGAAGAGTTTAAGGCATTTAAGTAGACAACTAGATCCATGTACGTTTTCCTCGTCTGAGCTGGCATCTGGCTAAGACTTTGCGACTGGAAAGCTCCAATATTGGTCACCGTTTTTGTTGCACCTGTAATGTTAGGCTGGGAATGTGAGGGGCTGTAAGCTAGCAGGAGAGAGTGTAAACAGATGATGTTGGGAAGTGGGGGAAGCCTTACTCCACAACACCAATCTAGCCCACAACTCATAGACAAATATCTCACGAACTCCTGTTGCTCTGCAGAAACTATGTCCTAGGAAACAACAGGTTTTTGATAATGGCTAAAAACAATAGTATTCAAAAATAGGAGACCACTGGGAACGCTTCTTAATTGATCAACAGATGATCAGATTGGATTTTTTAATTATTATTTCATAAAATGGAAGAACTTAGAAAAGGTCAATGAGCAAATTAAGGTCAGTGAGGTTAACGGATTTGTTTGTTTTTTCCAGCTTTCTAAAGTTTTTCTTGAAATGTTTCATTAGTTGACAATTTTTAACATAATTTTATGAGCAAACCTCGTGTTGCTTTTCTGTGCAACTTTAACACTAAAACCAGTAATGAACCAAGTGTGATTTTTAAGTACATTTTTCTATTGCACAATTAAGTTACCATGCCATAATGAGAGGATAGGTTTTTGAAATGCTCCTAGTGTAAAAATATATATACATGCTTTTACTGGTTAAAGAAAGAGTGGGGAAAAAAGCATGAAAAAATAACAATCTTTCTCCTGCTGAGGGTAGGAAGTACGACCCCGGGTTATCTCACATGTAGATAAAAGAAGAACATATGTGAGCATGTTATCTAGCTATGGTCATTTTTGCAAACAAATGCTCCAAAAGCAAAAGATTTTATTCCTTATCGTTTTATTTTAACATCAAATCTGAATCCTGGCTGTCATTGAAGGTGGATACACCTTGAACTGGAAAAGAAAAACAACCGTGAGCTTGCACGCAGCTTAAATTCATGACACAATGTGGCGTGGTCATTGTTCAGCTGAGGGAGGACCACTGTTCACTGACACTTATCACATTTAACCAAAGAAATTACAAAATTTGATGGTTTTGCTCAGAATATATATATATTTTTTTATTAATTCTGCTGTTTTCCTTTTGTTAGAGAAGCACAGTAGGCTTTGAGGCATGACAAAGTGACAACAACACACAAGAGATGGACATTCAGCTCAGCAGAGGGAGCCCTTCCTACAGTGAACCATTTGACCAGAGGAAAGATTCATTTTATATCTAAAGAACTCAACATTTTTGTGTGCAGCTCCCCTGCTGTCCTCGCTTAATTACCAGATTTTTTCAGAGTTGAAGCTGTCAAAGCTCCCTCCTCCAGGCAAGTTTACAACAAGAGTTCCTCAATTAGAGCAATGCATGAGAAGAGCTGCTCCCTCAGATGATCTGTGGACAAATCTGCACATAAGAGTATTCAAGTGTGCATAAATCTTATTTCTGAGTGTTGGACTTTTGAAAAGGAGTTCTAAACAACCGAATGAAGCTGTTTATTCTGTTTTGCCCTGGTTATGTCATCAGAAGCTGCTAGGCCAATAAAGTTTTCTAAAATACATAGAGAATCATCTTAAAATCAAAACTTTATTTAAACAATAGACAGTTATCTTAAAACTGCCCCCTCCCCCCTAAACATGCAAATTCATGTTGCTCCGGTCACTTCCGAACTGCTGCCAAATCCATTCATTTGAAGGATGGGTTGTCTAGAGGTGAAGAGAGGAGCGAGTTTCCATAGCAACTGTAATGAGCGAATGAGGTCGAGTGAAGGACCCGGGGCTGCGATCCACTTTCTATCTCCCTTTGTCCCTATAACAGTAGAAATTAAGGGATGCAGGAACAACAGCACTAACTACACATGACCTAATGAGGGTGCAGCCAGGGCCAGGCCTGCCGGAGCGGGAGGGCCAGGGGAATGTGGGTAAGAGGTGACAAGTAGAGGTGCTCAGAGGAAGCAGTGAGCTTACATTTGGGATATTACTTTGCTGTTAGTTTAAGGCTTAGCAGACAGCGGTGTTTTGTCCCCAAAGCTTAAAGGATGATGTTCTGAACCGAAGCCGCATCTCAAACATTTCTAATTCTCCCTATTCTCCCTTCTCCTCTTGTTCCCCCCCCCCCCCCCCCTCTCTCCTCTGACTGCACTGATGCAAAGTGACAGCACTTCTCATTAAATACGAAACACCGGTCAAATGCAAAATTGACCCCATCCAGCACTGGGCTCAACTCCCATCAGCCCATCCGGCACGGAGCAACCCAAGCCCCGAAGGTGTCAGGTATGAAGAGAGCGGAGGGGAGGCTGAGTCATCGGATTTGGTGGATTTCGTTACAGACTGGTTGGGGAGGACCCAGATGCAGGGAAAGAGGCTCAGAGAGTAGTCAAAAGATTTAATAACAAAACAAGGGAGCAACATACAAAAAAAAAAATCAACACTAACTAAAGAAAGATGTCAACTTAAATAGGGAGCAAGCTAAAAGCTACGTGCAGATAGCTGTGACTCCTCCTCTGCACAGAAAGAAAGGGAGAAACACCAACAAAAACCATACAAACATATGCAGAACATAACAGCATTTAATGTCAAATCAGTTGAGGTTAGTGCCAAATATGGTTAGATTTTATCATTGCACATTTCTTTCAGCTTTACGAAGTCCCAGCCTTCACTTTTAACCAAATGTGTTGTTCTGTGGTAGAAGAGATTAAATTACTGTTTATAAGTAAACAACTTGTTTAAAACAAGTGTCGATCAAGGAAAAAGAGTTTTCACATTTTATAAAAGTTTTCTTTGACGATTCTCAAAGTCATGAACCAAGTTTTGAAGTGATTTCTTCACATCAGTGTCCAGTCAATGATTTTCTGTAAATAACAAAGCCAAATAAAAAAACATAAATAAAACAGCAAAAATTTGTGTGCAACAGTAAGTATCTTCCTTATTTGATAACTTATTTTTATTTCAGAACTGGATAGTCAGCGGGATAGTCATTTGACATTTACACACTGTGCTTGATAGGATTTATGCTTTGATGTTCCACTTTATTCACCTGTGCTTATCAAAGAATTGGTCTGTAAATCAATTTTTCTTTTAATTTCTTGTATTTTAAAACACAAGAAGAAACACCTTTCAAACTCATTCGTACTCATCAACATTGACACTGTCTGAAAGACGAATGTCTTGATTTGGATTTATGTGGCAGAGCTAAAACATTTTATTTAGGGGACAGGAAGAGGGGCAAAAGACTTTAGAAGGGTGGCAATTGAGAACAGCAGAGTGGAAGGCCGTCACAAAGGAAAGAATCAAAATGACATATTTCAAACTGTTTGATTGTTTTTAATCATTAATATTAAACAGCAGTTCTTTCTCCTGATGTGTTAATGGCGAAAAAAACTTTTATCAATGATTTTTTAATCTTTGTCAATATTGACTCAAAATTTGTAGGGCAAATGGAGGGGTCAAAATCTTAATGCTGGGGGGGCAGCTGCCCTCCCTTGCCCCCCTGTAGCTCCGCCCCTGATGTAAAGAAATGTTCTCTTCTCTTAGAGAAAAACATCTAACCTATCAAGTGCTGAGCAGTAACAGGACAGAGACACTGAAAAGCATTTGGATACTGTAAGACAGTACCAAGAATGAGCCAGCCTTTCTTTTATAGATTGATCCAGTTAAAAGACCATATTTTAAGTTCTCTAACCTAAAAAAAAAACTATAATTTGATTACAACAGATGTTGGAAAGTAAGGGAAGAGTGTAAAAAAATAACTAGGATCTTTTTCATAAAGAAAAAGGAATAAAAGCCTAAAAACAACATTTTGAAGGTAGTTTTTGGACAGATGTAAATGAAGAAACTACCACACACATTCAAAAAAGCTCTAGAAAAACCTGATTTTGAGAAACCTCAACTGTATACAGTAATTGATAGGAAGACTTTGGGTTCACATGTGTTTGGTCCAGTAGACCATCAATATTTCTGCCAAAAGAACAAGTAAAATTAAGATGTACAGTTTGCACATAACAAAATAACAATGTGAACTGTGAATTAATAAATATTGATTTGTTTGTCTTTCACTCTGGTTTGATGTACAGTCCATCAACATTTACGCTGTAATAAACCACACCAGGGTTCACCTGCAAACAAGTCAAGACGCTTGTTTGCAGGTGAACCAAATTTTGAAATGATGCCAAACTTATTTACAAAACAAAATGTACTTCCTGAGGGAATGAATTCTGGTATGGATCTAACTTCCATGGTGTGAACAAGCCCTTAGGATTTGTACTGTAAGCAAACATATTTCTTTTAGTTTGTTGATGAAACGAAGCAGTATTTAGTTTTCTCTGAGCAAACTGTTTGTTACCAGGGTAAAAAGTTAAAATCTCATTGCTGTAATTGTGTTTTGACAGTAATTATTTGTGGGGTTTTGAACCTCGGCACAGACTTGTGTTTATGTGTAGAGTGTCAGCCTGTCTTTCCGTCTGTCACCTTATCTGCTCACAAGGCCCAGCTGCAGTGTTATTGCACTTGGCCGCCTCTGACAGCTTAATAGGATGTTTGATTTCAGCGCCTGACTTCCTGCGCTGTAGATGCTCGACTTTTAGCCTTTTGATATTCCTGCCCCCCCCCACTCGCTGCTCAAAGCTCAAATCAAACACACACATTTGTAATAACGCAAATAAAACTGACCTCACATTACTAGTTTTATTTACTCAAACGCAGAGGACAGGGCCACTGCACACGGCTTTATGCTGCTGTGACGTGGAGGCCAATGTCTACAAAGATTTTCCTGAACGCATATAAAGAATAATTTAACCGATCATTAGACTATTAGAGACTATTAGACATCTTGGTTGTCATCACTTGCAGGCCATGAGGATGACCTTCCAGAAAGACTTGATACTCTGGGTTCAGACGTATCACTTACATCTGCTGATAGCTATCTAGTGAGCAGCCATGTCTGCTCTCTGTCTGCATGATGATAAGAGATGTCTTCTAATTCTCATGAAGCGATGACTCCAGGTTCATATGCCTCCTGTCAATGGGAATATAAGGGTCAAAATATGCCAGAATTACCACTATTCCCTCCTTTTAAAATGTTGGAATGGAGCCGGAGAGGATAAGAGCAGCAGCAATGAAACCCGCTGAGAAATAAGGAAAAGACTGCAGAAAGCATTTTGTAAATGTATCATGAGAAGAATTATGTCATCATTACATACCTCAGGAATAGATCTTATGAACAAACTTTGAATTAAAGCTTCATTCACCTGCACCCGTATGGGTCCACCCCATGGTTAAGGTTGTGGACAAGATCTTAATGGGGGCGCAGGTGTGTCTTGCAGTTATCCTGACACTCATACAGCCACCTTAAGCGACATTGAGAAAATAAAACTTACCATTGTCGTGTGTGGGAAGTGTACCTTGCAGTATTTGGATGGAAGTTTCACACGCCTAAGTCTTCCGCAAAAACAACACTCTTGTCGTCTAATTTCATAATTTCTAACAGGAATGTGCAAAGAGCCTACACTTGACATTCACATGAACAGCACTAAGGGCTCCTTGCGAAGGATTTAGCAGGGTGGAGAAAAATGAAAAATCCATACCACACGCCTGCATCTCATCCACTTCACCTTGTAGGAGGCATCTGGACCAGATACCCAAGCCACCTCAGCTGGCTTCTCTTGATGAGGAGAAGCAGCGAGTCTACTGATCGAGCTCCTCACCCCATCTCTGAGAGAGCGCCCAGCCACCCTGTGGAGAAAGCTCAGTTGGACTGCTTGTATCCAGGGACTCAGTCTTTTAGTCATAACCCAGAGCACACATTAGGTTAGGAACATAGCTTGATCAGTAAATCCAATGTTTTGACTTTTGACTCCACTTCTTCTTCAATACAACGGTCTGATACATAGACTGTGTTATTGCAGCAGCTGCACCAATCTGCCTGTCCATCTCACACTCCAATCTTCCCTCACTTGTAAATTAGAGCCCAAAATTCTTAACCTCATCTACTTAGGACAGGAGCACTCCACTCACCAGGAGACTAACTACCTTTCTCCAGTCAAGAGACATGGCCTTCAGACCTGGCAGTTCTGTCTCTCATTCGAACGGCATCACACTTGGCTGCAAACCCGCCCCAATGCCTGTTAAAGGTCATCATCTGCAAAGAGTTGAGATGAAATCATGTTGTCCCCAAACCAGACTCTGTTGCCCCTTGGTAGAGGGCAGTTCTGCCAGAGTCCAGCATGCACAGGGAGCAGGTCCAACTTACCGGTGGCTACACAAACGATCCTCCAGCTCTGGTAAAGGCTCCCCCAGAACCCGTACTCACAGAGTGCCGACTCATGAGCATAAACATAAAATGTCAAAACATATTGGTTTGTATTTACATTAACACAATATATGTTTTTTTACAAAGACAAACTCATTAAGTCATCATTTTTATTCTGATTTTTTATTGCAATGATGCCAATTTAAGACCAAATTATCCAAAAGTTTTATACAGAGCAGAAGGAGTTTACTAAAAAGTTGCCTCTGAATTGTTGGTGGGACCGTTGCAGAATAAGCCTGCCTTTATTCCCCATCATCCCTTTGTTTACTCGCTCTCCCACTGGCTTACAGCCACTCACAAGTCCAATTTAACATTATTGGTGCAGCAAAAATGGCAAGCATTTTGGAGCTATCCAGCCATACAGTTCTGAGCCAGATTCCAGCTCAGACGAGGAAAACAAAGACATTCGTGGATCTGTTTTGTCTACAAGTGGATGCAACAGAATGGAGTGGAGCATGGATCTTGTGCCTCATAGATTGTAGTTTGTACGTGACAGCTACAAGCTTTTTCAAACGGCATTTTTTAAATTTGATCTTATTCCACCAAACTAAAATGTCTTAAATGTGCTTTTTTTCTTCTTCTTCTTTTTTTTAAGAAAGATAAAGTATTTTCTTTTGCATTGATGCTCAAATTGTGTTATTGTTGAGTAGGGTCTACAAAGTTTACAAAAAGTCACCAGCAGCTGTTAGGGAGGTCAAACAACGCATGTTTGCAAGCAGACATGAAGCCAGCATCAGAAAACGTTTGCTCTTGTGTGTTGGCCTGCAGGAAGCGACAGAACGTGGTGAAGCGATGGGGTCAGACAGAGCGAGGTCCTGCTGCTGCGGACACCTTCACTCTGCCCTCATAAGATGCTTCAACCACTGTTTATGTCACACAGGGAGAAAAATGGGCTCCTTGAGGGACGGCAAAATTGATCCAACTTCCTGACTGAAGCTGTAATGTTTGAAATGATCCAAAAAAAAGAAAAAAAGAATGGAAGTTGTTGAAAGGAAGGGTGTGGGGGGGGGGCAGCTGCCGTGACTGTCCGTAGCTGCTTGCTAATTACAACCCAAATCTGCACTAGGAGGTTGTTGTGTCACCGGGTCCCTGGAACAATCTGCTGATTGTTGAGCGAGAGGATTGGTCAGACTAGGGCTCCCCCTCCCAATTATCCCTATTTGTTGGTGAAGCTACCCAAGAGGGGGGGAGAGGGGGCAAAAAGGAAGAGAGGAGGCAAAAAAAAAAAACAATAAAACAATTTGAAAGAGGAGAAAACTGTCCAACCGTTCCGTGGACGGCGGAGGTTTTCACTGCGGGTATTTTCAGCGAGCAGTGATCCTTGGCCTAATGAGCTCAGCTACACACACACACACACACACATACCCCCCCCCCATCCCACAGCTTCACCTCTCTGCTGGGAGAGGAGGGGGCCCAAATGGGTCGATTATGAATTGAGTTAATGAGGCTGCATGGAGGTGGGGGTGGATGGGGGTAAGAGTGGCCTGAGAATTCACTTTCTGTGCCCCATTTCTCTCTATCCTCTTTTTCCCCCCTTCTGTTCAGCTCCAATGATGGAAAAAAAATCTTTCAGCAGGTGTTTTTAAAGGACGCTGATTGTCTCTGATAGTTAGCAGGAAGAGTCAAAACTTTCAGACGTGACTGCCAAGTGACACGCCTGACAGCTCGTTTCCAGAAACACTCATTCTCATAAAGAACGTTTGATTTATTTCTGATATTGTCTGCTTTTGGGGCAAAAAGAACCCCTCGGAGGGTCCAAACTTCCTATATTCTTGATTTGATCATTCTTCAAGGATCAGCCCGTCCTTTCTGGGCGGAGAGGTGAGACTTTAGGCACGCTGAACTCTGTGGCTGAGCCGCTGACGAGTGTTAGAGAGGAGGCGAGGTGTGTTTTCCAGCCTCAGCGGGGCTTGCTTGAACCCATTTTAGCTCCGGTCCCGCAGATCGGCATCTCCACAGCGAGGAATCGCATGACTTTATTGTTTGCATTTATTGATTCTCTTTTTAATCTAATAAAGGAGACTTTGTGGCTGAAGAGTGGAGCCAGATCACTTATCTGTACAATTTATCAAGCATCCTCAAGGGCCGTTTTTTTACTAACGGAGCACATGAGGAAGACAAAAAGGTCAGAGCCACAGACAAAAACCCTCTATCTGCTTCTGTCCCCTTAAAGCAAGCTGCAGCTTTCCGTCAGAGGTAATAGCAGACTGCTGATCTTCAGCTCCCGATCAAACGAAGGCCGTTTCCCACACTGAGCGCTGTCTCTTTCTCACAGACGGCCTTGATGTGCTAGATATTAGCCGGGCTCCCCGTCAGCACTCACTGACAACTCCCCATTCATTCTCCTTCATCCTCAAACTGCAAAAACTGACGCAAAAAGCACTCAAACAAGAGAGCTTTTTGTGTCTCTGCAGCTGACTTCCACAAACAAAGCATGCTAATAAAAGAGCTTGGTGACAGTGCGTTTTATTTGCCTTGTTTGCAGAGTCACGGCAATTTCGGATTCCCTAGCATTGCATAAACAGGGGCATTGTCTGAGTGTGCTGATCGAGATGTTCGAAGTTGTGATGCACCTCAGCAGCAGCACTGTGGGTTATTGTTCTGGGAGACGGGCAGACAGGAAGGACAGGACAGACTCCCAATGACATTTCTCTGGCGACTCGGTGTGACCTTTCAGCTCGGAGTCCCAAGCTGAAGAGACGTGAGCCGCGGGCCGACTCCGATGGCAGATAGGAGTGTCTATGCAAGATATTGGGAGCAGGCAGTTTTTTCTTTTTCAAGGCATGGGAATACTGAAACTGCTGGAGGTCAAGCAGACTGTAAAATAACCAGCGACTAATGAAATTACAAGTTAATGAAAAATCTCAAAGTTTTCCCATTGAGGAAACTACCAGTCATGGATGGCTGTTGTTCTGTTCCTTAAAAGCGGGCTAAATGAAGTCTATCAAATATTTGAGAAAACATGCTTTTATTAAGGAAAAGTATTAGCCAATTTCATAACTTGAATAACTTTCACTACAGAATGAACATCAAGAATAAAAATGGGAAAAAATGTATCAGAGCAAATGGTTATTCTGACAGAAAGAATTACCAACTAATGACTAATGTTTATTTCTCTATAGACGTCTTTGGGATTTTGGCTTCCTAGAACAAGCAGGTACTTCCTGTTTGGAAAGTGAGGGGGAGGAGTCACTCAGTCCAGTTCTCATATACAGTCAATGGTGTTGCTATATAACTGTAAGGTCTTGACTGCAGCAGTTCCCACAACCCAAGCACAAGTTCATGCATTGTTGAGCAAAAGTTACACTCAGCAAAGTTGACAGGAAATTCCCAACAAAGATCAATTTACTTTTTTTTTTCTATATTAACCACTAAATCTCTCTCTGAAGTTCCAGCTGGAGAGGAAAGGAAAAGACAGTGCCAAAACCGACAAGTGAGCTAAACGATGGCTTTAGGATTTTTCCCTGGATACCTGCACTGTGGCACAAAATGAAAGAGATAAGTCATGAGCTTCAGATACTTCTTCTTCTGACCATCGTCATTATTACAGCTCCCACTGGTTTATATACACTGAGTTCCTTTACACCAATCAGCCACTTACATTCATTTCTGTCTTATTTTCCTTTCATTAAAAACCATTTTTCACCACAGTCAGACTTTAGGCTGAACCTGTGCAAAGAACGTCTAAAAATAAACTACTTTGACTGTAATGTTTTTCCAAAATTCCAGAGAAAAGAGACTTTTGTGAGGCCTAATTGTGCCCAGTCGATCACAACAGCGGTGTGGAGTGACGGGAGGACACAGCCCGGATCTGGCGCTTCTGACCCTGATGCTGCTAGCGTCCCTCAGCTGTCAGCACCTTGTTGTTCCACCAATAGTTCACAATTACTCCTGGCAAAGAGAAAAAACTTAGAAGCTGCTCATGTCCTAAAAAAGTTGAATTAAATAGTTGACTTAAAAGTCCCACTCCAGTCATCTTTTTATCTAATGTAAAAGGGTTCCCAGTGGTCTTTTAGTAGTGATTTTGACATTTTTCAAGGACATAATTTCTGCAGAGTGGCAGTAGTTAATTAGAAATTTGCCTCTGAGTTGTGGGCGGGACTGTTGGGTTAGAGGGACCCCACCCCCCCTCCCCCTCTCTGTTGTTGAGAGCTCTTTGTTTGCACCATTTTTTTTTATTAAACTTGCTATAGTTTTACATACAATTATATACTACAATCTCATCTGTAATTACACTTTTAACCATGAGCACAATATACATAATACATTTCTACCATGTTTGAAAGGAAGCAGACAGAAGCATTACTTATTAAAGCCTGCCCCTTTATTCTTTAAAGATTAATTATAACATTATGACAAAGTTCATCACAACATTCCCTATCAACAGCATAATGACCACAGTATTTGTATGTGTCCATTCATTTATGTCTGCATATATACTTTGACATTTTCACTTTTTTGTCAGTTTTGTCAGTTTTGTCTATTTTTGTACACAAACAATGCATGCTGTCGTAACACACACTTCACAAGTTCTTCTGAACCTTATTTATGATCCTAACTGCTTGTTTTTGTAGTATGTGTAATGGATATAATGTGGATATGTACTTTATTACAGTATGTGATCTAAGGAAGTATCAATGAGCAATACTATGTGCGAAGTGTATTGTAGTCGAGATAGTGTTTACATTTATTTTACGTTTTTTGAGACTTTTATTTTTAGGTGTCTTATGTGCGATTTCTAAGATAATTTGGAATCAACTAATTTTTCTAAAAATGTGTTTTCCTGATTTCTTTCTGTTGGTACTCTATTTATTTGTTGGTTGGGATTTTCTTTATGATTGCCAAATATTATAACCTTTGTTTTGTTTAGCTTTAATGATAGTTTGTTGCTATCAAGCCATTTGAATAAATAAATATCCAGAAATGCAATTTAGAACTCAATGTCCTCCATCATCAAAAAAATGCCACACAAACATGTTATAAACACCAAAAACACAATTTTTAAAGTAGAAAAGGAAGGACATCTAACAGTATGTCATATTTTTTGGTCATTTTTGGTCTTATATTTACATTATTTATATTATCTGTATTTTAGATCCAAAAAACAAAAAGTTGAAGTTCTTTCATTTCATGGATTTTAAAGACAGCATAGCGTTCTGTTATATTATCACCTAAATCATCAAGTCCATGATGTGACAAACAGCCTGCTGCCAGGTCTTCTGCGCTTGTCATTTTCAGACTCCGTGTCCGTCGGCCTGTTCTTTTCCAAACCGAAGGTTTAAACATTACAGGGAGCGCAGCGTTGTTCCCATGTGACGACTGACTTCATGATAATTTTTCATTCCTGAGCGGCTGGAAGGAGCTTTACAGCTGCAGCTCCATCACTTCATCATGTTTTATGGCTCCTGTGACCCCCGCTGCTGAGGGGAGATGGCAGAACATGGCGGGCCAGGGGCCCTTAACGAACGATTACAGGGCAGCCCGCCCACTCTGTTTACATGGGAGCCGTGTCTCAAGATAATACACAGCCACAGTGGATCGGATATTGTATTAATATTGCAAAAAATAGAGCAATGAAAGACATAATGGCAGTGAAACAGTCACACTTTGAACTTAAGAAGCTGAAGATAACTGAACTGGACATACTTAAAAAATGAATAGCTAAGACTTTAAAAGATGACTTTTTACTAAAGACATGTATATGCTGCACAGATGCCCTCTGACATCTCCCGTGAAAACCTGAACAAATGGGGGGGGGGTTAAAAACGTGAGGAAAATAGGTGCTGCGTGACAAAGTAAAGAAAGGGTTTTGTTGCTTCCACCTAGTAGGGTTCAGCCAGAGACTGGAAGGTCGTGAGTTCAAATCCACGTCAGAGTCATGCCTAAAGACTAAAAATGAGACCCAATGCCTCCCTGCTTGGTATTCAGCATTAAGGTGTTGGATTAAGCCACCTAATGGTAAAGTTGTTGTTGTTGTTTTTTAAATTATTTGTTTTGCTTTTTATGCTATGGTCACAAATACAACTGCCACCGCGCAATGGGGACGTATCTGTAGACTCTTTAAGATTTCATGCCACCGCCTGATAATATTTTAAGTCGTTGGCGTGGTCATGAATATAGGAAACAGAATGGCCTTTTTTTTATACCCCCGGGCTAGCGGGTGGCTGACGGCTGGTGACACTTAAGACTGGTGCCTGACCGATGTCAACTTTTAGAGGAAAATCGTCCAGTCACCATACAAGTTTAACTTTTTCTTACACCTCCACATCCACAGCGTGTAAAAATGCCATTGCCGCCTCCTGAGTACAAATGCCACCGCGCGGCCACCTGCCAAATTTGCTGAGAAACATTTTGTTTTTTGTGACCGAAGCTTTACTTGTCGTAATTTTTAATATGTTTTTGCGTTGAGAGATTTGTTGGTGTGATTTGGACTTCAGGGCCACCATAGAAATGCTGCTAAATTGAGAGAATTAAAAAAACGACCCAATCTATGAAAGAAACTGCATTTCATTTTTTAAATGTCTTTTGGTCAGAATGAATTCTACCGTCAGCCTTTCTACCATTATGTGGGTAATTCCCCAAAGTACAAACACTTTGCTAATATTCACTAATATCCAAAATTGTGCACACAATGTCAGAAAACAGTGGCACTCTGAAGAAGTAAGTATTATTTTATGATTTTGTGGCCTGCCTTCATTACTTTTGCACGTTGCTGTGCCAGCAACAATATGAGAGGCCTCCAACGTACACGGCACTCACTTCCAGGAGGCACACTGAACTCACGACAGCTTTTCTGGAGGATTGGAAGGAGACAGAACTTCTTCATGTTTGCGCAAGGCAAGACCAAAGTCGGCTGATGGGCTGATGCCAGCATCTCTTCAGGGCCGGGTGGAGTCGCCAAGAAGGAAGCAGGAACTGGCTGAGAACGGCCAGCATTTCAGACTCGATATGTAAGTCGGAGAACTGCGAGTTCAGAGCTGATGTCATTTATCCTGGAAGGGCTCGCTTTGCCATGACCCAATGAGTTTGTTTAAGTTCAGTTGACTTAAGTAAACCAAGTATGAGAGAATGTTGTTGTTGTGAATGCATCTAAACTCATCCATTTGAATCTTTGAAGTGCCATCAGAGCCATCTCAGCTGAAGTTATAGTCCTGCACCGACCCAGGCCTATTAACCGAGTATTTGAGCTCCCACGGTTGGACCGAAGAGCTTTTTTACGATCTGTTTATGTTGCTCAAAGCAGCCGCCATTTTCCACCCTCCTTCCACTGTGGCCCCGCCCCTCTTTCAGCCATGTCAGGGAACTCTTGGAGCCAGCAGCGTGGGAACGAGTGGCCTTGGCTGACGGCTTTATCGTCCTCCTGACTCTACACACAAACAAGCATTCATGGGAGCACCCACCCCTCCCAAGGTCGGACCCCACTGTGCTTCCTCCCTGCGTCCCGCCTCACTGTCCACACCTGCAGCAATAACTTTGTCACGTCATAAAAGGAAACTGTTGCTAAAATTGACACAATTTCCACGTCCACATATCTAAGAAACACCTCAGTCGAGTTTTTTATTCCATTAGGGTCCTGCGATGGACATGACCCCTCAAGGTCGGGGTCCACCTCATATTCATGCATGACCACAGTGTTTGCGGTGCCTTGCTCATGCATCATGGAAACTGCTTTCATCTCAAAGGTGCCGCTCCTCTGAGCTCACAAACGATGGCCTGCGCTTGACATGAGTCGCTCTCAATCGGGATTGACAGAAAACATCGGTGACCACAGGCACTTGGCAGAGGAACGCCAGTCCCAGCGCCGCCTGAGCTTTTCCATTCATTTGTTTTATGCCCCCCCTCCCCCCGTTTGACTCTGTTCTCACAAAACTCAAGGGTGGCCGAGGGGTTAAAGAACCATTTGCTTGCCGCCGCAAGAGACTTTCCATCATCAGAGATTTCACTTCCCTAAATGAAAAAGCCTTTTTTTTTTTACAACGCAACAATCACTTTCGGCAAACTTAGAAAAAGATGGAAGTTGTGCAAACCTGGAGGTAATGTAAAATGCTCACTTCTATAATCATGAAGTTTTTACCGCTTTGCAAACATCTTTTTTTCCTTCTTTTACACCTCAACTTCCCCTTTACAAGCTGAAACAGTAGGGAGTCCAAACCCAGCCACCGAGAGGAAATCTGGTTCCTATTTTGGGATGTAAAAGATTGAAAATGAAAAAGAACAGAGAGACAAAGGCAACAGGCTTCTGCCCGTACCCACCGAGACCCTAACCGTTTCCATGTGTCTCTGTGTGTTTGCCGAGCCCCCCCACCCTGCCGTCTCGGTTGTTTTCTTCGGCTGTGCCCCACCGCTTCTTCCTCTCAGTAGACAGACAGCAAACAGTGTGCCTGTTAGTAGGAGGAACTCAACAAGGTGCAATCACTCCAAGCAGCCAACCACAGCCCCGGTTCTCCCGCTCCAATGCCATCGGCCTCCTGCGATTGGCCCCGCAGATGTTCCCTCTTTAATGATTTTTGTGGCCATTAAGTTAACAGTTTTTTATGGCATTGAAATACAGGAATGCAAGAGGAAGTGGAGGAAGGGGAGGAGGCTGATGGATAAAGCAAATAAGGGACTTCTGAGGGGACTGGGGGGAGGGTGAAGGGGATAAATGGTAGTAGTAGTCGGGATCTGGCAGACTTTAGGCAAACTGCGGTGGAGACTGTGGGCTGACATTGTGGGGGGAAGGAGCCAGGGGCTTCGCACATGCTCTGTCATGTACAGATGCAAACACACACTTACGAGCTGTCACACAATCGCTTCTTGGCTTATTAAAGGGAGATAAATGCATCTTAAAGCCTCCATTAAAAAAAAAACACCTTTGATGAAAACCTTGAACTGTTTGGAAACCCCCCAAAAAAAGGCTAAATCTGGATTCACGTTGCCTTTTTGTGCAGTCAAGTGTTGCAAAAACGATCTTTCTCATTACCCGACTAAAGGCCTTCATGTATAACAAAAGCCATTTCTATAAATGGTGTCATTATCTGTTTAGAATTTTTTCAGGGAGTTGTTTTCTTGGAAAATGTTTTTGCGTCTGCCCCAAATAATACTTTTCATATCTTGTATGCGTTTCTTCTTTGGTTTAAACACAGTTCTTTAATAGATTGGATCTATTGTAATTGCTCTTTGCTTACACCACTATGGAACTGTTGCAAATTCCAGGTATTTAATGAAAAAAATGCTGCAATTAAAATGTTTTTATTCCATTTAGAAGGAAATGTGTCATTGAAAACTTGAAATAGCTGAGAGCTACACATACAGTAAAGCTCAATTTATGTATCTGCCACTGCGCCTAATGCCCCTACAAACTCATTTGTCCCTATAAAAAAATCTGAAACAAAGCATAACTCTTTAAACTCTTTTTTATCTATTGTAAAACTGTGCCCAGTGGTCTTTTAGTGGGCTCTATGCACGTCCTACTTCTGCATTCGGCCCTTGACCGCTGAATCATTTCCGCTTATGTTGTGTACATGGAAAAAGCGGAGTATTTGGAGTTAACGAGATCTTTTGGAGCTACCCAGAGTCACTATAAATGATGTTAAGCACACTTGTTGTCTCCCTAGAAAAACACCCCAACAACTGACGTCAGTAAAGGCAGTAAGACGACTCAGTCTTGACTCTTGTTCCTTGTGGCAACATGTCTGCGTTTTGCCCACCAAAACAAACAACATCTAAACGTTTGCAAAAATGGATGTGCATATTTTGCAAATCATCGCTATAGCTCTGTGGAGAAAGTGGGTTGTTCTGGGGGCGGTGCACACTCTTCCTGGAAGGGGTCATCCCCAACTTTGTGATGTCACAATGTGAGGACTCGTTCGTTTTAATGGATTGGGAGGGGCTGATGCTCACAGTGCAGGGATTTAGAGGAATCCTCAGTGATGCGTGAATGGATCAAAATCCTGCTTTGGGTTGTTTTTCGTGAGGCATTAACATTCTAATACACTTGAAAGCTAAAAATGTGGATTTTGCACGATATAGGCTCTTTAAAGGATTATATAGGATTTTTAGCATTTCTGCTTTTTTCTTGTTGTAGTTGGGGCTGATGTAGCATCCTAATGAGTAGTCAATTTCACAAAGAGGGTAAGGTTCAACAAACCCTAATATATTATTTCAGCATGAAAAAACATAGTCACCATAATGTATAAATATGTATTTTAGTTTTCAAAGTTGAAGCAATGACTTGCTTTCATTAAAGTTTTTGTTTTTGTTTAGATACCAGATAGAATGATTAGAATAAGAATTAGGCTTAAAATAACTAGTGCCAGTACTAAAAAAAATTAAGAACTGATGAAATATTTTGAATGGTCATTTTGGTTTTCAACAAACTTTCTCTTTTGGTCTTGAATGATCTTTTTATTCGCCATGTATCCAACTTAAGTAATAACACAGTAATGGGAAAAATTCCATACGAATGAACAGTCATCTAACTCATCATATCAAGTCTGTTGTAGGGCTGTAAAAGCCCCTAAACGAGAACTGCAGTAATTATCTGCGACAGAAGGAGATTAATGGTTGCTGGAAGACTGGAAAGAAAACAGAGGCTCTCTGGAAGCCCCTCCGTCTGCGTGTTTGTGTGCATATGCTTTCATATTAGCCCTGGACCATTGCACACATGTAGCACATTACACATTCATTTCCCCCATAGTATTTGAACTTTCCCTCAGACTTCTGTTTCCACCCCGCTTCCTCTCCTTGTGTGTTTTTGCGTGTCCCACCACACAAAGCCATTTGTCTTCCTCAAATCAGGTGTCACTGCAGTAGCGCCCAATGTTAAACAAATGCCGTCCCATCTGGGCTTTAGCAGAAAGGCGGTTGAACCCTGGTATCTAGACATGGGCTCCAGTGAGGGTGTGGCCTCCACGGCGTCACAATGAATCCCAGGTGGAGGCGGTCGTGGCAGCAGAGGCTAAAACGGTGTCTATCGCTAACAGCACTAACTCAAACCTCATGCCAGGACCATATAAAATGGTGCCTCTTATTAAGAGGGTAAAAATGAGAGATGGGTTCCCCCAGGGGGTTCAGTGGAGCATGACGTGGGGGGTTGCCTGTAAGGGTGGAGAGCAGGACTGCTAATATTTACTTCTACTGTTTATAACTATTAATCTTCCAACTCTTTGAGTTTGACAGTAAGTCTTCCATCATATATGTGAGTGATCTGCAGATGCATGCATTTCCGCTGGTTGATATGCAAGTGAAATACATAGACTTTTGATACAAAGACCAATAACATTCATTAAATTGGAAGAGGCTTCAGTAAAATAGTTCAGCACGATTGTTCAGACGTGTTTCCTTTCATGACCCAAATCAGAATAACACTGAATACTTTGGGAAACATTCAGATTAAAGATAATCTGAACTGAATTCAGTTGAATTTAACTTTTGGAGTAAAGAGCTTACTAATTTGCTCTGGCTTGAATCAGAAGCTGCACATATGAAGTGATTTGAACTGTTTGAACAAGAAGCAGGACTTCTAACTGGCAAAGTTAATGAAGCCGTGCTGTCAGTACACGCTTGTATCTCAATGAGCTGCAACATCTTGGAAAGTTGTGGACAAGATTGTCAAAGCAGACAAAAACAGCAAAAATGTTTGGTTGGACTCAGACTGAATGTGTATCCATGACACCTGTCCATCCATCTGTTTCTAAGCCTGCTTAATCCCTTTTGGGATCATGGGTTGTTGGAGCCTATCCTACCCACTATTGGACAAAGAAAAGATACTCCCTGGATAGGTTACTAGCCTGCTGTGGGGCCATACACATGCAAACATAAGGAACAAATTCAATTCACCAAAAAACCTATGAAGCATGTTTTTGGACTTGGAAGAAACTGGAGTGCCCGGAGACAACACACGAATGCACTTGAAGAACATGCAAACTCCACAAAGAAAGGTCCAAGCTGGGATTTGAACAGGTTCTCATTGTGAATGCTAACCTCTACACCACTGTGCAGCCTTACCAACTGCACAATTTGTAAATTACACAAACACTGTCTAAATTCCTTATGGCATTTGGTTCAATAATCACCTGGAGTTAGCATTTCTTCTATGTTCCAAGGCGATCTCCAATGTGAACGTATCTCACCTTTTTGTCTCCAGTCGGTCACAATGTGGTTTCAGATGTCACCAAACACTTCTGAAGTATGCTCAAATATAGAACTTTAAACAAGAATTTGAGTCATTCTCTTACCCCAAACATCATCTCAAGAGTGAGTTTTTCTCACACAAAGGAGAACATGCACATTGTTGTAACTGTTTAGAGATTTTTTGGAAACTGCCTGTTGAAAAGAACATTCAGAATAATCTGCAGATTTTTGCTTTATGGCCAAAAACGTGAAAATAAGATAAACATGAGCCAGCAGTTACAAGATACACAAACAAGCAGATGAAGAAAGTATTTAGGCAGAGCTGGTGAGAATTAAAAAAAAACACACAGGATTAAAAATTTGAATTATGTTATCTCTGCTCATACTAATGTATCCTCCCGCTGGTATAAGACGAGAGTAGATGGATGGGTGGATGGATGGATGGATCTCATTTAATCTGAAGAGACAGAAGGTACCATCTTTATTCTAAAGAACCATAATCAGATTATTAATATAGTTCTTAATTTTCAACATTATCTGAATATCATGTTAGGCAAAGTTTAACCTTTCCAAAAAAATTATGAAACAATCTGTATTGTTTAAATAATTAAAATAATTAATTCCAACAATTGAGTTTTTTTTTTTAATTAGACTTGCATAAGACAATAAAAAAACTGAGTAAAAATATTATTTCACTGAAGAAACTTTTTTTTTACTGTATTTTTCTAAAACATATTTTCCAAACCTCCTCAATCGTACATTTTAGCGTATAAAACCTCTATGTCTGGGAGCCTCAAAGTATTGCAGTACCTTCTGTAGATTAAACGTGTCTCACCTTCTAAACAGCTGAGCCCTACATTTGCTTCCTATCCACTCCTTTAAAACCGTTTCTGTCTGCAAACCAGCTCGGTCTATCAACAGGAAATTAAGCCCAGATTCCCTGTAATGTGAAACAGCAGCAGCCTCTGTTATAGCAAGGCTCACTCTGGAGGTTTCCGCGCACAGAAGCATGCCCAGACGCCTGGGACGAGGGTGAGGATGAAATCATCAGCAGTTTGTACACACTGAGCCACACAGGCAGCATTCCCAGCACCGGTGACTCTGGAGACAGCAGTGTTGTGGCTTCGCTGTGGGTACAGCTGGGAATGCAGGCAGGAATAGCTGTCAAGTCAGAAAGTCTGATGCAGGAATGCCGCTTTGGCAAGGAGGCATGGAGAGGAAGCTCCAAAAATGTGTGTGCAACAAAAACAAAGATGTCAACCGTCTTGCAGGTAGGCGTGTTGGGTTTGTGTGCAAAGGAACAGACAGATATCTAATCAGCAGAAAATGTTTCAACTTGTGTGTGGACAGCAGGAGGGAGCGTCCGTCTTGCTGATAAGACCTTGCTAATGACCTGCGTGCTGCAGGTGGAGCACTAGTGTTTGCTGCACCTGGAGCTGTAAAGCACTGTTGATAGCTGCTCACCTGAACTCTGGTTCAAGTGATGTGGTGGAAAATTTAAGCATGATCTGGAAATTCCCTTATATGCCTCTTTACACAGTTAGTCATTTGAATGACGGGCTTTATGGTCTCATTTTTTTACACTCTGATTTGCATGTGCAACGGCACAAACCACAGATTTAGAAAAGGCCGGGTTCTGCCCACACAATCACCGTAAATAATCAGTCATCAAACTAGTGATGCGGCTCTAAGAAAAGCACTGTACCTTTAAACATTTAGAGAAATTTAGACAATAAAGAGCACTCAGCTTCATGCAAAGGGTTTCTGTCTTACTGTAACGAAAGCTCTGCTAAAGTGTAAAAACAAAATTAACGAAAAGCGACTTTTTATATTGGCTTTGCGCCATTATGCAACAAATTACTTGTGTTGCATCACGGCGGCAACACTGTCATTGGTTTAAAACAAACTTAGAAAAGAGAAGGTAATAGGAACCAAACCAGTTCCCCATGTAACCACTAGGTGGTTTATTGCATGAACAAATCACTTCCCGTTTGTTCAAATGCCAGTACCAAATGTTACAACCAAAGAAATAAATACGGTAAGCACAATTACACTGAGGCTCATCAAATTGTTTATCCTGTTGGGAGATTGATGATCAAACTTATTTGTATAGATGTGAATTTTTATCAGCTCGCTTATTTATGTGTTTGAGAACCAACTTGACCTTAAATGACCTTTTGATAAGCTGAATGTAAACAATACATTGCAATTGTGTTGTAGAGTTTAAATAGATCAAAGAAGGGCGTGGCCTCATTGAAGAGGCTCTTTGATAGGGGTTTGATGATGTTGTGTTTGGCCAATGGGATGAATGTGGAGCAGCGAACCTTGCGTGCTCCGCTCCCTGGCCGTTTACTCGCCGTCTGTCTCTAGTATCAGAACATAGAAGGTAAAGATGGCTTTTCAGTATCAGGTACCTTTAAACTGAGATTCTCAATTCAAATACAAGATCTCACAACTCTGTCTCTGATGCTATTTGGAAGGACCTGGAAATAAAATCATCATCAAGTGGTTGTTTTTCATTTTTTTTACTGTTTTAATTAAATAAAATGTCTTGGTATTTTGCCTCTTGGCCAGGACTCTCTTGAAAGAGATCTGCAGACCTTAATGGA
Source organism: Adrianichthys oophorus (assembly GCA_036245035.1). Taxonomy (NCBI): domain Eukaryota; kingdom Metazoa; phylum Chordata; class Actinopteri; order Beloniformes; family Adrianichthyidae; genus Adrianichthys; species Adrianichthys oophorus. The sequence goes on from BSAI01000108.1 coordinate 43,499,014, forward strand.
ACTGTCCTGATTAAATAATGGATATATAAAAATAACAATGACACTGTTTTTTAACTGTCTAAAACCAACATCGTCCTAGTGTACACATTTACGTATGTTTTATGGCTATTTGGGACTTTCCAAAAAAAACATTCTGGTTATGACTTTCTTTTACTTCTTAAGAGGAACAGACAAGCCTTTTTGATTTTTTAAAAAGGAATCTAGTATTTAGTAAAGAAATGGACTGAAGTTGTCCATGAAGTCTGTATCTCATGATGGGACAGCTACTGACAATACTTATAGTAAAGGCATTTGTTTTATTATATCTTTTGTCATATTTAGTTCAAAAAAACTGTGCAATTCTACATCACATTTGAGTTTGTGTCACATTTTCTTCTCTTTTTAAATAAAAATATTGAAATGTTTGCAGAGATTTCCTTATTTTATTTTTGTAAGAAGTCAAACTTTCTTTTATGTCACTCAATAGGTGACAAAGATCTTTTTCAAACAGTCACAGATGTGTTGCAGAAGTCTGAAAATTGTCTTGTACTTGACCTGAATTTAATTTCTATGAGAAATTTATTGTAAAAAAGCGTTAGAAGTGTGAAACAACTTTGTGACGGGTTGGTGATCTATAAATAATGAAAAAATAATTGACTAAGGTTAAAAAAATGATAAGCCGATAAAGCAGCCTTGTATTAGAAAATTGACTGAGTTTTTTCAGGTATTTTACCAAAACGTATGTGACAGTGTTACTAAACAAGTTAGAGCCGTCCCTCCATCAGTTACAGGCTTGCTGGAGCCGACCTGGCTACCATTGGGCAAAGGTGGAATACACCTTGAACAAGTTGCCAAACTGTTAACAGGGCCACACACTCACATGAACACCTGTGGGACAATTTAGTCACTAATTAACCTATAAAACATGTTTTTGGACTGTGGGAGGAAACAGGAGTGCCTGGAGAAATCCCACTGATGTATGAGGAGACCACGCAAACTCTACATGGAAGGGCCCCAGCTGGGGTTTGATCCAGGGCCTTCATTTAGTGAGGCAAAAGTGCTAACCACCATGCTTTATTTATTGCATTACTTTTAAAATTTGTCCTATTTGATTTTCTTCTTCTTGTGTTAAAACATGATCATCTGAAAGCAATCTGCATCCGAGATGTTTGCAAGCATCATCAACTGAACCGGTAAACTACGCAAGAAATTCTGCATAAATAAAATTCATTATCAACTTTTACATCTGACTTTAAAAATTGTAGAAAGAATGTGTGCATTTTTGGTGCATTGTCCTAAAGGTTTAGGTTGAATTACCATACTTTGATGCTTAAAGAAAGACAATGGAAACAGCATTCCAGTCATAGTAAACAAACTCCTTTGGGTGTTTTGCCATAAAGGGTTTAGAGGTTCTGGAAACATACTACTGGATGCCTTTAAAGCAGCCAAAAATAAAATCCATACTTGAAGAGACTGGCAGCACTTGGTCAGGCCAGGGATTAATGTGAATCAGGCCCAGCTTACAAGCCACCGCTTTACAGCTCTGAGCACTTCAAACGAAAGAGCGGAGGAACAACAGATGCTGCTGATTTACTAAGATAACAAGGAAACTGCTAATGGTGTGCACTACCAGATAGAATACAATGCATGCCTACAAAGTCCTAAAAAAGTTCATAGAAAAATTATGCCCCCCTACACACACACACCAAAATGTATGTTTCTCCCTAAGTTTTAGTTTAAAATTATTCCAAACTTTTTAAAAGGCATTCTGAGTACAACTACTGTAGATACACAAAATACTTCCAAACCAAACTCCTTTGGACTATCCTTTGTGGAAGCCCCACAAGTCACAATTAAATCTCCCAAACTTTCAACTTTTAAACTTTCCAAACTTTTGTTTATTTTATGAACATGTTGATTATGGCAGAAGACTCCACTCTTGTAGGGGAACCCTAAAATGCTTTGGAAAAACATTATTTGCAAGTAGACACAAATTGTCCAACCCTTTGAAACAAATGTAGGTGAAGTTCATGACAGCAACTGTGCTTCACATTTACAGCTGTGTATACCTGCCAATGTTTCTAGTGTTGAAGTGACTTTACTTAACATTTAGGTAACAAAACTAACACCGTCTATGTCATCTGTGACAGTAAGAAACAAAAAAAACATCAGGCCACTGTGTGTAGTACACCAGATTAACTATATTGTCCCTTAGTGTGAATGTGTGTAGTTGCGTGACCCTGCAACAGACTGGTGACCTGTCCAGGGTGTACACACCTTTTGCCCAACTGTCGCTTGACTGGCCCCACCGGCTCCTTGATCATGAAAGGGATTCAACGGGTTCAAAAAATAGACAGATGAATGAATATATACAGAGTACTGTGATGCTGGTTGGTAGGATACTTGCTGAGGTGCTGGTGAGCCCATGTGATCTCCAGAATGTGTGGATGGACTAGTTGTCCAGATAGGATTCAGCAGAAAGGATCACCTTGATACTTCTAGTTTTTTTGAGTAGAGGATCCATGAGGCGTGTCTAGAAGTCGTGGGCAGACGATAGTCAGGATCTTGACAACTGGCGAGTGTCAGGATACCAGTGGAAGAAGTTGTGGTCAGAAGGAAAACTGAGATCGACAACACTTAATCAATGAATTCTAGAACGAATAGCAAGCATCACCACCAACTGTGTGGAATCCATAGATGCAGAGGGTCGGTTGATCAGGATGACACTGAACAATCAAAGGCAAACAAGATCAGAGTTGTGTCATGTCAGGAGCATGACACAGAGGTAGATTCAGTGCTGAGGCTGAAAGTAAACATCCTGGCACCACACACTCACAAATGAGGGGGAATTCATCACATAGTCATAAAACACTCCACCTTACTTAAACTGATAGTGTCCATGTGCTGTCATAAAACACGAAGACAAGAAGGATGGGAGCACACCTCGACTTGAATTAGTCATGGGAATCAGCACATGGAATCAGTTACAGTGTGCAGGTCTTTATAACAGACATCATGATGCCATTGTGACAGACTCCCGACTCTTTACGTTTACATTAGACAAACATTTTTACAAGCTAAAGGCTTAGTCACAAACTGCCCTTACAGGTAGATACGGACTGTCTGTAGGCGAAAAGTGGGAAAACCTGTAGGAGGCAGAAAATATTAAGATCGCAGATCACTCGGTAGGCCTGCATGGCGGCCATTTTGATGCAAATGTTATTCTACTGGCGTGCTGCAGGCAACAGGTGGTAGCGATCATTCATACAATAGGTGAGACACAGTTGTATAGATCTATACAAATCTATACAACCGTGAGACACGGTTGTATAGATTTTTCATTCCCCCATAAACCTGCAGACTGCACAAAGGGTCCACTGGTGCTGTTCACGTGATTGGTGCTCACCTGTGTGCGCTCCAATCTTGTAGCCTGACTTTTAGACATGAGGAATCCAATAGCTGTCCTATGCGCACTTGCGAGCATTCAGTAAGCAGCCAGTTCTAATGGCTAAAGTGTGGTGTAAGGGGACCATATTTAGCTGTAAGGATACGTGCACGTAGCTCACATTATCCTTACAAATACTTCATGATACACTTACCACATGCATGACAATGGTATGTTCCAATTTCAAGTCATCTCTCATGGAGGTGGCACAAGCCTCACCTGCGCTCCACATAAAGATGTAGCGGCTCCTCTCTATGACCCTACACAAGCCTGGACAACCCAAAAACCGGCAGGACCCGTATGGTCAGCCCCTATACGGGTGCATGGGACTAAGACATAAGAAGAGCTGTGAGACCCAACAAGTTTTGGTATTTGCAGAAATATCAATCAAACACGTGTTTCTATGTGCTGCTTAAAAAACACGTTTGTTTACTTTTATTTTAATGTTGCCTCTAAATCGCTCATCAGGGTTCAGGAAAAATTAGGTGTGGAAGTACAGCTAATGAAAGTTCCTACAATCGTCTTTTGAAAGCAACAAGATGAATGTGTAATTTCCACCACATTTTGCCAGAGCAGACAGTTTACCACCTAAAGAGTTCCTTGAAAATGTCAAGGCGAGTTTTCCTTCCTTTACGCAGGCTTTCAAAGTTCAAGTCAATGGGAGGGTCAAATTAAAGTTGCATGCTAACCGTCAGTGTAACTACATCTAAAGATCACTCAGTGGAAAATGCGCAGTCTGCCTTCCTGCTTCAGCTGAAGGATGTTTTCCATTAATGGTAGTTTTTGAGGTGGGGGTGGGGGGGTTGCTGACTCGCAGACAGCTAATGAGGGAGCAGACTACTGTTTCCATGTGTGAGCAGCGCGCAGCATGTCAGCTAGAACATGCTTCAGCACACATGTGGACACGACAGTGAGCTTTGGCCCTTTGGGTAAACTCTGACATGATGCATTGTCCCATGTTCTTGCAGGACACTTACGAGGGAGTGGGTCGGAAAAGGAAGAGTCCGACTTTTTTCCGGAAAACTAATCAAACACTGATGTTTTGCAGCTGAGAATAGAGAGTTGACTCCACGTCAAGTGCGCTCCACCCTCGCCTGTGTGTGCACGTCTGTGCACAAGGGCTTGTGAAAGAAAAATGTGACAAGCCCCATTATAAAAAAAACAAAAAAAGCCTTGGGAGGCGAAGCGCAGCCTTATGGCTCAGGAGGGGTAATTTTCATACCTGTCCCACTGGTAATGATTCACAAATTTCACAGGGCCCCATTTAAGAGTGACAGATCAAATAAAGCTCCTCCACTGAGGAAGGGAGGCGCATGGAATGCGCAAGATGTATTTTTTTAACGATAAAAGAGCGTATATGCGAAGAGAATGATGGATCTAGACTCAGTTTGTACAGGCTTATCCTTAGCTTCCAGCATACACTGGGATTTACAGAGCCTCATTTTGACCAGCATCACCCATGTAAGGCCTTAGCGGCAATTCATTTTGACCAGATAGGTCAAGTTTTGTAGACTTAAAACTAATTTTTCACTGAGAAAAAAAAAATGGCATCTGTCTTTATTGTTTGAGCTAATTAATTTATGTTAGCTCTTGTCATCATCCAGTGTTGTTTTTATTGCTTTGAAGATGGGTTTGTTACAGAGCCACCGTCTCCTTGGGTTTAACGGTTGGGGAAAAAGAAAAATCTGCAATGGACTGGCGAGCCATCCAGGGTGTACCCTTTATTTACCCAGCTTTAGCTAGGATAGGCTCCAGCGACCCCCTGACCCCGAAAGGGATTAAGTAGGTCAAAAAATTGATGAATGGGTGGATGGATGATAAGGAAAAGGACAGGTTTCTTGAGTCATTTTCTCACAAACTCAATTATTTGTTCCATAAATTGTAAAAACATCATTAACCACCTCAGAGAGTGCTAATGAAGAATGCCAAAGGTTACATTCTTTAGATTTCACGAACAGCAGCTAACGCAGTACTATCTGATCCCATTCAGAGCACCTACATTCCAGATACGTCTTACAGTCAGCTAAAACCTGCCATGTATAGAGATACTAAATCAAGCATCTTGGGTAACTTTTTTGGCGTCCTTGCATTATGTGTGACTAACTTTCCAGCTTCCACAGTTTCCACTCTGGGTCTGACCATTGACCAAATAAACATCTGACGTGGTGTGTGTGCCATTGCTTATGAAGAAAAGAGTTTCATCACATAAGCTACACTGTGAAAAATTGTTTAACACTCAACAACAGAAAGACTATACACCAGGATACAAACTAAACTGAGGCCACAAGCGGCGTTGTAAGGCCCACAGGAGCTACCCCCCCTTGCCAATTCCTCTTTGGCCCAGCCTCACTGTGGCTGCTACACACCCCTTTTTCTCCGCCACCATGGTCAGAGATGTAAACGACAAATTTATGACAATAAAATATTCCTTTTGTCAAAATGGAAGTTTTTCTGATGGTTTTATCTCCATAGCAGCCATTTAATGTTTTGGTTGCTTGGGGATGACAAACAGGTCAGTGATTTTTAGAAGAATTGGCAAAAGTTAATTTTTGGATTTCTTTGGCAAATGAGGCTTTTTTTTTTTTTTTTTGATAACCCCACCCACATTTCAAACATGATTGCATGTCAGATGGTAACATTTGGCCTGTATGACATCACAGACTCTTTAAAAAAATAAAATGGGTGAATACGTTTTAAAACCAAACTTTTGACACCCAATGGGGGCATTTTAGAACAAGTTCGTTAAAAGTTGACCTTCAGAATGGTTGTCATGAACATTAGATTTAGCCAAAGTGGGAAAAAAGTGTTGTGTAAAAGTGTTTATTCCTGTGTGGTAGAGCAATTTTACATTAGAACTGACTCGCAAGTGTCAACTCCTAGTGGTTACGAGGTGAATTGATCTGGCTCCACTAACTTTTGCTTTCAATCAAGTAACTTCCATTGTAAGGCACAAAGCGTGCAGAACAAAAAAAAAAGTGCTGCATTTAAAAGCTGTCTAAATAGCTACCTTGCTTGGTTAAATATGTGAACCATTTGCGACCGTTTTAGAACCGTGTTTTAAAGCTCCTCCAATGTTTGCACTGAAGAGTCAAATGGAGGAGCAGGAAAATGAAGGTGGCTGAAAAGAACGGGGTTTGGAGAGCCGGAGGGTGAAAATTGCAGGGAAGGGATTATGAAAGATTACTGTGCAGGAGCTGCAGCAGGATGTGGGAGAGCCAGAGCGAGTTAGTAAGTTAGCTTTCATCTGGTCGCACAAGGCAAACGGTGACGACCCCCGAGGTCCACCTGCAGCCATACTGGATGGTGGATGGGGTGTGGGGGAACGTCAGGTTTGAAGAACGTGGGTAAAGAATTGTAGAGACATATACATTTCCTCCTTAAAAACCAACAGAATCCCTAATTAATGTCCAAGAACAAAAGAAGTCGTGAGACGTGAGTTATTTTTAGCTGTGGGACATGCATGGACAGATTTTCAGTGTTATGTGCCTTCACACACTTTGAGACATAATGATGGAGTCAGAGTGTAGGTCTCCAGAAGAGTGTTTGGAGCCTGTGTGCAAGCAGACAGTCTAATTACACCTCTGCACCACACCACCCTACTGCCTTACAGTAGGTTTAGCACAGATGAAGGGTTTCTTTGTGTAGCAAGAGATTACATCTTTTGTTCACTCAAACTTGGGTATATATGTTTTTTCTTTTCTTTTTTTTGCAAAGTGTACATGCGACTGTGCGGGTTTGTCAATGCCCCTTCTCCGATTCCACCTCCTTTTTTTTTCGGGCATGAAACAAAACCTTTGCAGGGCTTGTGGGCCGAGACAGAGAGCGCAGCGTTTACACGCATGTTTATATATCCGTCAGCAGCCTATCTGCATTTACCATCTCCTCCACTCACACACACTCACTCAGCCAGCTCTGAAGAGCAGAGGGAGACTGCCACTGTCATCTGTCTATGTCGTCCGCTCAGCCATATCTAATGACCACTAACAGGCCATCTGGACTACCTCAACATGCAGACCTTTACTCCCATTTCACCATTCATTGTTTGCACGCACACACACACACACTGAAGCGCACATGTTGCACACGCAGACCGTCATCTCTCACAGTCGCCTCTATGTTGATGCGATCGAATGAAAAATCACCAGCTGCTTCATTTTAAGAAGATGGTGACAAAGTGAGCGGAAGTTCACTCCCATCATGCCAAGATGAGAACTTTTTCCAGAGTTTATTTAGTTCAGAACACATCAATCATAACTTAGTTTAGCTATTTCACTCTCACAAAATGTGTGTTCATTCAATTAACACTTTCAAAGCCCAAGCTGGAGTCCACTGCCCCACTTTAAAAGCTGGAACTGTATCCGACAAAGAGGAGGTGCTACAGGTAACCTGAAAAATGTCATTCATAAAAATCCTTTGATGGTTCCCTACTGTCCACACTCAACATAAGGTGCACTGGTTCTTCTTTTAACATGTTCTTGCTTAATTTTATTTTCATGATATATTTTCTTTATTGCAAGTTGTTCAAGTTATAAACTGACCTGTCAGATGCCTCAATCAAAGCATGTGGTGCTCGCTGGCCCCCACGTCGAATGATTGATTGACAGATATTCCCGAGCCTGATTTCAATGGAAGGGGTGTGGCTTTCCAACGAGATCCCCCCTGATTAGCCAGAGTGGTTGCCATAGAAATGATGACTCAGACCGACTAAAACCAATTAAAAGTTAAAAGTGAAACCTGGTTGAAATTGATCAATCAGGAGCTCGGATTTAGTAGTGACGTATGGGTGGTGAAAGTTTTCATTTATGCAAGTGACAACCCTTTGATTATTGATCATGGAGTTCAAATGAATCCTCACAATTACACTGCACAAACTCTATCGTGTACTGGAATAGAGCTGTTAAGAAAAAAGCCTGGTTCAAGATTTGCACTGCTTTGACATTTCACACCAATCCTCCTCCAACTGTAGGCACATGCGCTAGTATCTAGTAGGAACAGTCCAGTGTAAACTTTGTATGCTACAAGCACTTTAAAGAAAGCAAGTTCTTATAGTACATCCCTCGCCTGGTGCGAACGTAGCTGACTTACTGACGGACACCAAAAACACCATTTTGATTGGAGTAGGTTTTTAAAACCGTCTCTGGTATCTCCCGGTTGAGACTTTAATTCAGAAACTAGTCACACACAGCATGAATGGGCCAGAACGGCTGACAAAAACCAACAGAGCAACCAGCAGGGCTGTAATTCCTCACACACCTTAACCACACACCCCCTCCCACTTTCTTTATCTCTAGTCTTCCTTCCTGCGCTTTCCTCTTCCTTCAGCTCGGCCTTGTTGGCGCGTTCCTCTGACCTTATTCCCCCCTCAGCGTCTGGGTCTGTCAGCAGAAGCTGATTCCACGCTCTGCTGCATAGTTGTGTCTGACTGAAGCTTTGTTTTGAGACCTGCTGACCCCCCCTTACTTAACAGATTCCTCTAATGTGCACGGAGGTGAGTGCGCGTCAGAGCATTCTGGGAGTGTACCTGCGCTCTGTTTCAATGTGGCTTCATCAAAGAAATGAAAGCACGCCGCCGTCAGCAGCGGTGCTGATGTGAAATCCCGAGCACAGCTCCACAGCTGAATGCTTTTTGACAGCTGCTCCCTTTGTTGGCCTTTCTCTTGACTTAACAGCTTTTCTCCGTCAGTAATCTGATCAGTTTATTATCCACAGCAGCCATTCAGCGGCACAATAAGGGTGTGGCGAGGCTGTGCGAGTCAGCAAGATAAAGAGGAGGAAGAGGAGGAGGTCCTGCAAACTGTTTGTTTGTTGCTGGCATTAAGTCAGCTTCTTCTTCCCCTCCAAAATTGCCACGCTTGAGCTACAATCGCCAGGAATCTGGTTTGTTTTCATGGTCATCGGGACTTGTGTGTTCATGTGTGCTTCAGGTGATCACTAATCTCACTGCTGCGATGCAGGCACACATCCAAATATATAATCTGGAAGCGATTATTGGCAGCGTGGCACAAATTCTGTGAGTTCAGTTTGTCCTGCTGATCATCCAAATTAATCAACTTTTTGCATCTTAATTACAGTCTGTTTTATCTGAAACAAGGCATCTGTAAAAGAACAACTGTGAAGGCTTTAAACAAAAATACATTGTTGGCAGCTATGAACTTTCTCAGACCTTAGATTTTTTTCCTGGAGGAAGGATTGGCAGCTAAACGATTCATTAGTGCGGATTGTTTAACATGTTGAGAAGTGGTTAACTATTTTACAAAATAAAAAATTTGATTAGAAAAGTTAATGAAACCGTAGGGAAGTTGAGATGAGTTCTTTGAAATTCTCTTTATATATTAACCTTTGCAGTCATGTTAAATAACCACTCTGATAAAAAAAAAAAAAAAAGTGTTTTTGCTGTTTTTAACATGTTCCTGCTGCATTTTCAATGATTGGAGGACATATTTAAAGAAGATTAAGCTTAAAATTACATTTTTGAGTATTTCATTTTTTCAATTCATTATGAATTCATTATGAAACTGTTTGATAAAAAGCTTATTTGTTATGTAGAAAATACTCTGGGAAGGCCACACTCTTCCAACTCCGCTCCATTCTGATCCATTCACTTGTAGACGACTAGATCCATGAGCGTCTTTATTTTCCTCGTCTGAACTGGAATCTGTCTCAAAACTGTATGGCTGGATAGTTCCGGTAATAATCTCCATTTTTGTTGCACTGGTAATGTCATGTTGGGATTTAAAGGGTTGTGAGCTAGTGGGAGAGTTTGCAAACAGATGTGTGGTGTATTAAATAAATATATTTTCATTTTTTGAAAAAATAGTAGTTTTCAGGCTTTGGCAGTTGGGCCTTTTATTGTTCATTTAATCTGAACCTTTTAAACAAGTTTTTTTTTCCCATGTAAAATTATCTTTGCATGCAATGACTGAGTCACCAAACTACAGAGGCCATTAGAAGCTAACCGTCAGGAGGCGTGAGTCAGACTGATAGGTAAAAAGGTGGAAATGTTGGTGACCTTTGTGTGAAAGAGATGCTGATTTGAAGAAAACAATGCACAGACAAACCGGCGTCGAGCTGTCAGTCGCCAAACAACACTCTGCCTCTGGGAGATGTAATCTACTGTATTTGTGTGTGTTTGTGTGTGTGCATGCTGTGTGTTTGTTTGCCTGTCGCCGCTGTGTTTTCAGTCAAACTAAAAAGAAAAAAAAAACAAAGGAACACGCTATTAAATGTAAGTAAATCTGACACCTGTTGGAAAAAAAAAAGTTTTTTTATGGTTTACTTTTTTTTTTTTTTTTACAAATAACTTTGGTTCAACTAGCAGTGTTCAAAATATCAGTCCCCACCAAACCTTTATTTGAACACAAGAATTGTGTGTAGCGGTGTTTAGAATTATGATCTCTTCAAGGGAAAATTTCTCCTTCTTTAATGAGCTTTTACACACACATCTTTTCAACAATCCAACATAAACCAGAAACTATTTTTCTTTTATCATGAACTACTTTAATTAAAAAAGCCTATTAGGTCAATGTAGAGGTCTGCTAAGGACCAGATCATTTCCATTGTTTTCCATGAAACCTTTTGCAGTGGATTGTGATACTGTTGTATTTCAAAAACCTGGAGGTGAAGGATGGGTTCACTTTCTTTTTCATGGCTGTTTCACCGCATGACGCTCCTAATCATCTTGCATGACACTTATCTCAGCTTCCGCTCCATGCCGCATGCTGCTGCATGCCTTCCCTGGAATCTCTCCTCGGTGTTTGACCACTCGGTGACTTCCCTGTGTTCAGTTAAATCCAGCCTAAACTATGCTGAGCCCTAAGATTGAATGGAACAACCTAGAGTCTTAATGAAAGTGAGTCCAGCTTCTAGATTTTTATGAAAAATAGTTGCACAGCATAATAAATGTAATAAATAAATGTAATAAATAAATGCTGTTTTTTTCCTTATGGAGATTAATTACTAAAGCCTTAGGCTGGACACACCATACGGGGCATGCACACAAAGTATCAAGATCGTAGACTGCTCGATGAATCCGTAGAGCGATATTTCATTAAAAAATGTCTGCGGTCATGTTGCAGGCAACAGGAAGTAGCAAAAACTTAACATGTAAGGATAAAAATAGAGGTTACGTAGGTGAGAAGCAGGTGTGTCCTATGGAATTTTGTCTTTTTAACCCCCTGACATTTTGAGGACTGTCCAGGTGGCTTCTTTATTGCTGTTCAGTTTCTAAGTGTGTGCTCCTTGAATGCAGTCTGGCTTTTAAATCTGATCGGAAGATTGCAGGTTGGATTCCCACCTTGCCTGCCCATGTGTCAAAGTGTCCTTGGGCAAGACACTGAACCCCGCAAAGCCTCTGTTGGAAGGTTGGCGCCAGAGTTCAGCAGCGGAGCCACCGTCAGCGTGTGAATGTGTGTGTGAATGGGACCATGATGTTATGACGTGAATTATATGACACCAAGTCAAGTATTATGTTCATAGTAAAAGAGTTGCTAAAGAAAAAGCCTGAAGCAAGATTTCCACTGATTCGACATTTTGCACCAAGCACATTCTAGAATGAGGATCACAATTCCAGTGTGTACATAACATCACTAATGACTGGAGTGTGGCGTAAGTACACAGCACAACTGTATCACCTGTGTGTCATAAGTGCGTGTAACTTACAAATACTTCAGAGAACACCACATGCAGGACAATCATACGTTCTCTTTCTTTCCAGTGACATCCCTTGACTTGACTGCACAATCCTAAAGAGAACTCTATAGAGAACCCTCCCTTTAGGATGCTGTCGCTCTCCTCTCTGACGATTCAAGGGCCGGACAACCCAAAACCTGCAGCACCCATACAGGTCAACCCGCAAGCGAGTACATGTGACTAAGGCTTAACATTTACATTATAGCATGGAGTAATACTTGTTCACTAAGAGCAGTTCCTGTAGTAAGCAGAGCTTTATTTTGGATGAGAATTCTCCAACCGGAGTGAAACAATGGCCTTTTGAGAGCCAACATTCCCCTAACAGCTCTGGCTGTTTCATTTTAGTACAGTACAGAATGGAGAAAACATTTGTGTGGAAACTATTATTTTTTGCTACAGCTTTATGTGCTGTTCAGAGTTATTTCTGTCCAGATTTATGGAGGAAAAGTTCGTCATTGTCCCTATAAGCACTGGGACGTATTTAATGTACCACAGATTGGAAGCAGAATCAAGATTTGTAGAGTAACCAACATTAATGGTTCTCTTATTTTGAAATTGATGCCCTTTCCTAAAGGTTTATAGAGCAAAACTGTCCATTGTCCCTTGGTTTCTTCACCCTTTCTCATTTGATCCATTGTTCCCCTCTGTCTGCCTCTTATCCCTACTCTTCCTCAGTGACTGTGTCTTTACCAGGCAAGCTATAATCCTGGCTGGGGCTCAAGCATCTCCTCCTACTCTTCAATCTGGAGCAGCCATAATTACAGCCACACAAGCGAGCGGGCTTCTAAATCATTCAGAGATAGTTTGGCTTTCTGACTTCTTTATTTTACTTTTTTTTTCTCCTTCTTCCTTTCTGTTTGAAATACAGAGGGAGAGGAGCCTCACTAAGGGCCTGTTCTGAAAACTAAATTATAACCGTGCAGAAACACGCTGCTCTTTCTTTTGATATTTTATCTCGCTCTATTTTGAGCCCCGCATTAAAAATAAACAACAAAAAGAGGCGCTCGTTCTGCGGGTTCGTCTCTGAGCTGGCTTTTCCATTCACGCTCCTTCAATGTCTTCAGAACTGCTTATGGGCTTTGGAGACACGAACGCGCACATTTTTCTGTCAGAAAGTTCCCGCTTTTGAGTCCAGGACGTTTTGGTTGCTTTAAGTTCTGTCACGTAAAGCTGTGGAATAGTCATTATGCTCACTTCTGACTTTGATGGACCTGTCGCATTTTTAGGTTGGAGGACATTTTTACCACCGGGGTTCCCATCCTGCATGGGGTCGTAAAAGAAGAAGTTGGTAAGTTGTCATGACATTGGATGAGGAAAAAAGATGGATAAAGGAGGACTTTTTTCCCTGTTGCACTGGGAGGTTCAACTGGAAGAAGAAGGAATTAGTCACGCTAACAGCAAACTGAAAACACGTTGGAGTGTTTTGTATTAAAGGAGGAACTTTTTCTTTGTGGATAAGGCCAGACAATTATTAAAAACAACCTGCAAGGCGCAATTTTTTTAAAAAACACAACAGTACACCTTACAATCTGGAGTGCCTTATAGATTAAATCTGGTTGTGCTTATTGATGTTAGAGTTTTAGAGGTACATGGCGCTCTGTAAAAATGTCTGCACATTTTTCTGTGATTTCTGTATATCAGCTGTTTTTGCACGTGTTGCAAATGAGGTTGGATGTTATTGTGAATACGCTAATGCAGCTAACGTGTAGCGGTGTCGGACTGTGTTTTTTTATTTAGCTTTTAGGTGTTACTAACAAGGTTGGGAGTTACAGGTCTTGTAAACACACTAACCCAGCTAGCATGTAGCAATGTCAGATTGTGTTTTTTTACGTGTTACTAACAAGAGTGGGAGTTACCAGTATTATGAATTTGCTAATGTGGCTAACGCTTCCAACTTGGCTAACTTGTAGAGTGTCGGACTGTGGGTTTTTTTACGTGTACTAACAAAGTTGTGACTAAAAAAATACTGGCAGTAACGTTTGTTTTAGCAGTATCAGTCTGTTTTTCTTTTTTTGCATGTATACTAACAAGGTTAGGAGTTCATGCAGTCACAGTAATGCTTGTTATATATTTTTTTATTTTTTTTGTATTGAATACACTAACCCAGCGGATTGTGGTTTTTCAACGTGTTGCTAACAAGATTGGGAGTAATAGGTATTGTGAATACGCTAATGTGGCTAACATTTCTAGCATAATTAACCCCTGGCTCACACTGCATGCGGTCCTTCGGTGCAGACACCGAAGTCTTTACGTAACTTTACGTACGTGAAAAGTGCGAGAGGCACTCACACTGCATCCAGTCCAGTCTGGCCTCTGCCGTTCGGCCTCTCCGGTGCTCAGAATCCATGTCGTTGGCTTGAAATTTTTGCTGGATGCCGGAGCCGAGCAGGACCACTTTTGTGAAGTTGGGGCAAATGAAACAACCTAAACCAGAAATCATGCGAACGAGTGTAGAGTACATCCGGTACTGCAGTGTGAGCCCGGGGTAACGAGTAGAGTTTTGGACAATGGTTTTTTATATGTTACTAACAAGGGGGGGAGTTAGCGTAGTCCCAGTAATGTTTGTTTTTGTGGTATCAGTCTGTATTTTTATGTGATGTACAGGAGGTTGGGACTTACAGGTATTATGAATACGCTAACACAGCTAATGCTTTTATCGTGACTAATGTATAGCGTGTCACAAACAAGTTCTACAGTTACAGTGAAAGCAATTAATAAAGTGTGACTGACTGGCAGGGTTATCTCTGACTCTTTTGTCTCGCTCAAAGCGCCTTATAGTTCAGTGCACCTTATACATGACATCAGTTTGAAAATAGACCATTCATTGACATTGTGCCTTATAAACCAGTTTGCTCTACAGTGTGGAAAATACAGTAATACCCATAACCAACACTTATTCTTCAGATTCTAACATGAGGCCTGTCTGTTTCACTTTAAGGAGAGGTCCTGCACTTTACTGACCCAAAGGGGGGACAGATAGACGGAACGGGGGAGGAAGAGTCAAGCTGGGACAGATAGAGGTTGGGAGAGAGCCCTGCAGGGACGATGCAGGGGTAAATAAAAACCGAACATGAAAGAGAGGGAAGAAAGACAAAGGGCCGGTTCTGGTGGGTGACATGAAACAAATCCTCCT
This sequence comes from Adrianichthys oophorus, assembly GCA_036245035.1. Lineage (NCBI taxonomy): Eukaryota > Metazoa > Chordata > Actinopteri > Beloniformes > Adrianichthyidae > Adrianichthys > Adrianichthys oophorus. Next base: position 43,514,259 of record BSAI01000108.1, read on the forward strand.
TGTTTTTATCCGCTGTCCATCAGTTGAAAAATACATTTCATACAAGCTTATTTGGCCAGAGCGAGTCCCTGTGAAGGCAAATAAAACAGAGTTCAAACAGCTTTAATGTGATTATGGAGAGATCAGAGAGCAGATCATATCACTCCCTCCAGCTTTCAAAAACACAGATTTGCACCATGAACTCTGCAAGCCACCTCTCACACATGACAGGCGAGTGGCAGACGCTGCGGTGCATGAAATCCTGAGAGCAAAGACTGGTGGAGCCACTCGGTGCTGATTGGATCTAAGAAGAGGTGGTGGATAAGTGATGTTAGTGTATATGCTGGAGCTTTGAACTCTCTCCAGTTATGGACCTCCAGTTTTAGTGCTTTCATTTACACAATGTCTTGAAAAAAAGCCTCATTTTTCAGTCCAGTGTAGACTAGAGCGAAGAGTACTTGTCAGTCTCAGATTCTGCAAGATGTTGCATTTAATAAGATGAGATTGGTCCGTAATGTTTATCATTCCACTGTGAGAGACTGAATGTAGGAAAACAATCCAGTAAATCACGTTGGTTGATTTTTAAAGAAATTATTTTCCTGATTCCTGTTTCTCACAGATCTTTAAGAAGCTCCTATACTCTACTTGTTACCTGTATTGATATCACCTGTTAAACTTGGTTTTCTGTGTAGAAGATACCTGTCCACATCCTCAACTGGTGGAGGAATTATTAACAAAGAAAATGGAAGAAATGCAAGATCACTGACTGTAGGAGCTTTTTTCTTTCATTTGTTTCAAGCTTGTGCACACATATTTACTTGCTTACAACCATACAAAATACACATTTACATATACTATACACATGCATTTCAGCACTTTTATGTTAGTAATACCTTGTTTACCAGCTCAAAAAGAGGGTGAGTTGAAGGAAAACGTTTTATTCCGACCCTGTATGTATCTATAAATTAACTGTGGTGTGGCTGCTGATGTCTTATTCATGTTGAGATCACTGAAGCACACATCATTATCATATCGTTAATATCTAGTTTCCAAGTACGAACATTAGTATTCCATAATAATACTATGACATGTAACACACACACACACACACATATATATATATATATATATATATATATTAGTGCTGTCAATCAATAAAAAAAAGATCATTAGATTAATCACACTGTTGGGTGTGTTTTACGTGTTAAATTTTTTACGACACTTTGCGGCTTTTGAACCAAAAATGCCGGAGAGAAAATGTTTCTCCTCATTTTTATTGTTTGAAATGTTAAAATCTAAAAAGTGTTAACTCAGAAACGTAATTTGTGTGCACAAACACATCAACAGTTAGATAAGCAGAACTGTAAAGAACTCTAATGTCTGCCGTATTACTCTGAGAAAACAAAGAGGTTGATATACAGCCATAAGAAACAAACAGTGTGTTTCTTCAATTTAAATGCTCCGGGTGTATACTGTGTCCTGATTGGCTGCACGGTGTGGATGCACGCCCAAAAAAGAAGTTCTGGGCGCAATGTTATATGTGTTAGGGCTTCTTTAAAACAAACGTTTTGCTTCATCTTCTGGACAAAAACAAGCGGTAGGGGGGGAACTTTCTCTCTTAACTGAGGCTTTATTGAACCTGAATCTGTATATAAATAGCTTTTTTTTGCCGCTGCAGTTGAGGTCACTGTCGACTCAACAACGCTCAACTACCGTGACAACAGTATCATTAAAGCACCATTTCCTTAAATTTTTGTTTGAAATGGTGTTTGTATTTTGTTTAAGCTGGGTCCCAAGGCCATTCCAGAGTGTGACTCACTGCAAGATCTCACCTGTAGGTACAAAGGATCTTAAAAATGGAAACAGCTCAGAACTTTGCAGAGAAACTGGTCAATGACCTGAAGAAGGCTGGGACCACAGTAACCAAAGGTTACTATAATAGCACAAGACGCCATCATGGATTCAAACCATGCAGAGCTCCGAAGGTCACACTGCTAAAGCCAGCACGTGTCCAGGCCCATCCAAAGTATGGGGGTGGAAACATCATGGTTTGTGCCTGTTTTTCTGCAAAGGGGACAGGAAGACTGATCTGTATAAAGAACATGATGAATGGAGTCATGTATGATGGTAGTTTGGATAAAAACCTCTTTCCATCAGTGAGAGCATTAAAGATGAACCATGTCTGGATCTTTCAGCAGGACAGTGGTCTTCACACATCACCAGTGGAATGAAGGCGTGGCTACGTAAAAAGCATTTCAAGGTTCTGACCTAGCCAGTCTCTGGACTTCAGTCTAATAGAGAATCTGTGGAAGTTGAATCTGTGGAGTCCATGTTGCCCAGCAACATCCCCAAAAATCACAGCTCTTGAGAAGAGCTGCATGGATGAATGGACCAAAGCAACAGCTACCGTGCAAACCCGGTGAAGACCAAAAGGTAACCTTTGACCTCTGTCATTGACAACCAGAGTTACATAACAAAGTGTTAGGATTAACTTTTGTTATTTAAACAAATCCATTTCTCCATGTCACAAGTATTTGTTGTCCCAGTGTATCAATGATGAACATTACAGACCTTTTTTAATGGGAATTCACTTCCAGAATCTATTACTGACAAATACTTATATCCCCACTATAGTATCATTTGTGATGACTCTTTATAAAAGTAATAAAAACATGTTTTTCCCTTAAAAAAGGTAATGTGAAGTAAAGAATTAAATTGTTAAACCTTTTAAAGTCTTGGTCAGATAGCTGTGCATGTTCTGGCACGTCAAATGATGCCCACAGGCGGAGGCAGCATCTAAACAGAAGTAACCCCCCCCCACGGTCCACTCCTCCTCTGATGCCATGAAGAAGACGGTAGCCAGTGAGTCAGTGGGAACAGAACTATTTCAGGGATGCAGACTTATTGTAGCCCACAATGCCTTGTATTGGGCATCTGGCTGGCGTCACTCTGCTAATCTCTATACCACCTTTCTACATTACAGCACACAATGACCACCATTTACGGCGGCTGCATGTGCTGAGCCAGGGCTGAGGGGCATTAATGTTGAAACACCATCAAAGCCTCAGAGGGATCTCTGAGGAGACGAAGGCTTAACGGCCCCTCTCCAGCTGCCGCCTCCCTCTTCGCTCCCTCGCACCTCCGCGTGTCAAACAAGCCAAAGCTGCAGCGCACTACGAGGGAAGACGGCGGTGGGTGGAAGCGGCGGGAGGGCTGTTCCATGGCCCCCATTATATCAGTGTTCATTCATGAGCTGGAGGGGAGAAATGTGCCAAGAGGCATCAGAAAACTACTCCCTCCATTCACTGCTCTCTGTGAACTGGAGACAGGCTGCATTTACAGCCTCTGTTAGTGATTTCACAGGGAACATGACCTTGGGGAAAATGGCATTTGGAAAGTATGTGGGGCGAGATTTAAAAGAAAAAGTATCCAAACACAACTCTGGTTCAGAAACAGCAGGTCATGTCACCAATCCTGCTCATGCAACAGTCAAAATTCCAGAAAACAGAATTCAATGTTATTAATTTTTGTCTTTTGGCTTGTAATTCAAAGTCCCTCTCCGATCATCTTTTGATCTATTTTCAAACCGTTCTCATTGGTCTTTTAATGACAGTTATGCTGCTTTTAGCCAACATTTTCAAAACTGTCATTTTCTAGAACTCTGCATTACTTCATAAGAAATTCACCTCTGAGTTGTGGTTAGGACCTTTGACAGCTCTCTGTTTACGTGCTTTCCTGATAGCTTACCGCCTCACACCCCCAAACCTAACATTACCAGTGCAACAAAATGGTGAGCGATATTAGAGTTTTTCAGCTGTACGGTTTAGAGCCAGATGCCAGCGCAGATGAGAAAAACGAAACGAAGGTGTACATGAATATAGTCGTCTGAAAGTGGAAACATCAGAATGGAGCGGAGCAGGGAGCCTGTCACCCACCCATTGTAGCTTTTATGTCACATCTACAAGTTTTTTCAAACAGCATTTATTGTCTGCTCCTGCATCACAACAATTTAAATAAAGAAATACCCAGAAATGAAATTGGAAGTGTCGTTTTCTATACATATGGCCTCCATTATGAGAAAAATGCCACAGGAACATGTTAAAAACACCAGAAACATGCTTTTCCTCTGAATGAGTCTCTAGCATCAAAAGGTGACGTACTGGAATTGTGGGTAAAATATGTTCACAACATTATTCTTTTTTTTTTTTACTGCAGAAACCTTGTGAATGAAACGTTTGCCGACTGAACAGCAACCTTCTCACATCTGGATCCGTTCTCTTTTGAATGCCCGCACTGTTCACACTATTGCACGGCTCCGGCTATCTACAACACACCAAGGCTGTAATGAATGGACAAATAACAGCAAGGCCGTGTCTATCTCTGGTTTACCCAGATGGTTACAGGTGCACCAAGGTAAAGGCTGGGGGAGGGGGTATCTGTCTGGATATTCCCAAGGCTGTTGACAGAATAGTGAGCAGAAACTGTGCATTCGATGCAACACCTGCAGATTGCAGTCACCTATTATGCACCATCTGGCCTCTGGAGGACAGATGGAGGCAACTGATTCCTCGGAACACCCCAGGGAGGGGAGACTCTAACGTGGGCTTGGCTGGCCATGTGTTGGAGGGTGGAAGGGGTCACGGAGACTCTGGGACTGACACATGGAACCAGTTTGCTTCAGTAAAAGCAAGTGTCATGTCTGCTGTATCTCTACCTTGTCATTATCTGTCCCTGTTCCCTAATTTCAGCCCTCATGGCTCCCTGGGACACCTATAATGAAGGCGATGAGGAGAGGAGGACCGGTGCCAGTGGAACAGGCCGTGGGTGCCTGTGACTCACACCATCACAAGGGAGGACATGAATTCAGTGGAGCTGGACTTTATAAATGCACATTGGGAAATGAGAAGCTGCACATGCCATCAACACTCACAAGAGAAGAACAAAACACCTCCTTCACTTCCGATCCTCCCAGAACCAAACTGCTGATCCATAATTGGCTCAGGATCATGGCCCTTTGCCTGGGGACCTGCAGGACACCGATGGCCTCTGAGGGATTGAGGTTGTGTAACTGCTGGATCTCGCACTAATTGAAAGCTCTGCTGGGCCCAGCACCCCACTGGGCGCTTTACTTTAATGTCAAGGGGGCATGGAGGGAACCTATGGTGCGCCGTGCAATTATCAAGCATGATGGAACACGGAGCGAGGAGAACATCTGGCACTGGTGGACAGGGGCGGGACGCACCTCCACAACACCCTGCCTTCCCTCTTCGTCTTCTCAACAGGAGAGGCTTTTCTTTGATCTCCAGCTTTCTGCTGCGCCTCTTCAGATCAGCCTCGCAAAACACAAGATTATCTCAGCCGTCGGTGTCATCACTCGGGCTTGGAGTCCTCCGGCTTTCGGTGTGAATTCAAGAAGATCCATATTTCTCCATATTTATTTTCAAACGGATTATCTGAAAAGCAGCCATAAACAATAGGGAACATGTTTTGGAGGAATTGTGTTATTCAGAATTGATTTATGCAGCACCTTAGTGTCTGTTTACTCATCTGTAATGTCTAAGTGACTAAAGTCAAAGAAAAACTAAAGAGGCGTTCACAGGCGAGGGGAGAGATCCAACTTTTAATGTTTAGGACATTACAGAGCCATGTGACATCATATTCCTAACTTGCGGGCACACTGTCCTCTTCCCAATTAAGGATGTTATGGAGTAAAGGTAATGGAAAACGCATGTGTCCTTCAAAAGAAGCTTAAATAGTACAGTTTGGTGCATTTATGTGGCCTCTATAGGGGGCTTTAACAATGGGAAATTTAAACATTCTGGATAAAGAAGAAAGCTGTCACATGAAAAATGCTGAAAACCTTGGAAATGTCTGTAAAGTCATTTTTACTACACATCTATGTATTTTACCATTGACAAGTTTTTCCCCTGACATTTCCTGCAGGCCATTTCTGTTGCTTTCTTCTTCCTGTCATCTGCAAACCAAACCCCACAGTTGGATGGCACCACTAACAAATGTCCCACAAAAATGTTTTAAGCTCTGAAAAGAAATAAAAAGAGTTATGTCCCCTTCTTTTTAACCAAACCGGGATTCTGAAGTTCATTTGCAACTTTTCTTTGAAGTTCCAAAGCAAAATAATACCATATATCCTAAAAAAAAAAAAAAAGAAAGAAAGAAAGAAAAGACGTGGTGAGAATCGGGCCGGCAGTCAAACAAATGCCCTGTTTCTTAAAAGAGCCATACTTAGGTTAGAGTTTTCTAAGTGCCACAAAAACTGTCTGTCATACCTCCTTCATTCTTCTCTAAATAGGGGTTTGGGAGTTTCTCTGCTTTCAACAACTTGCTTAAGGCACACTGAAAGACCACTTCTTGCTGCCACTCCCCACCTGGAAATATACCTCTGAATAACATGCACAGTCGTTTACGTCATTGGTTAGCCAGGTAATAAGAGGCTGAAGCCTCGAGGAGCTGCTGTGGCCTCATAGCGGAGCCGGTCAGCTTGATTTTTCAGACAAATCATGCATTTTGTGTTACAAGCACCAAATTTGGCATGAATGTACTTAGGATTCTTCTTTCAGAAAAGCACATTAGGCACGAGAAAAATAACAAAATGGCGGCCATTTGCAAAGATGGCAGCCATACACTCAATTGTTACAAAAATGTTCAACGTCTATTTGCCCCAGTCTCAGCAATAAACTTGAGGGGTTCCTACAGAATACTATTAAATGTATATATTTTTAACATTTTGGATTTTCTCATGGTTGAGACTCATGTTTATCTTGCTGAAATCCGTAAGCGATTTTAAACCGATCTCCATGTTTGAAGCAAACTGAATTTTCAAAATATTTGGAAAAAAAAATCCCTTTAACAAATGTGTTCTTTTTTTACGGTAAAACTACAAATGACAGCAGAAAATTCTTTTCCATTTTTTTCTGACTTCCAACAAAGAAGGAAAATGTATATAGACCTTGTGGAGACAAAAAAGCCAACAACAATGTACACCTAAGAAAAGCATTAAGCTTGACAAAAAAAAACAAAAAACCTTCCATGTGTCTGTTTATTTTTAATTTTACGAGATTTTAAAGTAATACATTTACGAGCTTAAATCTTGTAAATTTGCGGGGTTTTTTTCTCGTAAATTCACGAGATAAAAGTCGAAGTGAGCACACAGTCCAGCGAGTGAACACCGTGTTCACGGAGAACGAGATCCCCCTCCAAGTCTGTGTGACCATACCGTACCACTCCTTACCGGACCGGACCGCTCAGTGGAAATGAGGCTTATGTAACACCAGTTCAATTCCTCTTTGGTGCTCCCTCTGCACAGTTACATGACCTAAGGTGATGAATGGACTTCTGGCTATGTGAAAGTAAAGGGCAGAGAATAAAGTGGCGGTCCTGCAAACGTGTGTCTCTGAGCTCCTTCTTTTACATATGAAACTCTGCATCACCAACACCAAACTCCGGAAAGACGGCCTCACTGGTAATAATTTGATTTTGATTTGCCAAAAGGTTGAGTATTTCTTTGTTTTTGACACCGATCTGAAAATAAAGCTTCACAAGATGCTCCACGTCTTTAATCTTTGGCCACAGCTTTGAAAAACATACAACTGGTTATTTTCTCATGAATGAATTACTTTTTTTCTCGTAAATGCAGTACTTTTTTTTCGTAAATTTACGGCTTTTTCATAAGTTTACGAGATTTAAAGTCATATGTATGAAGTCATAAACATATGACTTTATTCTCATAATTTAACAATCACACTTTTTTTCTCGGAAATTTTCAAGTTTAAAAGTCATAATTTAAAAAACATTTTTGGTTTGTTAACTGGCCTTAATACTCCGTCGTAATGTTAGAACTTCACACTGCATATTAAATCAGGAAGCATTTCAAGGATGTTGGATACAATACACAGATTGACTGATATTATATGGAACTTAAATACATAGTAGAACATTTATTTCTTGTTTTGTAACTTAATAATTGTTTTAAGTACCCCCTTAAATACTGCCGGGGAGTCCCTTTACCTTTTCGTTTTTCAAATACCATATATAATATATATAATAATTTATTTAATAAATGTTTTTGTTTCTTGCCTGGAATCCCTCGAAAGACCCCCATTTCACACTCCACCCAAAATTACAGACCACGCAAATTGTTGTGTTGTTGCAGCACGGCCGGGCCCCCGCACTACGTGTTAATCATGTCATTACACTGTTTGAACAAGCGATGCTGGGCCTAACTGCAGCTCTGCAGGCTGCTGAAGGCAAAGGAGGCGCCGATGTGAACCTGAGGCCTGTTTATGTGGAAGAGAATGTGAGGAATGACAAAGTCCTGCAACAAAAACAGGCCGATGTTGGCTTCACATAAGTTTACAGCCATGCAGAATAAATAAATCTTCCCCATCAAATCTTCACAATCAGATGGTGTGATATCAAAGAAAGAAATCCCACTTCAACGATGAAGATTGTTTTTGCTTGTTAGTAGTCCACTAATCAGATCATCTGGACCTTCCTTTTAGTCATAATGTCCATATTTCTTCACAAGTAGGAGTTGTTTTGGACGTAAGCTAAAATTCTACTTTGCAGAGATTTAATCCATCAGCCTCCATAAAACCAATATTTCAAAGCTAGTTTTGTAAAAAGACTGAAACAGTACAATTTGACCATTTTGATGAACTGTGTTTTCCACACTAAAGGGTGCATCAGGTTATGAGGTGCACCATTAATGAACAGTCTTTTTTTGAACTAATGTCATATGTAAGGCGCACCCAACAGCGTACATTAAGTAAGACAAAAGAGTCAGAGATAAGTCCATCATTCAGTCAGACTGACAATGCTAAGTACCAACCTTGTTAGTAACACGTAGCCTAAAAGAAAAAACACAGTCCGACACCGCTACATGCCACGTCATCATATTTACCATTACACCCAAGATTGTTAGCAACTTGTACAAAAACAGACTAATACTACTGAAACTATCGCTAACTCCAATTTCTTACATTAACACGTATAAAATCCCAGTGCGACAAACATCATATTACATCTAAGCTGCTAGCGAGTGTTTACAATAACACACAGCGTTGTTTGCAAAACGTAAAAAACAGAGAGATTCCACTAAAACAAACTTTACTGTGACTACGCTAACTCCCTACCTTGTTAGTAACACATACAAAAAACACAGTCCGATACCGCTACATATTAGCCGTGTTAGCAATTTACCATAACACCTATCCATGCAACTCATTAAAAAAGCAGACATTTTGACAGAGCGCCGTGTATCTCTCATAATTGGTTTGACATCAGTCAACACAACCAGAATGAATCCATATATAAGGGACCCGGCTGTTTTCTGAAAAAACTTAAGGCTTTTAAGAACACCTTATAGTGCAGAAAATACCATAATTTCAGACAAGCTTCTTATCTGGGCTGTGAACCAACCTGCAGGCTCTGATTAATATTTTGGGCTGTAACAAGGCAGCTGTTTATCGATTCATCCTCAGGTTTTCCAGGACAAATTGTGGCTTTTTAAATGTTTCTATCCATGAAGTCCCGGTGGTTTCCTGGGAAAGTGGCACGAAACCAGAAGATCACCACAACATACCTCTTCTGTTTCTCTCTTGGCAAGCAGCGCAGAGGAGATAATGAACGAGAACCTCAGACTGTGGAACATGTGTCTGCCGCTGTTATCACACACAGATACGGTGAGAAGGAAGAACATTCAGGGGATTTTCTTTGACCCAGAATAAATTCTCATGCAGCTAAAGTATTTTTTGCACCTTTATGAAGGACTGGCATTGGTTACATTTTCCGTCACCTTCTTCATAGTCATTGATAAATAAAAAATGTCAATGTGAGCACAATTTTCTTTTAAAATTGTTATGCTTTTCTTGTGCCAACCTTTGTGCCCTCCCCAAACACTCATCAGGCTTCTGTCCATTACGGTGCTGTAGCCCGGTTTAGCACAGTCCTGTCCCTCTGAACCCAAGATGACTGGCCCCGAACCTCCATGCACACACAATGAACTCATTGAGAGGCAAAAGCGAGGGAAGGCAGTTTCTCAGGAGAAGGACAATGGGCGTTCTCCTCCACTTGGCTCACCCTTTAATCCTTGGTTGTCCACAAGGGAAGCAACTGTTTGGACACAATGCGATGTGGGGCGAAGCTTTAGAAGACGCATCGCTTTTAATTAACTGTTGGTAATGATCTCATTATTGGGGCTCCCCGAGCCCACCATTGCACACAGAGGTGAGTCTGGGGTCATCTTTCTGAAGGCCCCACACTAACTGACCAAACATGGAGGAATTTGTCATGGTGCATCAACTCAGACAGAGTCAATCTGGACTGAGTAGAGTCCACATCATTCTGTTACGGGTTGATGGGTTTATTATTCAGTTTGTTTTAACAATGGAGTTCATTTTTTTGAATGCAGTCTCCTGTCTTCTGATACCCTTCTCCACATTTAACATTTCCAAACTCAACATTACACTATGTGTCATTAATAATAATTACAAAGAAACATAAAACACACAAAAATGCATCTTTCAGGCTGAGGTCGTCCTTACCAGTAAACCGTTTTATGCAGATTCTGGGAGGAAAACTTAAACTTCCTTAAATATTCATGGTGCAGAGTGGTGGACCTCTGATCAGAAGATTGCAGATTAGATTCCTACCAACCCATATGTTGAAGTGTCCTTGGGCAAGACACTGAACCACACATCACTCATGGTGGTTATAGGTTCGGCATTGCAACTGCCCTCAGTTTGTGAAGATGCTAGCTGATGATGTTTAATTGGATCCTATCCCAGTCTGCAGTTACAGGTATTAAAACGTTTTTAGCAAAACAACAAATGAAGGAGTAAACGGGGGAGCAGAATATGTTTTTTTCTGAGGGAAAACCTGGTGTCAGTTGATACAGTTCATTCAATGTGTGTAAATATGTTTGTAGGCCACAGTTTTTTCCAAAAACTGACAGCGAAGAAACTCCACACTCTAAATGAGGTCACTGGTCAAAGTTTGCCAGGTTGTATCTTTCTTTTAAAATCAAGTAGTCATTGAAAGAAAAATCTCAAATACAAGAAAAAAATAGATTTTTGTTATGGAATAACAAATGTTGTTGTCTTTGTGTTCATAACAAAACTAAACTGATAATGTTCCAATTGCTTCCTGATGATTTCCCATGCTGTTGTTAAGGAAGTTGGTTGAATGTGACTCACTGTGAGGATTGGGTGCTTTTGTTCAGTTTTTCAGTTGGGTTTTTGGTTTTAGTCATGTTCTGTTTGCTGTTTTCCCTCCGTTAGTCGCACCAGGTTTAGGTTGTCAATCATCCACAGCTGTCTTGATTTCTGTTAATGGCACTCAGTGTATTTAATTGTCTGGTTTTCAGTTCTTCAATGTCAGGTCATCTGCTTTGTCTCTTTTTTGTTTCGACTACACAAAAATAAGTGACTGCTATTAGACAATTATGCTGAATAACAAAAAGCTACAGAACAGATATAGAATGGGGCAGGAGTTGGGATCAGCCCCAACACTCGTGTTTTCAAAGCTTGTCACGCACTTGCAGTTTGAAGAATGACCTCCTCCCAGCAAGCTCTCTTTGATTTGTGGGACGAAGAGAATTATGCATTTCAAGCCAGTCCGAAGCATGCAAATGAAAAAAGCTCTTCTCTATGTTTGTAAAGAGGAGAAAAGACGACTCTACCAGAAGGGAAGAATGAAAAATGTCGCAGAAATTTGCCACCAGCATAAAGCTTCTGAGATTGTGCTCATTCCAGTGCTGTATTGAAACTTCACTGAAACCAGCGAACGTTATTAGTTACAAGCATTTATTGACAAATTGTATCCACAGGTTGTTGCTACAAAAACTATCAGATGTGCCTTGTTAGATTTCTCCTTATAACTGCAGTCATAGAAAAGCAGTCCTCATTTTTCTGAATGAATGAACATCTTTGACATACTTTAAACAATAGTTCCTCAGAAACCCTGACTGAACATCTATGTTTTTTACCCTTACGGGCTGTTGACAGGTGAAAAGTTTCAAACTTCTAGTAGTAAGGAGCCAATACAGAGGTGTAAGGACATTGTGGGGCAGCATTACCCGTATGTCATAAGTGCATGTAACTTACATTATCATTGCAAACACTTCCCGATGCACTTACCTCAAATGACAATGGTGGGTTATTTACTTCACGGCTCTTAAGGTGGCTCTTAACACAAGCCTCAAGAGTACTGTAAGACACACCTGCGCTGCCCTTAAGATACGACCACTCCTGTCTCTGAGCACCCAAAAGCCCATTGTCTGGGACAACCCCCTTTATCGGTGTATGTGGCTAAAGCTTTAGGCGTCTTTCTGTTTCTGACTGTGCATATTCTCTCTGAGCCCACATACCAAGCGTTCTCAGGTTCCATCATGGTACTTTGTCCTTAAACTCTCAAACTCTTTAAAAACAACAGTGAGTTGCTGGTTCATTAATAATGAACATTAAATTAACAATAGAATTTTTTTTCTTTTAAAAATAAAACTTGCAAATATTAAAACTAATGAACAGTGTAAGTTCTACCTTAAAATTCAAAAAAATGTAGAATAATTTATGCTATACTTGATTTTTTGGGGCTCTATCTGACATTAGTTCTGTAACCAAAATTCTTGAGACTCCTGACAAGTCTGGACTGAGAGACGAAACACACAAACTGTGCTTTCACATTTGGTCTTTTGCAGTGAACTTCAGTTACCACCCCCACCCCACCCCCAATGGGAAGTGGCCCCATTAAAGACATTATTACAGGTATAGAGACAAACAGTGATACACCTGATGGGTGTGGTGAAGCTGCTGGGTGTAGCTGGAGCTCCAATTATGGGATAAAGTGTGGGACGTTCCGTCTCTGTGCTTTGAAAATACAGCAGACTAGATAATATAATTGGCAACTTCTGGAAAAGGGATTTACCAAGTTACTTTTTAAAAGCCTTCAAAGAACCCAGAGGGACCTGCTTTGGACAGCTCAGGTTTGGCTATTGGTTTGCCCAAGTTCATCTGAGAACAACTGTGATGAAAAAGTAATTTAACTGAGTTTTTGCAAACTTTAAATGACATAAAAATAAAATAAACAAACAAAAAAAAATTCCTAATTTACTACCTTGTGATACATCTTTTTAAGGCAAAGTCAAATAAAACTAGATCCTTCACCCAACCACTCCATGCAAAAATAACAGCTTTTAAAATTTCAGGTTTAAAATGTAAAAAAAAAAAAAAAAAAAAAAAAAAACACAAAGTAAAGCAATCATTAATACCCTGAATAGCACCCTAAAAAGGTAATAAACACGGAATAAAACATTTAAATATTAAAAATGTTTTTCTCAATAAGTAAAGCGAGAAAAAATTGTGTTAAGATAAAGGATTTTCACAGCATCATTTTGTGTCCTTGCTTTTTAGTGCACTTTAATGTTTATAGAGATATATTTCGTATTTCAGATGTGTTTAGGCACATAAATGATGTTGTTTTATTATCTATTTTAATTTAAATGTCCACACTCTGAATTTTTAAAACATAAACACACATTTTAGTGTTTTAGTTATGACAAAACTGATCTGACCTCTGAGAATAATCCATCAATTTTCAGCAAAAGACAAAAAAGAGCATTAAAATGTCCTCAAGCAACAGAATCCCATCACACAGCCCCCTCCTGCAAAGTAAACACATTTGACAAATCTTGTGTGTTACTGTTTCTGCTTTGCGTGAGGCTCATTTTAACTCTGAATCATTCCTGTAGCTGTTTCAAATGTTCCCATGGATTTTACTGTTACTCCATTTGAGTGGAGCGCCGGTGACAGCCTGAATACACAGCTTGTTTATTTTAGCCACCATTTGGAGCCTTTCCAAGGCACTCATTACTGCTAATAGACCGTTACGTGCTGCATTTTAATATAGACAGAATGTTTTACATGCTCATAAAGACAAAATATGAAGGCTTTTTTAGTGAGACTCCAAATGGATTCCATATCGGGCTCAGCAGCTCCAAACCCCGATCAAGGGGAGATGCCTAAAAGCTTCATGCAGACTTCAAAGGGAGGGGCGTTCCTGGACTTTTTAAACAAAGAGAAAACATGAAGCGCCGTGCGAGTGACACAGTACCTGCAGACACTTAAGCATACCATGTGTGCATGAGTAAATCAACGAGTCCAATCAGTTACTAACTTAACTTCTAAGAACAGTTTGACAAACCCAGCGTGGGAAGTGATGCACCACAAGGAGGAGGGAGGAGTAAGACATGCAGTAAAAATGACAAACTCCACCTGCCTTTTTGAGTTTTTCAGTGTCCACATGAACAGTAACCGCAGGGAGGAAGGCACAGTGCTGGTTCTTCATTTGGTCCATATCACCAACCATCTTCATCAGTCTGGTGTTCTCCAGCTGTGCTTGCAGGTGCTCTGGGTGACTAACCCTGCCGCGAAGACTTAATGGTTTCTGAAACGACACGCAAACTCCAGACAAAACAACCTACAGCGTCTGTGAGGTCAAAATCCTGTCTGCTAAGGAGCGCAGCTGACGTTCGTTGTTCAAGACTACAAAAGATTTAGGGATAGACGGAATCTCCTCTTTTTCTAAACAAACACTATAGATGCGTTTCCATTGACAATGGAATTGCACAAATTGGATTTGCAATAACAAAGTTGCCTAATGGAAAAACGACAATTCAGGACAAATTCGAATTTGTCGAAAAAAAAGTTTTTGTACTTGGAGGAGGTGGTTTTTGAGGCGTATCAAAATTAACACATTTTGCAAAACTGCAATGGAAACACTTTTTTTTTTAAATTAAATGAGTCATGTGACCAACAACTGGATACCAGGTCCCGCAGCATCACACTGCTCATCAAAAGTTGAATGTGTTGGTTGCACAGATTTCCCAAAATTGCTTCATCCGTAGCCGCTCCCACATAGCTTGCCGCTCCATGGCCTGAATAAGACACCAACATATCCTTTGTTAGATGATGATGAGCGCTAGTGCCGTGGCACAAATTTGGATGTATCTGCTGTAAAGTAAAGTAGTGTTCACATACGTCGCCATGTTTTTGAATGACTTATTATCGCGTGATTTGGTTTGTTTTAGTTTGCATAATTATGATTTTAAGGAAACAGTTTAAATGTAAAATTATGTTTTTTTTACTTAATTAGAATTGTTATAAAGCATTTGGAATGGAACAGTATTGTTTACCAAAAAATACATTTAAATAAATTTTTTTACTGAAATGCTTCGAACATGCTCTAGTGAGCATCAATGCACACTGTTTTTTTGCAGAGAATTCTGGGAAATTTCGAGGGCACTCACTCTTGAAATAGTTGATTCAGACAGCACTACAAAATGACATAAACAATATTGTGAGTAGTGAAGGAATTCTGACATATTAACACTGTCTTCAAATGTTTAGACTTCACTTCTGCATGATGATGTCATCAATAGTCAACGGTCATCTGCTGCCAGCGCTTGAAAAATACAGAACATCAGTTTTCTGACTTTAATTAGTCAGGCTAAAGCAAAACCTCATTCAAGTGTCACATTGATTGCTAAAATAATTACATTTAATTGTAAACTTCTGTGCTTCAGAGCACACGTGCATAAAAAATGTATGTCTCCTCCGCCCACAAGCGTGATGCGGATCACCCCGGCGGAGGGGATAGCCAGCCCCAAGTCAGTACGGCTCCTCCTTAAAAGAAAACTTTCAGACACCACTACATAAATACCCTACAATTGGAGCAATAGTTGTTTATTTTCCTGCCCAACATGTTGTGTGAAAAATTCAGTTAAACATCATTTCACAATCCACTCTGGAAAGGTTTGTCTTATTTACCTTTATTTTGTGCTTTAAAGCATCTACAAGGGATTTGTGATTCATATTTGAAAATCTGGAAACTGATGTATATGTGGTTCAAGAGCTTAAAGGAGAAAGTTTTAGGCGTCTTCCTCCTAAAACTCAATACTTCCCACTTAAACTTTGACATTTACAAAGGAAACATCAAAGATTCCTTTGGCGAGAAAATCATTAATTTTCAGTCGAGTTTTATGAATTTCAAAATAAAAGCAAATTGCAGATTTTCTTTGAGTTGTATGATTGTAAAAAGCCATAAAGCTGACATTATGTTCTGTGTTTGTTTAGATGCCTCATTGTGCAGAGGCTGCCTTGTGTTCACAGGAATCTGCTACCTGCAGCTCATGTTTTTATGAAAACCTGACGGATTAGCTTTTAAAAACACCTCACTCTTTCCATTTTGCTTTTCTTGTCTGCTGCAAGTCTAAAACACTGTTTTAAATGAGAATCTGTGAACATGGTGACTTGTAAAACTCAACAAAAGCTGATGAGTCGACTTGGGATTCTTAAGGCATTTCAAATTCACTTAAAAAAGGAGTTTGTAAAATTGTTTACATTTTTTAACTGGAAGGTCAGTCCTTTCTCTTTTTTTCACACGTTCTTCTAAGATAGATTTTCATAATCTTAATTTTTTTCACAATTATTATCTTGTTGTATGAAGTTTTTGTCAAATCTATTAAAAGTTAAATAAGAACAATCCCATAAAGAGAATAACAGTAACATCCATCCATCGTTTTTCTAAACCCTTTAGGGGTCACAGGGCTGCCGGAGCCCAACCCGGCAACTTGTGGGTGAAAGCAGGATACACCCGGAATTATATGACAGCAAGTCTTTCATTGATCGGAATGGAGTTGTGAATGAAAAATCCTGGATCAAGATTCACCAGATTTCACACCAAGCCTCTTCTAACTGTGAGTGTGTGCTAGTATCGGGTAGCTACAGTTCAGTGTGAACATGGTATGCTAAAAGCGTTAAAGCGATTTTGAAAGGTACACGGTGTTGTCAAAATATTTGGTTGGGTGTTATTGTGAATGCTCTAAAGTGGCTAACATATAGCGATGTTGGAGTGTTTTTTTTTTTTTTTTTTACGTATTGCAAACAAGGTTGGGAGTTACAGGTATTGTTATACATGGCAAATGTGTTCTCCAATTACTGTGAACACAGTTTTTAAAGTCTGACTGACGGGCTGACCTCTGACTCTTTTGTATCGCTTACTAGGCCTTATTCAGTGTACCTTATTTATGACATAAGTTCAAAAACAGGCCATTCATTGACAGTGCGCATTATAATCCAGTGCGGAAACGCAGGACCTGTCCCCACAGAAGTCAGGTGTTTGTGCACAAACTGTTTCTAAATCAACTGCCGTCTGCATATCAGTTTTTTACACGTTCCAAATGGGGGGTCCGGGCGATTCTTTTGGACAAGACTGCAAATATTTGCGCTTTTGCTGCCACTACCTTTTTGCTGACATGGATGTTTGGGACCGCTGCTCCCTTCTTCCTGATCTATTCCTTCATCCCTCTCTGGTTCTTCTCTGCAAACACAGAACAGAAACATGGTACCAGGCAGGACAAACATCACAGGAGCTGTTTGTTAAAGTTCTACTCCTCTCAAATTCCATCTCAAAGCAGCTAAAACATTGATTTTTGTTGCTTCTCACCTAAACAACTTTAATCTGCTGAGCTCTGTCTCAAGCCAAAAAAGCTGAAGTCCAGTTTTAGAAGACTTTTGGACACAAACCAAATATTGTTTAGTTTCTGCTTGAAAACATTTAACAGTATCTGGAATACAGTTTGAATCGTTCAAAGGATGAGAGTTTCCACTAACTCATCACCAAATACAAATAATCCCCCCAGACTTTGTTTACACAAGTGTCGGGTAACTATGTACGTAACGTTTAGTAGCATGGTAATCACTGGAGCTGACGACAAAATGAATGGAGAAACCAGGAGAAGATGACAGGTTTCCGGAGACTGGAGCTGCTCAAATGACAGGGCGATGGGACCTACAAAAACTATCCCAGACGCTTGAAAAGTCTGGGATCTTCAGGGAGAGTAGATATTTGTGGGATGAGTCATGCGATCTCAGTTTAGGAATATCATGCAACAGCTTTAAGGGTCGAGAGTAAGGGCATTGCTCAAGGGCACCACGGGGTGCAAACACAGAAGGGTATCTATCCAATTTCAACCAGCAACAGTTTACTCAGAGGTTTATATCTTCATTTTTTTTAAATTCAAATTGCAACTAACAATAGTTGAAGGTCCGGTGGAGGTTAGGTCAGGAACCTCAATGAAAAAGATCTCCAATCCCCACAGATCCATACATTTCATTAGAGCCATGAAGATATGGACCTGCCAGTCTGATAGATTATTGTTCTGCTTCAAACCCCAAGTGTTCTCATCGCTCATCCAGACCATTTCACTACCACCACCATGTGTAGCTGTTGCTGTGATGTTGACTTAATGAGACACGTCTTTATAAAAGTTCATCTTTTGTCTCATCAGTCCACAGCTGGTTTTGTTTCAGACATTTTGGGGGTAATCCAGATGGGTTTTGTTAAATGTACGATTAGTCTTTACGTTTTTTTGTTTTTTTGCTCAAAGTTGTGTTTTTTTCTCCTAAATCCCCCCCCCCAAAAAAATCTCTGCCTTTAGGATCTCTGACTTTAACCTTTAACATCAGAGATGTTGCCAAAATAACACACGCTCTTTAATATACTATAAGTCTTAGACCATCAACACGATCAACGTGAATCAGCTGATTCTGACCATTGACTGTATATAGAGATCTGAACTGACTGACCCCTCCCCTCTCATGTTCCAAAAAAGAAATACCCACTGTCTCCAAGAAGCCAAAATCTCATCCATCCATCTGGTTTGGCTCATCTGGGACAAGGTCACAGAGGCAGCAGTCTAAGCAAAGATGCCCAGACTTCCCTCTCCCCGCCCACTTCCTCCAGCTCCTCTGGGTGGATCCCGAGACATTACCAGGCCAGACGAGAGACGTAGTCTGGCTCAGCTCTCTTACCACCACAACGTACTGGTATAGCTACTGCATAATGGCGGACGCCGCTCCAATCTGCCTGTCAATCTCACGCTCCGATCTTCCCTCCCTTGTGAACAAGACCCCAAGATACCTAAATTCCTCCACCTTGGACAGGAACACTCCACTCACCAAGAGAGAGCAAAATCCCAAAGACTTCTATAGAGAAATAAACAATTATTTCTCAATCATTCTGTTTGTCAGAATAATCATTCTTGCACTGATACCTTTTTTAACATCTTGCTAATAAATTTTATATATATATATATATATATATATATATATATTTTTTTTTTTTCTTTATTGCAAGTTATTGAAGTTATAAACTGACCAATCAGATGCCCTAGTATAAGGTTCCCGGTGCGCTGGCCCCACCTCAAGCATTTGATTGACAGATTCTCCCGAGCTGCTTTCAGTTGAAGCGGTGTGGACGTTGAACAGAAATGTTTATTTTTCCATAAAGAACCACTCTGATCATCTTTTGATCTATTTTCAAAGCATTTGTAGTGATCTTTTAATAAAAACCTGTGTTGCTCTCTCGGACTTAGTTTCTGCAGAGCGACGGTAGTTCATTAGAAATTCACCTCCTAGTTTTGGGCAGGACTGTTGGTGTGGAATAAGCCTGCCCCTACTTCCCATCATCCATCTGTTTATACACCCTCCCGCTAACTTACAGCTCCTCACAACCTAACATTACTAGTGCAACAAAATTGGAAGCAATATCAGAGGTATCCAGCTGTACAGTTTTAAACCAAACGCCAGCTCGGACGAGGAAAACAAAGCTGTACATGGAAATATTTGTCCACAAACGGAGCGGAAGAGGGCGCTTGTGGCCTGCCCAGCATATTTATGACTTAACAACATTTTTTTTCCTCCACTCCCAATTCACAACGATTTGAATAAAGAAATACTCAGAAATGCAATTTAAACTTCGTTTACCATATTTATGCCCTCCATCGTGAAAAAAATGCCACAAGAAACATGTTAAAAACACAGTTTTCATCAGAGTGAGTCTTGATGTAATTCAATCTTGATTCAAGGACTAGGTTTTTGGACTTCATTATCCAGTTTTTCTTTATTTCACGTAATTGTCATAAAGAAAAAATAAGCAACACTTTCCAGGCTCATCTACATCCATACACTCAGTAGGTCTTGTACTGTGGAAAGTCTAAATCAATCTGCTTTAGTGAGGTAAGTTGATACTTTAACCTTTAATTTTAACCTTTTAATGCATCAGATAGTGTGTGATAGGTGTTTTTCGTTAGGATATCATGTTTGAATCAGTCCACAAATGAGCCAAGAGGGCAGATCTGGTGTGTTAAGTCTCCAGTGGAGTTCAGTGTAGTCAGAAAGGCCGTTGAGCTGGTTCAAATCAGTTTCCAGTATGAAATGACGGGTCCAGAGCTGTACAAAATAACTGTGTTTACAAGAAATCTTCCCTCTCAGAAAATTTACAGCAGAAATGATCTGTAAGTGCTCAATCAATTTCATGAGGGGCTTTTCTGCTGCCTGCAGTGAACAGATCTTCCACATCAGTGGTCACCTAGCAGCTGTTTCCTCCCAGCTGTCCCGCATCTGTTTGTGTCTGTGGTCCTCTGAGAGCAGACCTGTGCCTCTTATTATGCCTTCAGCAGTGCTTACAAACATGAATTACCTTAATGAAGCATTTCCAGGCAAGGGTGACAGGCTTTTACATGACCTGGCAGAGTAGCACAAACAACAACACTGGGTAAAAAGAATGTGTCCATTGATTGAAGCTTTTACGAGCATATTATGGAGCACAACAGCTTGTAATGTTTCCAGACTGTCAAGTTAGGAAGACATCAGAGGAATGACGTAAAAGGAGATGAGGCGTTCACGTAGTCTGGCACAATGAGCTGCAAAAAGAGGTCATTAAAATGTTTTTTTTTTAATTTATGATTAATAAATAAACAGGAATTACAGGTATAATAGTACAATAAACTCGTGTTGGTCTTTTCTATGCAAACTTACAGTACCTTCCATGAACTTTTTAAAGGATAAGAGTTTGTCCAATAAAAAGAACATGTTTTTTAACACCGGAGCCTTAGCTCCAGTGTTGACATTCTTTGAATGACCGTTACTCTTCAATCGTCAACGCAATTAAGGTTATTCCAGATCATTGTAAAGTGGAGAAAAGCAGTATTTAGTAAAGTATAATGTGGTAACCTGTTGAAGTTATGTTAATTGATTTAAAGAGTTAGTAGTTCATTGTCACCAGTGACAGTTCTGATATTAAAGGGTTGATTTTGCCATTTCATGCTGTTTTGATGTAATCTTATCCATTCCTACACAAATTTTATTTTGCATTGGTTGAAATAAGAGAGATAACAGAGATAACAAATGCAATCTTTTTCAAACAGCATTTTTTTCGTCTGCTCTTAATTCACAACAATTTGAAAAAAGAAATACGCAGAAATTCATTTCTAAGCTTAATTTTCTTTACGCACGTCCTCCATGATGAGCAAAATGCCAGAAGAGCATGTTGAAAACACCAGTTTCATCAGACACTACTCATGAAATTTGGCTTTGTTTGCACTAAATGATAAAACAATGTTAATGTGTCATGTGGTGTTTTAAGACTTGGTATATTTTCAGCCATGCCCTAAAACCGTTGATCTCAAAGTGAATAAAGATTGCAGGTTTTTTTTTTTACTGTCCCCTGCAGCATTTCTATGAAATGTATTCATTCTTCCACAAACCAAATCCTATTTATCGCTGGTTAGCATTTGTTCTGTGCTCTCCCTCCTGACTGGATGACATACACTGAAACCCAAATAATAACCAGATTGAATTAAACCCTGAACTATTACACATAATTTGGTGATAAGAGGGAAAAAAAAGACAGACGGGGGCAGGCTAACTCTTACCCTGCTCTGACGCCTCCCACCTAACCTTTACAGAATTACTACAGTGTGCTGCAGACAATGTGAGCCTTTCATTTAATGTATGCGTGTCGTTGTGAGTGTGTAACCCACAGACATTGAGAATCTGTAACCACCCACAGCAGGCACACATTCATTTTGCCCAATCACGTACCAAATAGATCTCATAAAGTTGCACACAATTACACTTAGGTTTGGCGCCTTTGGTCACAAATCAGGGCATGGAATTTATGTGAATTAACTAAAATGAAAAAATACACCTAGTGGTTCTTCCAACAGCTCGCTGTGTGGCTTATCTTCTTCTGAAAACTCGTAAAACTGCGGCTTTGACAGAAAAAAAAATTGAACTTCTCAGCACCTTTGCTAATGGCAAACATTAAAACCTGCAACTGTTTCTGGCAAAATGGGAGCAGTTGGATTTAATGAGTTGAGGATGAAGGGAGCAGTGATTGCTCAGGGTTGGTGAGTCATTAAAACACAGAAACTAAAAGCTAGCATTTGAAAGACACTGCGAAAACTCAACAATATTGGGCTACTTTCCCCCTTTCTGTGATTCTATTGAAAATGTAATGTTTTTACTGCTCTTCTAGTGGAGGTGCATCAGTCTATACAAGCCAATATTTACAGCAAAGCTAGGCTTTTACTGCATTCTTTATAGAGTCATCAAAGAGACGTGCGTCATGTCTGGAAAACATTGGTTTTTATCATTTGGAGGCGCAGGAAAAAACATCCATGTCGTTTTTTTCTCAGGTTCTCTTCTCAGGAACAGGAAGTCTCGTGCCGTTTGAAACCATAACCACAACTTTAATGCCTGCCCTGCCCCCTATCCCCCCTAACTTTGATGAGCATTGGATCACTGGAAATGAAAATGACGTACTGCCTCGATGGTGTGTTATCACAGTGTGCAGCAAAAACAACATAAGCCAGGTGGAGGCAGGGGGTTACAGTTTAAACAAAAGGGATTTTATGGCTGCTAAATGCAAAACAAAGGCAGCTTGACCGTCCCTGCTGTAATTTGCATGAGTTCTTGGATGCAGACAGACAGAGACAGTCAGGCACTGACAGGGTGGGAACCTGTAACGTCTACCAAACTGTGGCTGGGAGGCTGCTCCAAGCTGTAACAGGAACTCATTATGAGCCAGCCCTCCTGCTGGGCATCTCTTCCTGTCTGTGTTGTGAAGGCCTACGTAAAGTAAAGCTCTGGCCCTCACCTGCCGTCCTCCCTCTTTAATTCTTTTCTCTTCGCTTCCCCATGTTTTTGTCAGCATGCAAACATCCACTGCAGCTTGATTTATAGTCTGAAAAGAAGTATCTAAATATCTATTTTTAATATATATATATACATATATATACAGTGTATATGGTTGTCCAAAATATATTTTAGATCATTCCAACTGTTCTGTCAGCTTCTCTCACAGCACGACGCCCTAGCAGCGTTGCTGTCAGACTGTTTTTTCACATGAAAGTTTCTCACCAATCAGATTTTAGCCCTCACTTGTTGCTAGGTTCATAAAAGTCTGCCTTTCACTCAAATAGTCAGTGCTTCCACCCTTAACTTCCAGTTTTGCAGGCTACTTTACAAAAAAATTGCTGGATTAAAGTATTGATGTTTGTTCTAAACAGAATTGGAGTGAAAGTCTCTGAAGCTTCATGAAGGCAAGTTATGTATTTGCCTCTGATTGGATGGTCAAAGCGCGCGTTATCAAAAGCAGGCTAACTTCTTCTGTACTTTGTTTCAGGTCGTAGGCAGCAACCCCGCCCTCTTCCTCTCCCCATTGCTGAGAGCTCTCTGCTTGCACGCCCTCCCGCTAGCTTACAGTCCCTCTCAACCCCAACCTAACATGAGCAGTGCAACAAAAAATGCCGAACCTAGACGCCGAACTACAACGCTCCTACTAACAGAGCCCCCACAGGCCCTGCTGGCCACCAAAATGATCCGACCCCAGCCCCCACCAGAGACCAGAGAGACTCAATTCTTTCCAAGTTACTTGAACTCCCGGCTGACATTTTTTCCAAGCTGATATGATCAAGCAGCAGATTCCTGTATTGACTCACATTAATATTTTTCTGGTTTTGCAGGTTTAGTCACATTTTTTTCTATACAAAGAGTCATGAAAATTACATATATACTAATCCTCCCTCTGAATCTGTGGCACTCATGTCACTAAGCACACAAAGTGACGGTGAAGCTGTAATTTACACATTAAGCTAAAGTGATAGATCAGCACATACCTGTTGCCAGAGATCCTGGACCGGTGAAAAGAATCACAGTGCATGCATGTAATTGTCATGACAATGGTCACAAATCTGAGATCCATCTTGAACATATTCTGTCCAATGTAGTAGATTCTGGGAAGAGTTTTGAATTGGATTAGTTGCAGGTTTGGACTTTTTGTTAGTTTAAAGTGTTTAGACAAATTTCTGACCAGAATCTTGGATCTGTGTTCTGCTTAAGTCTGCATCCCATTTTGTTGTCGGAATTGAAATTTTATTATCTAGGTTGCGTAAGAGTTTATATATGTTGGAGAGTTTTATTTCATTGAAAAATTAATCATAGAGGTAACTAGTTCTGGTAATTTTAGGTCATTGTCACTGGATTTAAACTTTCTAGTAATTATAGATTTAAGTTGCTGATATTCTAATAAGTTATTTATTCCATGTTTCTCTTGTAGTTCTTGGTATGTTATGAATCTTCTATCAATAATTAACTGCTCAAGTAGTGTTCACCCCCTGCATGTCATATTGCACGGTAAAAGTGAGGAGTTTGACATTTTAAGAAATTCCCACCAGGCCCTTAATGTGGTGCCTATATTCCTACTTTGGTAGCAGTCATGTTTTTGTTTTTTTTTATTGTTGGGCCACATAATGCCTGTTTCAAATCCATCCATGGGCGGGTTTCTGGATCTTTTTTAAACCATCTTAAGATGTACTGTAATCTGGTAGCAAGAAAGTAGTTGTGGAAGGTAATTCTAAGCCTCCACAGCTTGGTTGTGTGGGGATCGTTGAAAACAGATAATTCATTTTTGGTAAGATTTTCATTTTTAATGTGGCTACCTATTTGACTGGTATGGAGAGTGTTTGCTCGGCATTACCATTCAGTGATAATGAAACTGATTTTTTCCAATTAATTAAGTAGTCTGAGATGGAGGAAAATTCATTAATAATTGTTACTGTCTCAATGATTGAACTTGAATTAAGTTGAACAAGAAATGTGTCATCTGCATAGAACATCATTTTATGATGGCTGTGTTTTATTTGTAATTTATTTAATGCTATCACACTGTCTTTTTGCTGCAGCCAGAGGTTCTATCAATATAGCAAGAAGAGAGGGGCCTGGTTCCTCTTCCAAGAAAAACCTGTCTGATGTGTGTTTAATGGTTCTGACTGATGCATTTGGGTTGTGATTAGGGCTCTCAACAATAACGTGGTAACACAAGTGATTAATTGTTAAAGACTGATGTGTTATTATTTATCAACACAGATTAATTACAGGTCAGAAGCAACTGTCTCCGCTTTGTGTCAGCCAGTTCAGGCTTCCACAGCGTGAGTCAATTTCTGATAATGCGCACTTCGTCTGGCACAATCCTGCTGCAGATGAAGCAAAAAGTCTGTTTTAAAGAAGCCTGCACAGTGATATAGAACATTTGGGCTATGTGACCAGAACTTCTTTTTTAGATGGGCATAAACACCCAGCAGTCAATCAGATATGAGTATTCACCTGGACCATTTAAAGTGCAGAAACACGTTTGTTTCTAATGGCTACATGTCAGCATTTTTGCTTTCTTGGAGTAATACTGCAGACATAAAAGTCTTTACAGATATGATTATCTTACTTTTGATGTGTTTTGCACACACAAAAATCAACTTCTGAGTCAACACTATGAATTTTTTAAATCTCAAACAATAAAAATGCAGAAAAAATTTGCTCTCTTGCCTTTCTTTTTGTTCAAAAGCTGCATATTGTCGTATAAAATTTAACTAAATTAACATTGTGACTAATCACAATCCAAAAGTGCGATTAATCTGATTAATTTTATTAATTAATGGACAGCACTAGTTGTGTTAAAATATTTTAATCCAATCCATGAAGGATTCCCCAAACCCAAACTTAAGGAGGGCAGCAATGAGGAACTTCCAAGGTGGCCGTCAAACTCTAAACCCTGTCCAGCTTGGTGGCTCATCTTTACAAAGGGCACATATTCACAATCTACATGATGGCAGCAACCATGGTACTGAAGAAGTAGCTTTAAATTCACCCAAAACAAGGTAGGTAACACAACCACTTGTGACATAAAAGGTCTTCCATATTGGCGGCATGATTACTTTTCACTAAATTTACCCAGTTGTTGATTAGCATTTACTCGTTTTTTTGCCTCAGTCTTATAAAATTACTCTGTCGCTGAGTTTTTTTTTTCTACTGGCATTCACTATCTATTACATGCTAAATCAGCACCAACTACAACAAAGTAGCTCTTACTGTTTTTTTGCAGAACAATACAAATTCTAGGTAACGTTGAAGTCCTTTCAGTTGTCAAACACTAAAGATACATTCACGATAAACACAATATGTGCAGCAGGGACGTCCAGTTTCAATGTAAAACCTACGGCAATTTTCTCTTTGTGGGATCAATAAAGTTTTTTTTTCTATTCTATTCTATTTATAGAGTCTTCCATGCATTTGACATGAATGAATTCATATGGAGTCATTGGTACCATGTAGTGATGAGGGTAAATACTTTTGACAGTAGTTTCTCCCACATTTGTCAAGCATCAAGTTTACAACATTATTTTTGGACAACCGTCAATCAGCGAATTTGCCGTGTGTCAAAAGAGAGGTGGCGGACACACAAATCGCATTTGGTATAGGCGTAGCATTAGGCATGTGACATTTGATTTCCAAATTTGACCCTATCCCCGGAGGAGAAATTAGGTGTTCTTGTCTTTAGTTTGACATGATTGTGGATTTAAACCCCAGAATCTGCCTGTCCTGTGGTGGACACTCTCCCATTGGGCCACTGAGATGGTCCATTAAAGATATTGAAAATGTCATGTTGACTATTTCCAATAATTTTAAGTTATATGCTTAATTCTGAAACGTCAAGAACCCAATATTGCCCTTTTTTTTGGCTGAAAAGTTCCTTCAAACCTGCATTTATATGTGTGGCTGTATAATAGATACAAGTGCAATGAGTTAAATGCTATCATTAGAGTGTAAATATGCTTCCAGTAACAACATTATCCTGTGTTAAATGGCTGTTGTTGGTTTTAGGACTTATTCCACGGTCTGCCTACAAAAATCCAAACTAACTGTGAAAATTTGTGCAAAAAAAACACAAGTTAATTTACAGTGATTCCTTTCCATTCCCCATGCCAGTCCCATCCTTCACTCCTCAAGTGGTAATAACATCCCAAATGTGATTAAACGACCAACTTGTGTCCCTGAGGGTCTCTGTGCAGGTCATGAGAACCACCTCATTTTAAACATGTCCATTTCTAACTCACAATCTAATTATTTAGAAACAAGCCATAAGGGAGCCCTCCCTGTCAGTAAAACCACACTGAAAGTCTTCGGTGTGCAGAAACAGCACCTTTCTGTGGGTCGACCCACAAATCTCACAGCAGCGAGGCCATGGGAACTGAAAAGCGATCCAGACTGTGGTTATGAATTCAAGTTTCATTTCAGTGCAATTGAATGCAGCAGAAGGGAAAAGAGGAGCTGCTGTAGATGCTCAAGAGGAGCAACGGTTCTGTCAGCCGCACTCCTACTGGGGTGGAAAAGTCTGACCACGGAATCAAATCACACCTTAACCTGAGCAAAGTCCTATAAGAAGACTGACCACATCACCAATTCAAGTAGCCCTCATAATCCAGACACTTTTGTAGAATTCGATCCCTGTTGAGTGTATGTGTGCTCCTGCGGGCCTTTCTGCATATCTGGACTCTGTTGGAACCTTCCTGTCAGTTCCAATCGCACCTCATCTGGTTTCTGTTTGCACTTTTACAGAGCGGCTGCCAGCCAGCTCCGTCATGGTTTTTTACGCTCTACTCTCAATTTATTTGCCCCGCACAGACTCTGAGCTCCTTGGTTCGGGTTTTGCCCAGAAAACCCAGACACTGAGCTTCCTGCAAACGTACGTGCAAAGCATCCTGTGACACTGCAGCTTTATTTGACTTTCGATTAGTTTGAAGCTGCTGTGGTGAATCTGGATTGCTGCTGTTGCACGTAATGCAGTATAGCCAGGACCAAACGAGGCCTAAAGTCATAAGCAGAATGAAAAAAGAAATAAAAGGAGACACAGCCAGCAGGCACGGCTTAAACTTAATCCTGTGAAGGCGTCAAATGTGCAGGTCGTGTCCTACAAGTTTGAGTGCAGGACGGCAAATGGGTAGAATAACAGGCATAGTGTTTGAAATTCATGTAGATGACATCAAACACACCCTTGGTCAAGAAAACAGGGAAACGGATGAAGAAAATTCCTGGACTCGGCTGTGAGAACAGAGAGCCTGCCAACAGCGGATACATCTGGAAAGGGACACACAAACACAGCAGATCCACTCTATGAATGTTCATGAAACATTCTATACACACTAGCTCCAAAAGAATCGAGCAGGTATGCTGTACAGCCAATCCAAAAAATGCAATTGATAGATCATAGAAAGCTTTAATGTAAGCCTTTATGAAGGCAGATGTCTGGGCTCTTAGCTGGTGTAAAGGAAACATCTAAACAAAAATGTCTGTAGAATGAGGTTTCCACAAATTACATTTCGGGAAACATTCAAGTTATTTTTCAATCTAACAGATTTACAGCTAATATGACTTTAAATAAATGTCCTA
Organism: Adrianichthys oophorus; assembly: GCA_036245035.1. Taxonomy (NCBI): domain Eukaryota; kingdom Metazoa; phylum Chordata; class Actinopteri; order Beloniformes; family Adrianichthyidae; genus Adrianichthys; species Adrianichthys oophorus. The sequence continues at coordinate 43,542,878 of BSAI01000108.1, forward strand.
TTTAAGAAGACTAGTATTAAAAAGTAAGCCCGAATGGCATCTTTAGATGATTCCCAAACAAATTCCAATGAAAAGATAAAATCAGATAAGAAAAATCTGGAAGCAAAAAACTGTCTATGCTTCCCACTGTCAAGCATAGTGGAAGAAGGATAATGATTTGGGGTTGTTTTACAGCAAAAAGCTTGACCTGAAATCCCCCTAATTTTTTTCAAGAAATGAAATTATAAACCAGTAAATATCCTTTTAAGTGGCTAATTTTTCAAATATCTTAGTGACATAAATCATCGCACATTGATAATTTTTGCTCCTTTAAGTGTGTTGAAACTATTAGTTATAGAAGTCATTATAATTTTGCCATTTTTTGGCAAAATTAAAACCTGTGTCGTTTTCTGGTACCGTTTCTGCAGGGCTGCAGGAAGGATAGAAATTCGGTTCTAAGTTGTTCACCTGTTTTTGTGCTCTCCCTCTAGCTTACAGCCCCTCACAACCCCAAACCTAACATCAGCAATGGAACAAAAATGGCGAGAAAAATCGGAGCAATCCAGTTGTACAGTTGTGAGCCAGATGCCAGCTCAGACAAGGAAAACGAAGCTGTTTATGGATCTATTTGTCTACAAGTGGATGCGTTAGAATGGAGCGGAGCAGGGAGCTTATGGCCCGCCCAGCGTATTTTCTTCGTATCGTCACAAATACAGCAGAATTTTTTTCATCTGCTCTTTATTTACAACAGTATGAATAAAGAATTACTATGAAATGCCATTTTTGTTCATTTTCTTTACATAAGTCCTCCATCATCAGAAAAATGCCACAAGAATATTTAGAAAACACCCCCAAATGTTTTTCACTGGAATGACTTTAAGTTTTATGGGGTTAGATTGACTTTAGTTTGGGACCTCAAAGAGACTGATTTTAAACAGAGCAAAGCCCAAAATGACAGTCAGATCTTTTAAAACTCTCCAGAACTCCTTTGATACTGAAGCTGTACTGTAGCTTCTGTTAACACAGTCTGTCTTTAAAAGTGTTTCCTACTTTAACAAGTACAGATTTTCCTTTTAGCAGCATACTAAAAGCAGAAGCAGTTAACCAGGCGTCAGGTTTTTTTTTTTTTTTTTTTTTTGCCTTTGCCAGACAGAGGCTCCAACATGCCATCACCTGTCACTCAGTGGACTCTGTGTTTCTTAACAGGAGCATCAGCAGTGAGGTCAGTCACACACTGTGAAACACAATGATAAAACAAAATAAAACATAATGATCTCCATAAATGCACAGTTTTCTGAGTCTGACTGATGAATGTCAAAAAAAAGGAATGAAAATGCTTAGTGGCGGTCTGTGCATTTCAGAGCTGAGCCTTCAGTTTTTCTCCGCCAAAACCATCCTTGTTAATTTTAAATATTAACTCTTCTATCAATTCAGTTGAGTTTTATTTTATATATAGTCCAATATCACAACCCTAGCCATCTCAATGGGCTTCACACTGGTATTTATGCAAAGAATATGCAAAGAAAGTCAGTCATAAAATATAAGCAATAGCTGCTTGCTAAACTAAACAGGCGAAGCTAAACTGACATCCATTTTCCCCAGATTCTAACTTCTAGTATTCTGCTAGCAACCAATTGGTATTAAAATTTGATTCAACATGTTAATGGTAAATTTAATTAAATATGGCAAAAATAGTGCCATATTACACTATGTAATAGAGATAATAAAAGGTAATAGAGAATCTGCAATTTAGCATGTCAATACTGGTATTAATATATTATTAATCTAATCTAAGATGGCATAACCCCACTAAACTAGAATGGCCAGCCACGGCCCGATTTATCAAACCATCTTCCCTCTGCTTAGCTCCACAGAGAAGTATGTGTAATAGATGTTATGAAAATTAAAATTATTACCCCAAACTTCGTTACAGTAGGTGAGGTTGGGGAGCAGTAAGTTAGATATTCTCTGATTGCTAGCTAGCCTGGCAATAAACCTGTCCAAAGAGGAATGTTTTAAGCCTAATTTTGAATATAGAAACTGTGTCGGCCTCTCTTACATGAGCTGGGAGCTTATTCCATGAGACAGGAGCTTGGTGGCTAAAGGCTCTACCTCCAACTGTGATTTTAGAAGTGTTCTGTTTGGTTGTAAGGCACTATGAGATATTTAATATAGGATGGGTTCATATCATTCAAGGCCTTATAAGTTAGCAGGAGGATTTTGAACTTGATTCTAGATTGAACTGGAAGCCAGTGAAGTGAAACTAACACAGGAGTAATGTGTTCTCTTCTGCTGGTTCCTGCTAACAATCTAGCTGCTGCATTTTGAACAAGCTGAAGACTTTTTAGAGAACTTTTAGGACACGCTGCTAGCAAACAGTTACAGTGAGATCCATCTTAGATGTAACAAATGCATGGATGAGTTTTTCATCAGCTGTGAGAGAAGCTGACCGAACAGTTGGAATGATCTAAAAATATATTTGGACATATATATATATATATATATACATACTAAAAACATTTCTCTGTGATTTAGATCCTTCTTCTCAGATAATGTTAGGCGTTTACTGAAGGCTTTGCAGGCCCTGACGGTACACACTGCACTGAAAATGCTACAGTTTGGGTTGTTGTCTTTTCTTTAAAGATTTGCTCAGCAAAATTGCAACAATCTCCATGGTGGTGTGGATTTGAAGCTTGGGGCCCGTTTTAAGCAGAAAATCTTGCTTTGACTTAGCTTAAGTCTTTTAGTTTGTTTTACTCTTTTAACAGACCTTATCATCAGTGCTTCAAGAGTTCATTGAACTCAAAAGAAACACTTCAAACGACTAAAGTTTGTTGTTTTAGTTCTAAAATTCCCGGTTCGGTTTCCGATTTCTTCTAGGTCGCTCCATTTGAGCTGCACTGAGTTTGCCAGATACGGTTAGCCCAGGTTCTGTCACAGCCACATCATATCGGGTCAGGTTGAGCATGCTGTCATCCCAATGGCCCAGGAGTTAAGCCAGCACTTCCTGTCAGACTGGAAGGCTCTGGGGTTCCAGCTCTGGTCTAAATTATGGCTGTCTGTCCCAGACTGCCTCATAAACCCTCAACCCCCACCATCACCGTTGTGGCTGTGCCCACATCCCTGCTCCCCCTCATCCCGACTTCTATGAAAGCAGAGCTGGAGAAGGCTAGCAGGTCCTCAATTTAAGCAGAGATGATCTGCAACATGACCTGGAATTTATTTCAGCGAAGCAAAACAAGGCTGCATTTCAGTGATTACATGGAGGAAGATAACCAGCCATCAATACAACCACAGAAGGATGATTAGGTTCTGAATCGGTGTCTATAAAGAGCTAAGTATTTAAACAGTAGTGGAGGGTTCATGATTTGGGTTTTTTGAGCTTCAACCCCCCACCCCCACCATCTTTTTTTTTGACACCCTTCCTTTTTTGGCTGATTTATTTCTTTTATTTTAATTTATTGCTTTCATTTCTTGCTAAATTTATTAATCTAGAACTATGAGAACTGTTTTATTTTACAAAAAAAAAACCTCACAATAAATGCAAAATAAGTTTTTGTAGCCTTTATTTACTACATGGATAAAACTTTTAAACCCTATTTTGTGAAAAACAATTTTCTTTGAATGGTGGAGCTCTTTTGTGGAAGATTCCTCCACTCCTTTCATACTGGAGGATTTTACATTATGAACAATTTTTTAGGTCATAAGATAAACTTGCAGGTCTGTTTGGTTGAAAGACCTTAGCCATCCTTAGTTTAAGGCCACGAGTTGCTGGCCAGACAGTCACCTTTGCTGTGTAGGTCCTAAAATCCCAGATCATCACATTACTGCCACCGTGTTTAACTGTTGCTTTGATTCTTTTTCTCAATATCATATTTTCTGCACTGTAGGGCGCAGCAGATCATAAGGTGCAGCATCAAGAAATGGTCTAAAACAGACACAGCTACACGTTAGTATATTGACATATTCACAAAAACACTCTACCTTGCTTCAACTTGTAACAAAAAAAACTGATACTCTGGCTCTCTCTGGCTGATACTGCCAAAACAAATGTTTCTGTGACTTTGCTAACTCCCAACATTGCTATTAACACATTAAACATCTAAAACACAGCACTGTTACACATGTGTTAATGTATCTTATTTGAAACTCGTAAAAAAAAGAAGTACATTTTGACAGAGAGTTGTTCACCTCTCAAAATTGCTTCAACATCAGTAAACACAACCAGATTTAATACATATATAAGGATAATAAGGTGCACTGTCATCTTTTAAAACAAATAAAAAAGAGTTTTATGTGTGCCTCAAAGAGCAGAAAATACGGTAGGTATGTGTGTAAAGTTCATACAGCCATCGGGCATGTTTGTTGTTCTCAAGTGCGGATCTGTGACTGTTAAGTTTGAGAATAAATTCTAAAACTTAATTTGTTCTTTTAAAAGACTTTCAAAGAATGTTATCTAATAACATCCAACTGAAGTTTCCTTAGATCCAATTGTTTTTTTTTTTTTTCAATATGTTATTGTTATCCTACGGTGGCCCTGAAGCGCAAACCTCACTTGCAAATTAGTCAACGCAAAAACATATTAAGGATCACAACGACAGAATTTCAGAAACCAAAACACAACTCCAAAACAATTAACCGTTTTAGAGAACAAAAGTAATTTCCAGAAATCAACATAAAAAGTTTTAAAGCGGAAAAGTTAAGTACTATGGGACATCGCTGATTGGATGATTACGTTTGAGTGTTTTTAAATGTGTCTTCAATGTTTGCATACTAACAAAGTTTTTATAATCATTCTGGTTTCCGTAAAACAGAAAAAAAAATTGAAAACTGAAAGTAATTTCCAGAAATCAAAATTTAATGTCAAAAAATGAAACAGAAGAAGAAACTGGAAAAAGCAGGCTATCATGGGACACTTTTTTCATGTATTTTATATATTTTACATTTTTAGAATATTGTTAAGCTTATTCAGACTTTCAATTAGGCTGTCAAGGTTAACCCGTTAACGCACATGATGAATTAAAAAAAAATAATGCGTTAAAATGTATCAACGCAGATTAATTACAGGTCTAAATATTACATTTTCTAAAATACATTAATACTTTTTATATATTCAGATTGTATTAAATATTTTTTTTAACGTCAACAACACAAAAAAAAGTGCTAACCAAACATCTCCTTGGCCAGTGGTCTTGTGGCGACAGAAAAATGTCAGGTTCAGATTTCACCTCTTGCAGTGGAATCAGAGAGCAGCAGGCCTCTGCTCCGGCCCAGCCCAGCTCTGCTATTCATCATCAGGTGGAAGGGCTGTTTACTGCCGGGGTCAAGGTCCCAGGGACATGTTTACGGGCTCTCTCAGAAGAGCCATTGTTGTTAAAACGCACCCCAAGCATGCAGGCGGCATGGTGATGATCTTATCTCAGAGGGCCCCCTCTGCCCCAAGGCCAAAATAAGCCCATTTTAACCAGATTCCACAAAAGGATATTTAAAAGCTGTTCAGGATAAGACTTCCTCCACATTGGATTATCTGTCTCCTGTGGCTATTTTCCTTTGTTTATGGTTGTTTATTATTCTACATGAAATGAATGTTATTTTATTTTCCCTTCAATTAACTCGGAGATGTGTTGAATTAAACATAACCGAGGCAGATGTTGATCAGTTCATAACCGGTGAGCTGGAAGCAGGAGGTCTGGCTTTCATTTGGTGTCTGTTCTGGTTTAGAGTGTAGGAGGTTCACTGAGAACTCTAACCTTTTTAACATTAAACTTTTTCCGCCTCTGAAGATCTCGGTGATAACCGCCTCCTTTTTTTCTTGTTCTCTTTGTTTGAGGTGATCTGGAAAAAGTCCCTCCACAGTTCTCTCCTTTCTCCGACCCGGGAGCATCCCTTCAGCCATTCATAATGCAGCTCGGAGAATGAGGGGAATGTCTCGTGAGGGTACAGTGACGGTGGAGCATTAGGATTAAAGCTGTCACCTCAACAGCAGATTTAACCACACTGCAGTAAAAGGCTGCAATTGTACAATTTTTTCCCTTTTTTAAAAAATATCAATAAGAGGTCACGTGTGTGACGACCTCACACTGCATTGGATGCAGTGCTGTCACAAATACAGAGAAAATTCCCTTTTAGGGACATTTTTTTAAACATTACACTTGATTGATTGATTTTCATGACATGGATCAGTTTTTGTTAGTTAACTTGATTTAGTAGACAAAAAATAGCTGCTTAATGAACTGCTATCCTGCTACTTCATAGCAAATGGTGATGTGCTTCTCTGATAAAGGCAGAAGGTGCTTTGCAGCCACAAGTTCCACACACTGATGATAGCTCCACTGGCACATGAGGCACTCACTAGACCTCCAGGAATCTGAGGTTTAGGCTCTTGCCCATGGACACTTCAACACACAGACGGGAAATGTAGGAATCAAATCTACAACCTTCTGATCAGAGGACGAACACTCTTTATTTGCACCACAGCTGCAGAGTTTGTAAGAAAGGATAACAATGTGTTTCTTAAAAGAAATTAGGAATTTATTTGCAGAACATCCAGATTCCTGTCATACCTGTTAAAGGTGTTACTGCTAGCTTAACATTGGATTTTTTTGCACCAAAAGGCAGGTAAATTAAGGCTTAAAAAGCCTTAATAAACAAAAAACTACAGCGTGCCTTATAATCCAGAGTGCCTTGAATAATTGAATAACAGAATAATTCTGGTTGTTCTTATTGATGTTGAAGTGATTTTGTGAGGTACACAAAATGTTTGCTTGGTTGTCTTTTTTTTTTTTTATACGCTAACGCTGCTAACGTGTAGCAATGCTTCACTTTTTTTTTTTGTTACTTTACAAACAAGGTTGGAAGTTACAGGTATTGTGAACACGCTAATGCTTTTTATCGTGGCTAACGTGTAGCGTGCTACAAACAAGTTCCAGAGTTAATAAATTTTGAATAACAACCTCATCTCTGACACTTTTGTCTCAAATAATGTGCCTTATAGTACAGTGCGCCTTATATATGACATTGAAAATAGACTAATCATTGACGGAGTACCTTATAATCAGTTGCAGAAAAATAGGGTATGCAGACCAACAAAAACAGTAGTCTCTTGTTGATTAGAAATTATTAAAATATGTTTTTTAAATTTGAAAAAGCATTGTACAATAAGGACATAAAATTATCAGTCATAAATTCAGGAAATTGATTATCTGTACTGTGGAGACCCTCAGTGAACTCTCACCTGATGGAGTTTTGCTCTTCTAGAGTGGATGTTGACTGCAGGAAACTCTGATTCCCAGTTTAGTTGAAGCGGATGGAGGAAGTTCTCTGTTTGTATAGCCTGACCTTCTCAGTGGGAACCCTCAGAGACAAGCCGGCATCTCGACATATTTATGTTTAGAAGTCCACTTCCACCCTCTGTTCCGAAAGAAATGAGGCACAATGGAAGTTTTTTCCTTTTTGTGTGTGGTTTAAGGGAGTTGGGCATTTGACACGTTTAAAGCAACTGTCTTCACATTTTGATCACCTGTGTGAAAAATTAAGTGGCAGTGCCTAAGGTCAGGAGAGGTCTTCTAACACCGAAACCATCGGCCACTTTAGGCAAGCCCAGAAAAGCAGCTGCTGGGTTAAAAAACAACCTGTCCGGACTTACCCGCTTCCAAGCTGCATACTAGTTTGACGCTGCAAGTGTTTGGGAAACTGACTTTCAGCTGATAAGGTGACAAACAGGTCAGATAAGGACAGGGGTGTGCTGCTTTATCTTTGCACACCCCTGCTTCCATCTGAGAAAAACAGAGGCCTGTAAGTAAACTTTGTGGGTGGAAGACTTCATCTTTAGTACCGCAACAGTAACAGCTCATTGGATATTTGGTTCTGTGCTCACAGCAAATGCTTGGTCACAATGTCTGTGATTTAGAAACAAAAAATCTTTTACTATAAAAAAAAAATCACAATTCCACGCCAATGGGGCATTCTTATTATTCCTCTGCTGAAATCTGAAACCTCATTTAGCATGTTTTTTACATTTTTGGAAGGAAAACTGAAAAAGAAAGCAGGAAAACTAATTTATTATTTGATTACAACTGCAGAAACTTCTGACCCCATTGGAAAACACCACACGTATACCAAGGGATGTAATGTTGACAATTCAGTTAGGGGGTGTATATCTATATATCTATATTATATATATATAGATATATATATATAGAAAGATATAGATATGTTGTGCTTTTAATTAAAACATTTTTTGAATTCATTTTTCTTTACTTATCTTTAATTTGACTCTGTCTCTGTTTTTTATCTGATATAAAATTCAAAAAGTTTTTTTTATCTGGTGTATAACAGTTGAAATGATGTACTTTAATAGGATTAGAAGATGAACATGAGCACATTCAAGGGCAACCCATCTGAGAAACAAAACTTTACATACGAATGCAAAGCAAATGCAAAATGGTAAGAAACAACAGGAAGGTGTTTGTGAGGGGAACGTAAACAGAGATGCACCTGACTGCAGATTGATTCTTTGGCTATGTCCAAATTCCTTCCCCACTTCCTAACCAAAAAAACTATATACTGCATAACTATATAGTGCCATGGATTTTAAAATCGCTTGGAATCATCCTTGCTACTATTTTTTTATGCCAAAAATGGCTTCACTGATTTTTTAAACTGTGTTCTAATGATGAAAACTTGGATGGTTTGGTAAAAATGAACTAAAATACATTTTTTTCCATGGAAAAACTGCATTGTGGTCTATATTTCCCAATGTACTGAGCATCAGTACACAGTGTTTTTTCCGCAGGCACTTCTGGGAAATTTTTAGGACACTGGATTTTGAAATTGTAGCGTCGGACGACTTAACAAAAATAGTGAACGCACTATATAGGGCACTAAGTAGTGTAGTGAAGAAATTTGGACACAGCCTTTGAGTTTATAAGACAAGAGTCTGCATAGAATCTTTTTGAACTGAGCAGGAAAGATAATTTTGGATTTGGGATTGATCCAGAGAAAAAAAAATCATATAAATTATGCATAAAAAAGTTTAACCTTTAATTGGAATTTCACTCAGCCCCACTAAGTGAAAGTAGCTAACTGTATTTCTGGTGCAACAATTTTCCCAAAGATGAATTCTGACGTGAAACATTCCCAAAGGAATGCCATAAAGTGCTCTGGAGAGAATCATTACTCAGTACTCATCTCATACTCCATGTCATATTTCAGAAGCGCTGCACTGTGGTATAGCTGTGTTAATTAGCAGGCACTAAAGCATAAACAAATAGATAAAATTATGTTTTCGGGCGGGTTTTAGTGCTTCACTTGTGCTCCCTCTGCAGAGGGAAGTGCTGGGTCTTTTCTGTTCTGTCTAATACACAGCAGTGAATTTTCCCCCAGCATGTTGGATAAGTCTACTCAACAGCGCCAGAATAAACATGGGATGAAGAGGGACTAGTAAAATATGTTTAGATACACAGCCAGCCCACAGCATTTGGTTTGCTAGATGAAGACATCTATTAGCGAGCCGCAGTGGATTCAGCTTCTTTCTCTTTTTTTTTTGTTTGCAAAGTCAGTCTAAAGTCATTAATCTCTTGAAGGAAAACATCACTTGAACATGACTTTGTGCTTTCCAGATAGACTGCACCACTTGGAAGTCTCCTCCACATGGAAAACCAAGGGTTAAACAGCCAACCCTTACAGGAATGAACTTGATCTAAACTAGAAGCAAAAGGATCACAGAGAAGTTTTACATCTTTTGCATAGACAATGTTCAAAATGACATCACCACTCAGATATTGAAGAAAAAAAAATCACCCTATGGTCCTAAGTACTGATTGATTGATATCCTTTTTCAGGACCAATTTCTATACTGATTATTGGGAGAAAAGTAGACTTAACAGTAGAAACACTGATGTCAACATTTCAAAAATCGCAAAAGTCCAACACTTCTAAATCTCTTTCCAAAGCAAAGTACCAGCAGAAGCAATGTGGGGTTCAGTGTCTTGCCCAAAGACACTTCAACACGCATGGGTGGGCAGGCTGGGAAGGCTGGGAACTGAACCTGCAGTCTTCTGATCAAAGGTTGTCTGCTCTGTCTCTGCACCAAGTCTGCCCACAAGTGTCGATACCTGAGACTCAACATTTCGCAGTTCAGCTAAGTCAGAAAGTTGTTGTGGAAAGAGATTAAATAATTCAGAAAATTCTGAGACAAAAGTGAGAAGGTAATGACTGTAACCTCAAGTCAGTATCATGACTAAAAGCTGTTGCTAACTTACATATCCTCTTGGAGTGTTTTTCCCCACTACTTGTGAACAGTTTCAGTCTAATAAAGACAACTTTGTGTTAGGTTGAGAAATAGTGATACAAAATAAATTTACAGTTCAAATTTTCTGTATAGCCTATTACATTTCTCTAAAAGTAGCCAGGTTTGGATGGATGGATGGATGGATGGATGGAT
>BSAI01000108.1:43553310-43632988 GCA_036245035.1 Adrianichthys oophorus
GATGGATGGATGGATGGACAGCTCCCTGAATAATCAGAAACCTGGTCAAACACCAAACATGGACATTTCTGACTTTCTTCTCTGCTGGTCAGATAGATGAGCTATCACAAAGGTGGAATAAAAAGTCTACCTTCATATTTTGCACCGACAATAACCCTGGTTTCTCAATATTTCTATAGTTTCCTGTTTGGGCCACATCTATAGATTCTCGTTTTTGTTTTGCGTTTCTGAACCACCTTTGCATCTGAAAACTCAATTTCCATCATACCTGGACTGGTACAACACATTCCTTAGCCTGGGTAAGGTTCAACAATTTTGGGCCAACTCTTGTATATAGAGTAAAACCTTTCACTCAAATGAGTCACACATCCTAAAAGGAGCCCACGTCATTTCTCAGTGTTTCTGCAATGTGGGTAAAGTCTTCTTTTATGCAATTATTTTATTCTTTGATTTGTCAAAAGTTTTACTTCACTTTTGCACCCTTTTTACACCATAAAAACCAAGCTAATGGGCCGAAAATGCTCTTAAAAGATATTAAACCAGCAAATTCAAAGACTAAAAAGTCAAATCCATGCCTGTCTACTAGTGTTTTTTGGCAAACAAGCAAAAAGAGATTTCCTCCCACCTGCAAAAAGAAAGTGTCACTCTCACAACTTGGAATAAACTTGTGTAAGATTTAAGCTGCAATCTTCCGCCGCAACACCAACTTTCATGTACAACGTCCAGAAGGCTCTTTGTCATCAGCCGCCAGTTATTTTAGTTGACTTCCTAAACTCTGATAGCTGCTTTAGCCTTACTCACACAGAGATGTTGTCAGAAAGACACAAGCTTCTCTTCTTTCAGGCCACTAAATCCCTGGGATCTACACTTACAAAGAAGTCACATCAGAGCCAGCAATCCAGCGTCAGGTCCCCGGGCTATGCTGCCAGCTCAGGCTGCACATCCCTGTGAGGTGCAGAGAAAGCTGGTCTGTTTCCAAGCCGAAAAGCTTTGTTAGGGCCATTTACAGCAGTTCTCGGTCCGCACGCAAGCTGTAGGAGGTGGACACACCTTCCAGGTCTCTTCTTCCAGCTTCAGTATTTATTCGAAACTCATCTGTGTGACTGAGGGAGATTTGGGGGAGGGGAGTTAGGTAAATGTTCATCTTAAAATCCCGCTCTGATCATTTTTATCCATTGTAAATGCAGTCCCAGGAGTCTTTTAATCATGATTATACCATTTTTAATCTAAATTGAAAGACCTGTGCCGATTTCTAGGACATCATTTCTGCAGAGCAGCAGGAGATCATTAGAAATTCACCGCTGAGTTTTGGACAGGACCATTGGTGCCGAGCAACCCCGTCACCCATACCTGAGAGATATCTGTTTACATGCTCTCCCGCTAGTTTACAGCTCCTCACATTCCCAACCTAACATTACCAGTGCAGTAAAAATGGCGAGCAATAGCAGCGCTATCCAGCCGTACAGTTGAGTGCGTGAGTGCTTGATGGAGCGGTTTTGACAGTGAAGCCAGGGGCCATCCTGTTCACCTATCCGTCGTCGGGGCTCTCAAATAACAGCTGGAGCGTCAAGCGTCTTTGGCATTACGGGTAGGATGAGCTCCACCACAGAATCAACCTTTAAACTCCCGGGAAATATCTACCTGAACATCCCATCAAACAGGTCCACCACCCTACTGCCTGCAGATGTCTACTCACAGAGAGCTAACACAATCTTTGCTACCGTCTTTGCTGTTTTGCTGTTGATTTCTTCTTAGCTTCACTGAAACTCAAATTTGTAATTTGTCATCTCCAGACAGAAGACGTTTAACTTCAAGAGGCCCTCTCTGTCCTCTAAACATTCCCAACATTATTATTTTTCTTTTGGCCCGAATTTATATCTCAATGTTAACAACTCACTAGGGTAAATGTTTAGACGGGGATGGGGGGCTAATTTGGACATGCGCTAAAGCTGCAGTTTTATCCCATGGAAGGAAATGAAGAGGCTAAATATTTAGGTTACGTCTTACTCCAGCGGAGATCTATCAACACAGAGGATGATTTGTGTGAACGGTAATGAACATTTCACTGGTAAGACGCTTTGTCTTTTTTTTTTCTCTGGAATGAAAGGTTGTGTTTATTTTCTGGAATGTCTCTATTTGTTTGTGGTTGGGGAAATTGTAAGCAGCCTTTAAGTATTGGTGATGCACTTTAAACTTTGGCTTCTTCACTGGATGATTTGCAGAAATTGAAAGATCCACTCCAGTGAAAATTGTGTTTTGAACTGTTCATGTAGCATTCTTTTTTCATGATGAAGGACATATGTAAGGAAAATTAAGCTTCCAACTGCATTTCTGAGTAATTCATTCAAACTTTTGAGAATCAGGAATAAACAAAAAAAAAGTTGTTTGAAAAAGCTGGTAGCTGTGATGTAGGTGGTACAGTCGGCAGGCCACAAGTTTCCTGCTCTGCTTCATTCTGACTCATCCACGTGCAGACAAATACAGTCATGTCTTCATTTTCCTCGTCTGCGCTGGGATCTGGCTCTAAACTGTATGGCTGGATAGCTCCAATAGAGCTAACCCTTTTTGTTGAAACACTGGGGTTATGAGGGGATGTAAGCTATTGGATAGTGTACAAGCAGAGGGATGATGGAAAGTGAGGGCATGCTTACCTGTGGGCGGAACTCGTGCCGCTCTGCCAAAACTATGTTCTAAAAAACAACACAAGGTTTTTTGATTTTGATGATTATAAAAAAAGACCACTGGGAAGGATTTTAAAATAGATGTGATATATATATATATATGGAGCTAAAGTTTAATGCAACACTAAGAAGTTTGTGCATTAATACTTTTTTTTTAACTGTAGCCATAATTCTGATTGCTGCAGTGATTGAATATAAATTGTTTGCTATTTTTGAATCCATTATTTTAAAACCTTTTCAGCCACTTCACTGACGCCAGAAAAATTGCACGTTTCTCACACTAACAAGTGAACTTGAGACATCAGAGAGAACTCCATAAGTCTTTTGAAAGTAAGTGTATTAAAAAAAAGGTTTAAATTAACCTCGGAACAGCTATTCAGTGTTTGCTTCTCCCGACTTCTCCCAAATCCCTACATTTATCACTCCAAGTGGATAGGTATGGAAAAAATTGTGTTTTCGAATTTGGACGCTTATCTACATTAGCTGCGATTGCTCAGAAAATCCATAACATCTGTTTTATAACTTTAAAAAGTCATGCTAAAGCAAAAACTTGGTTGAGGGTCACGTTGATGAATCAAAAACTTTTGTCCTTCAGAGCATAACCACGTAAAGAAATGTGTTTCTCCTCCATCCCTACAGCTCCTCTTTAAAAAAAATACTTTCGGACATCACTATAGCTTCAAATTCCCTACAATTGGATCAACAGGGAGGATCCAAAGGGGAGGGAAGCAGTTCGGAGTCTGTCATTGAATTGTACATATCCATGAGGGAAAATAGCTGGATGTATGCCCCTGTATGCACGATTTGTCAATGTACAGTCAAAATTTTATTGACGCATCTGATTGGTCAGTTTGCAACTTAAACAACAGGTACAGAAAAAATATCTTTAAAAAAAAAAGTAGGATTACCAAGAACATGTGCATGGTTATTCTGACAAGCAGAATGACTGCACTGTTTATTTCTCAATAGAAGTCCAAGGGATTTTGTCTTCTTGGAACCAGCAGGTACTTCCTGTTTGGAGTCACTCAGTCCAGTCTTATGTATGACCTATAGAAGACATCAAAAAGAGAGGTGGGTGGAGCAAAACAGCTCACAAGGCCTGTTAATACCCTGGGAGGCGTACATCTATAACCATGTACAGGTGTGCTGTGGTGGGGAGGGGTGCGAAGCTGGCACCATGACAATCCAAGTGGAGGTGAAGATGAAAAAGAAAGGTGGGATCAAGGGTAGTGCGCAGCATTTGCTTTCAAAGAAACCAGGGACAGCAGTTGGCCCACACAACACAAAACCTGCATTTTAAGAAAAAAACATTCACGGTGTAAGTCTGAAGAACATGTTTGTGAATATGGTATGAAGACGGAAAACTGGCCTGATAATATGTTACATAGAAACATTGTTGTAAGGCTTTTGTCTTTTAGCACCCATACAGGGGTTGGCCTGTAAAAGGTCTGCAGGTTTTTAGGTTTTCCAGGCCCATGGAGGAACCAGCATACGGTTGTTGCACGTGTTGTAAGTGGATCATAAATTATTTGTAAGGCTATTCTAAGTTTGGGGCAGTTATGACACAGAGATGACAATGTTGTACAGTACCCTTACATACGCTCTAGTTATTCGTAAAGTATTTATCGCAAGTGCCCTTATGGATACGGACTATCTGCTGTTAAGTGGTTAGATGCTAACAGTGTTTTGCTGTCCTCCTGGTGGAAAGGAACAAGGGTCAGATCTCAGTCCAGACTCTCTTCAGCCAAGTGGACATCCACTGCCTTCCAGGATGCCTTGCCTGTGGTTGCTGAGGTAACCACCAGGACCGTGAGGTGTGAACTTTTGTGAACCCATGCCACACACACACACACACCCCAATTGTGCTGTGTGTTGCACAGACTGTTAGTGCCACTGCTATGTTCAGAGAAGCTTTCCTAGAAATGTAAATATACAGAATGAGATGGGAAATGGAGGACAGGCGACCTGACCTACAAACAATCTCCCCAAATTCATTACACAGCTTCACGCTGCTCAGCACACATTTTCAACAAAATCGGTTAAAAGGGACCACACTGATCTTTTCTTAATCATGGTAGTTGTATTCCATAAATAACCTGCAATAAGTGAAATCAGGAAATAGGATTATAGGCATTTTAAGGCTGTAAACTCCTCTCTACACACTTAACACACTTTTCTCTCTTCTTTAAACTCTCAAAGTTCAAACCTTCAAAGGAAAATGAGTCCAAAACAACGGTCTGATCACGATCTAAGGATTGTGTACATGTGGAAAGCTGACCACATTCTGTACAGGAGATACTGCATGGAGATTGATTGACAAGGTTTACAGCCAATCAGGATGCAGAACATTTTTTAATGAAAGCATTTTCCAATCTCTTCATATGTGACTGTACTTAAATACTTAGATTTAGCAGCAAATTACTTTTCAAGTAAATTGTTGTTTTTATGGGAGCAGAGAGAAACATGGATGTCTTTCAGGTGTTTTTCCACAAATTTTGATATAAGGAGCTGTTCTCCTTTTTAAAGGGATTCTTTGAAGGGTATCCACTCATAGATAAGCCACTCTGTTACAAACATTCTGTTATATGCTGCTTCTTGGAGACCCACTCCAACAAAAATTGTGTTTTTAACATGTTTTCGTGGCATTTTTTTTATGATGGACATACACAAAGAAAATGAATCGTTCGAATCAGGAGCAGACGAAAAAATGCCGTTAGAAAAAGAGCTTTTTTGGTGCGGCATTCTCCTGCATCCACAGGAAGACAGATCCATGCACGTCTTTGGTTTCCTCGTCTGAGCTGACATCTGGCTCAAAACTGTACGTTTTGATAGCTACAATTTTGCTGCACCAGTAATGTTTGGTTGGAGGTATGTGGGGGGATGTAGGGGGATGTGAACAAAGAGCACTCAGCATTAGGGAGGGGTAAGTCCCGCCCACAACTCAGAGGTGAATTTCTAATGAAGTATTGCCGCTCTGCAGGAACTAGGTTCTAGAAAATGACAAGTTTTTTCATTTTGGCTAAAAAGAAGAGAAACAAAGATCATGCATAGAGGGGGGGTGACGCTGAACCTTTCTGATGCCTTCAGATGATAACTTCAACAAAATCAAACCTGATGGAGAAAAAAAAAACAAAACAATGCTTTTGTAAGTAAAACACTGTATGTATAAATAATCTGATATTAATTATATTTGCTAATATTTAAACACATTTAGGACCTGCAAACACTACTCAAACCAAATAAAACCAATATTCTCCACAAAAGTTTAGATTTTTTTTTTTTTTAAGTTTCTACTGAGATCACCTGTCAGGTAAAACCCCCTGAATTGTGTAAAATAAATAAATCCACGCCTAAAAATGCAAAAATGAGAACAAATCCTCACATAAATAAAAAGTCACCTTTAATGGAAGTTTTTCTTTCACACACACACACAATCAAGCTTTCCGTCTGACTGCAGAAAGATGCTGCACATTCACCCGGAACAGGTCACGCAGAGGTCAGATTCAGACAAAAATAGATAGATAGATTTAGAATCTTTACATTAAGCTTGAATCATGAAACATACAGCCGAGTGTGCACGCCTACAGTCAAAACACTGGGTTGTTTTTCCAACTCCTCCGACAAATCCTTTGTGTTGTACCCTGCTGTCAGTGTAAAAAAAAATCTTGTTTTAAGCAACGTTTTGTTTCTCACAAATGTGCAAATAAGACAAATTTGGAATCCTTCAGCGCTCAGTGTAGACAGTCCAAGGATCCTCACTCAGGTCCCTCAAGTTAAAAACAAAAAAGCAACTCCGTGCTGCTTTGCCTTTCATTTTCAAGTAAAGTGCTCCTCCAGCAAGAACCACACGGCATGAGATCAGTCTCGCATCGTTTCACCACTGGTTTAAAAACAAAACAAAAAAAACTGAAACCAAAGGTCCAATGGATGAAGAACATTGGAATGTCTTTAAAGGCAGAAACATAACTTCCCAGCAGGACCTCATACAAACTCCAGCTTGCCGTGGCCACTGTACATCCCCCAGTGCACCAGAGACAGGATTTTGTCGGTGCTCGGGTCGGCCTGACGCATCTTGTCGCAGGTCAGGCAGCAGTTCTCGTGGCCCGTCACGGGCACCATGCACTCCAGGTCCAGCTTGGCCACGTGGCCCTTCTTGGTGTGGTGGCCGTGGAAGCTGTAGTGGAGCCGTGACAGCATCTGCTGCCGCTGGTCCTGCAGCCGCTTGTTCTCGCTGCGCAGCATCCGCAGCGCCAGCATGATGAGCAGCACCAAGATGAGGCCGCCGGCAATGGGCACAGCAATCACCGCCGCCCTGAACCACACCTCCTTGGCCGAGCCCAGCTCTTGAACCCGCGTCACCAGGTTCCTGTTGTTGCCGTCTGCCTGGTATCGGCCGTCTGTGCAAACAAGACGGGCAGCTCAGACATGCATGCACACACTATTGCTTGACGTCAGCAATTAATCATGAAGCCACTCTTATGCCAGTGAGCTACGTTCACACCGGGACCACTTCCAATTATAAAGTATCTGGGGTTCCGCGTTCAAAACTCTTGCATTTACTGGTAGCTACGCAAGTTTCTACAACAGTTTTCGGGCTCACCATACACCATACGCTTTCACTGAATGCACGTTTGACCAACTAGGGACTCAGATTTGGTAGTGACGTATGAATGACATCTTTTTTAATCCACGGAATCGAAAACCGTTTAAAAGTTGATCATGGAGGAGAAATAAATAACCAGCCTGAATTATATGACACCAAGTCTTTCATTTATCGGAACAGAGCTGTGAAAGAAAAGGCCTGAAACAAGATTTGCTTGTCCAGTGTTAACACCGTGGGCTAAATGTGCATTCAAGACACTGTCTTTAGTGCGTTTCTGAACGTGCATCAAATGCCTGGTGTGAACATAGCTTGACTCCTTCAAAATCTGGATTTTTCTACCCAACATGCAGATATTGGAGGCATAAAGTTAGTAGGAAATGTAATAAAACACACCTCTAAGTACTCAGAGTTAAACTAGCTGCTCCCTGCATTCTCTGGCAAAGAGCAGGAGCTCATGAAAACTCCAAAGTTCTGTTAAGCTGGAAAAACATAAACATCAAGTGTTTCCTGACCCCTAAAGGGTCATGGATCCTTGGTGACAGTATTCCAACAAATGAGAGGACTTATTGATTCGTGTCTAAATCCATCCATTTCCACAGGCCACGCGCCATGGTTCAAATCTGCCTGCCTTTCCTTGCTCACCTGCAGTGTCCTTAGTGTGTGCCAAGTCAGGCAGGCCTCTGTAGTTGCACATGTCGTCGTGGCAGCACTCCAGCGTCAGAGCCCCGCTGAGGCTGTCAGCAGCGGGAGCTCTCTGGCTGCTGCAGGCATCGGTGGCGCCCGGCTCTAGGCACCCGTGGGTGAGTGGGGAGTTTGCGTTGAGCGGGTCGAGGACCTTGGTGAAGCAGGCGTTGGCCTCGGACTTGCACATGTAGCCTGTGGCCACACAGTGCGGCGCGTCACAGTAGCACCTGATTTCTCCTGAAAGATTACAAACAAAAACGTTAAATATAGAAGGTCAGGTAACGCTGGACTTGATGTGGGATCCCCCCCTCCTTTTGTCCCATTATAGAACAGAGAAAATACAGTTTGTAATTAGCGGTTGCTCTCAGGCGATTCCTCGTCGTGAAAACATGCGACCAGGATGATGAGGGAGGGAGGTCTGGAGCGCCCTGCAGGATCTCCGTCTCCACTCCCCAGCACGCATGCAAAGCTTCACTTGTGGTCAGGACTGGGGTGTGGTGGGAAAGGGGGGTGGAAGAGTGCTCCGAGGTCCCATCTGAAGAGAGAGCTCCAGCAACCTTATCATTAAGGCTTCCTGCTTCCAAGAGCTGCAGAGACCTTAAATCAGGGTCTGTATGCTCAGATGTCAGATTGGCCTAAAATAACCTCAGAAAAAGAGCAAACAGAGGCGTTTTAGAAGGGTCCCCACCCCTCAACCCAAAGTGAGTGTATGGGAGGGCAGCAGCGCATTCATCAGATCAGTGTTTTCCCTGTGAGTGATTGGAGCGGCAGGGCTCAGGCAGGTCATTTGGAGAATATTTCATTAGGAAGGAGAGGCCCCTTTGTGGGCAGAGGAGAGGGAGCAGAGCAGGAGGGGGCAGAACTGCTTTCCTTTTAGCCCTCATCACTTTAGTATTAATGGCAGCCTTTAAGCAGAGTTGCAATTAAGCTCAAACAGAGATGAAAAGTTCAGAAATAGTTAACTTTTTAGATAACTTTTACTCCATTTATGACCCAATTTACCCCTAATTATAGTACAGTTGGTACATTCCAGCTCTGAATCCTCACAGTTACAGGAGATCAATCAGATTTGGGTTGTTTTGAACTTTCAGAGTGGATAAACATCATGTTAGGTTGAGGTGCAGCTCGGTTTTATCAGCTTCCAAACAGTCTGAGGAGGCGAACAAAACACGCCTCGTCAGCAGAGCAAAGTCGAGACCTACCTTTAGTGAGGAGGACGGCCATGGCACACAGTTCCAGTTGTAGCCAGATGGAAACGAAACTGGACTGGCGATCCATTTACTCCAGGTTGGTGCGCCGCAGAGCGTCCTGTATTTCCAGTGGTAGAGGCAGGGTGCGCGCGCGCTGAGCTGGGGAGCCGAGCTACGGCGACAAACGAGGCATTTTGAGCTGAAACGCGACAGCTCACGAGGCCCACAGAGACGCCGGGAGACGAAATTCACCCAGAAACCTTTCCTCTTTCTGCATGGAGGCGAAGGAACTGGTCGACTTATTTGTAAAAGGGAAAAGACATTACCAAAAAAAAAACAACCGTAATTCTTCAAGTCAAAAAGCCAGTTTACTCCGGGGGAAAAAAGCGTTGACGCTACTCTGCCTTCACGTTTCAGTGAGAGCGGCCGCGCGGGAGCATCACGTCAGTATTCCTGGTTAAGAAGACGGTCCAGAGAGAACAAGTCCTCCGGAGGACAGATGACTGGACTCAGACCTGTGGAAGACTCGGACCCACTAAAGAAATAGCTGCGTTTCTGCGACGCACCGCCCACATTCTCCTGATTGGTCAGAAAACAAGTGAAAAGTGTTAACTGCACGTTTGACAACGTAACATCCGTTTCATTTCTTTCAAAATAATACACGGCCAAGGTCCTAACAAATTCATGTCCTGTTGTCAGTAAAGGGAAAAGCGCAGAAACATATAGATTTGATTTATTTGATTAAAAAGTACATATAATAATAATAATAATAATAAAAAACAAAATAAAAAACGGGAGTGTGTTTTGCGTCAAATTAAAACTAATATAATACTATGGGGAATTATCTTGTTCACTGTGGCTTTCCTTGTTTCTCCTTTTTATTTGAGGGTGGGTGGTTGTATTTTTGAATATTAACTCCACATTTTTTTTATTTCATGTATCTCAAGGTTTAATGATGCACTGTACTTCTATGGACAAAAAGATCAAATAAATCCAGCGAATGCCTAAAAATGTAACAAACTCCTGACCTTACACATAATTCCTCTCACCTAAGCATTTCATGGAAATATCACCTTGCAAGAGAGTCATATAAGTATTAATCCCTTGAAGTATTAATTCATTCTAGCATATATTGAAAATATGGCACAGCTCTGAAATGCTTTGATAGGAACCGTCTGTTTACTTATTCGTTTATTTATTTAGCTGAGTGTAAACAGTCAAATCCGTACACAAAGATGTTGCAAGAGACCGACTTCAAACTTTTATTTTTTAGATGTTTCCGGTTGGTATTTCCTTTACATTGAAAAACTTGACTTAAGCGACGTACATTCATTCATGTTCCCTCATCTCCTTAATATCACGGTCCATCTGTCATTATTGAATGTCTCCAGTCATCAGTTATATATATTCTAAATGTTAGCATAAGAATGACCTCATAAAAGAGTTTTTTTTTTCAAAATAAAAGCGTAGTGTTATTGACTGAGCGCTGGTGCAGCAGAGGTGTGGTGTCAGCAGGTAAATGCAGCGTCATCGTGCTGGCCGCCAGGTTGACGCCGCGCTGAGCCGCCTCCCTTCATGCCACCCGTCTGCCGGGAGCCGCGCGCGCCTCACACAAACGAGCAATCCACAAAAAAGTGCACGGCGCCATCGAGACGACTCGCGTCGCACGCGCACGGACCCAATTGCCCTTTAACAACAGTGATAGCCCTGCTTTCATTTTTTCCCTGAACACCACTGCAGTTTATCCCAAGCGCGTCCACGAGGAAACTGGTTTGGAATTGAGAAGTTCTCTCCCGTCATGCGTCTGCGCAGTGTTCATGTCTGCGCAGAAGGAGCATCCGTGCGCTTTTATTGTGGCCCTCAAACAACAGGATGAGGATCCTGCTTTCAGACGGGGGGTGGGGGTGAGGTTGCACTATGCAATTACCGCAATTATGTGCAATTCCGCAGAGGCGCCAGTCCCCCGGCTGCTGGGACAATCCCACATCTGCGTGTGAAACAAGTTAAGGTGCGCAGACGCTCAGGTTTTCTTGAATTGGGGACAAACCCAGTCCTGATGGTATTCTGCTTGGCCCTTGACCTCGGCGGAGTCACTAATCAGGTACCGCTGACACAAATGTGACTTTCATTTGAACTAAGACTGGCTGGAAAAGCAGCTTTCAGCGCTAAAAGCTGCTGTCAATTGTTACTGATGGGTAAACACCACCATCTAGCGGACAAAGTTGGTATCGACTCTCCAAACTTTATCAAACTGAACCCCCCCAAAAAAGAAAAACAGACGCAAAGGAACTTTCTTTAGTGTCACAGCATAATGGATTTCTATTAATATATTGGGAGATTTTTTAAAAAGCAGCTTGTCAAAGTTTTTACTGATCTTAACCTTCAGTGACCTGCTAAAAATGCTTAAAGTCCCACCCCGCTTATCTTTTAATCTGACCCAGTGGTCTTTTAATTATGATTATGATTTTTTTAGACAGCATTTAATAACCTTGTGACTGCAGGAGTTCATTAGAAATTTTCTTTTGAGTGTGGGCGGGACGGTTGGAGCTCCACTTCCCATCATCCATCTGTTTACATTCTCTCCCACTGGCTTAGAAGTGCAAAAAAAAGCCACAAAAACATGTATAAAAGCACATAAGACAGGAGTCTTTACATTTATATTTTAGCAAAAGACATACCCTAAAAGTTCTGCATTTAAACACGTCATACTTTAGAAATATTATTGTATCATCTGCATAAAAATGATATATCCAAATGTATAATTTTTCAACAACGAGTAACATTTTGATCATCTTTCTCTGATAAAATGATTGAACTTTGTCTCCTAGTCCAGGCAAGAGTTTGTTTGACTGGTTTAGAACATTTTCAGTTTGATTGTTTGCATTTACAGGTTTGATTGGGGAGAAAAGCGTTCCCCCGCCTCGATTGTTTCTGTTGCTTGCATAGTTCAGGTGACATGAAGTGGACCTCAGTGTCTTAATGCAGAACACCTCAGCTGGCATTGTTATCACAGAGGAAAATGCTCTTCAAAGCCAACCCCCCGGGGAGAAAACAGGAGCGTGTCTCCAGCTGAGAGAATGACCGTCAATAAGGTGGTGTGGGGTTAAACGTGGGGACTTTTTTTCAGCTTTGTTTTGCCCCCACGGGTTTCTGCGTTCGCTTTCACACGTTAGCAGACCAATGACTGTTTTCCATCTGAAAAACATCAACTTTTCATCTGTTGAGATCTTCAGACTAAATGGATATCGTCACATTCGTGATCTGGAAGTGAAACGCATCGGTCAGCCGGGTCAGACGCGCTTCCTCTCCTGTCTTTGATGTGAGCCATATCAGTGTCTGTGGAGGGTCAGAGACAGGCAGGCTGTCTTCATCCTGCAGGATCCATGGTATTCTACTCAACATCATTTTACTAAAATATTTCAGGCCGTCTGCTCCTTCAAGCTTTCATGTTGGAGTTAAAAGCTGTGCATTGTTTGACCAGGGCTGCTCTCAGACAGGAGGCCGTCGACGCCCACCTCTGTCTCTGCGTGTTATTTCATTCTGCAGCAGTCTGCTGGCTCAGCGTCTTACAGGCAAGCATCACAGATAATCTCATCATCAGGAAAACTGATCCCCACTCCATGGTTTCTTCTAAACATGAAAAGGTATGTTGTTGGGTACACAGTGAAACCAAAGTGTGTGAATAACTTCAAAAACGGATTATTGTGTTGATATAGATCACTTTATACATATATATTTTTTTCATTTTAAATAGAGAAAAAGTAACTGTAGACGATCACAAAAAGTGAAAGTAATTCTTTTATAAATTACGTGCAGGTGCTTCCCTCTGCTGGCAGTTTTTGGTACAACAAGTGATTCGAAAAGTGGGAGAAGTTTATTCCCAAAAAGTAAGAAAAATAATAATCTTAGTATTTTGTCCTCAGGAAGAGCCCAAGTAATAATATAAAATCAGGTGTTTTAGTGCCTATTTTACTCCAATTGTTTCCCAATAGTTCGGTGCAGGACATTTTTGATTGATTTATTGATTAATTGACTCCATGTTTCTGTAATCCTGCTATTGGGTCTCAATGATACTCTAACACACACAAGTCTATTGATGTTTGTGTAATACTGCATGATTATGAAGGAGTTTTGAACAATTTTCATATTTGATTTGAATTTATTTAAAGCGACAGCCCTTGCGGCTCACCTTACAGCATTATTGTAACATTTATTGAAGATTTAACCCAAAAATGTGCAGCTTTCTCTGAACTTAAAGGGAAGTCAGTTCCACTTGTGTGTGACAGTTTGTGTGCAGTATGTTTGACAGCAGCTGAATGCAAAGCAGCAGCACAGAAATGTTCATTTATCTAATCTGGATTATCACGTTTTTATCAATTACTCCTGTAGATGATCCTGATTCTAGAATGGATTTTAGTTTTTACTTTATAAAGAAGAAAACTGACTAATTCCATATTCATTTAAATTTTCCTTTTTTTTTTTTTTTTTTACATCTTTTGAATCTTTACATTAGAATAACTCTTCAACTTGACTCTGTTTTTAAATCATTTAATTTTGAAGAATAAATTAACAAGTGTTTCTAAATTCATAAGAAAACTTAATCTTGACTCTACAGAGGTTGGACAAAATAATTGGAACACTCCACTTTTTAATGCTCCGATCCACACTGCCCATATCGTTACATTGGTATGACGATCATGAAACTGTGCTGGAACACGTGGGAGGGCCCCTCAGTCTCCAGATCTCAATATCATTGAGCATTTGTGGTGTATACTCGAGCGACAAGTCAGGAATCACTACACTACCCTCCACCCTCCCGTTTGGAGGAGCTGGAGCAGGTTTTGATGGAAGAGTGGCTGAAAATTCCGATGGAAGAAGTCAAGAAGCTTCATGATTCTATTCCAAGACGTATTGAAGCTATATTGAAGGCTAAAGGGGGAGCAACTCCATATTAAATAAAGTTTCTCCAAACTTAACAAGTGTTCCAAATATTTTGTTCAACCCCTGTGTTTTAACTCTATTACTTTTAGGGAAAAGCACATTTTTCTATTTTAAGTTTATTTATAGATATAAAGATTTTTTGTCTTTTTAGTATTTTTTTATGTTAGGAAAAATATCACAAACTCATTCTAGTTTTATTTAATATTTGATTTTTTTTCTCCTATTTTGAGTTTTTCTATTTGTTAGAATAAAACTTTACCTCAACTCAATTCTAATTCTATTGGTTTTGGGGAAAACATGAATTTTCTTCTTCTTTTAAGATAATTGAAATAATACCAGATCATTACTCTATTTTTAATGTATAATATCATTTTTTATTCCTATTTTAAGTATTTCTGGTTGTTGGAAAAGAAGTAGAACCCGACTGAGTTTATAATCTGTTACTTTTGTAAAATAAAAAGTAATTTTCCTTTTTACTGAGTCAAAGTTGATGTATTAATACTTGTTAAAGTATTTTTTACTTCTCTCGTCAATGGTTTTTTAGAAGTGAAAGAACCTGCTGAGGGTCCTACAGGCTCTGCCCGGCTCAAGCTCTCCCTGTAAGGTCAGTTTAGTAAAAACCATCAGGAAAGGCAGTTGAAAGGCAGATGTCCTTCCAGTGATGGCTGGGGGGTTGAAGGAGCTGCAGAGAAGAAGGTGTAAGGCTCTGATGTGAAGCACACACAGCATCCTGTGAGACACAAAAGCACATGTTCAGTGACGCTGCAGGAGCTTCTACCGATCTGTCACGATGCTTCATTTAGTTACTCTTTGTGTTATTGAGGACACAACTCTTCTTCTTTGTCTTCAGGCTCCTCCCTTTAAGGGTCACCACGGCGACGTGTCTGTCTGCATCAGGCCCGATCCTCTGCATCCTCCTGGCTCCATCTAACACCTAGGTCCCTGAAGAGAACCCAAACACAGACACAAGTTTCAGCAACAAACACTCATGACAACAGAAATCCAAGGAGACTCATGCAGGGCGGGGCAACAGGAACACCAAGGCTGGGGAACTTCTGACTGATGTGTACAAGAGCTGAAAGAGCAGTGTTTTCTTACCTTCCACAGGTCTTTGCTGATCTCCAGCTTCTTCTCCAGCTGATGTTTTCCTGAAACAAAACTCTCATCCAATAGAAACATGGGACCTGCTGTGACTTTGAGGCTGTAGGGATTTCAAAATCAAGGCTGTATGTTGGGGTTTTCTTCACCAAAACGGAGGATCAAACAAGAAACATCACAAAATATCTCCTTAATGATTGATACCACAATAACGACAAAACCATTTCTAAATAAAAGCTCGGTACACGGATATCCTGGACGAAAACCTTCTCCAGAGTTCTCAGGACCTCAGACTGGGCCGAAGGTTCACCTTCCAGCAAGACAATGACCCAAAGCACACAGCTAAAATAACCAAGGAGTGGCTTCACAACAGCTCCGTGACTGTTCTTGAATGGCCCAGCCAGAGCCCTGACTTAAAACCAAATTGAGCATCTCAGGAGATACCTGAAAATGGCTGTCCACCAACGTTAACCATCCAACCTGACAGAACTGGAGAGGATCTGCAAGGAGGAACGGCAGAGGATCCCTAAATCCAGGTGTGAAAACTTGTTGCATCTTTCCCAAAAAGACTCATGGCTGTGTTAGATCAAAAAGGTGCTGCTACTAAATACTGAGCAAAGGGTCTGAATACTGTGTGGGAAGCAAGAGTACCCGGAGAAAAGCCCAGTTGTGAATGAAAGAGCCTGCAAATTTGAAACTATGATATGTTTGCAGTTCTCCATTAGTCTAATTTTTTGCTCATCTCTAACTATAATACTGAGGTACAATGTATAATGTCAACAAGCTCATTTTCATTCTGTATGTAATATAGTCTTTAATTTTGTTACATTTGGATTACTAGTCTAATTTTTAGCTTTTCAGTTACTCATATTAAAGTACATTGTACTGTCAGTAAGCCTATTCTCATTCTTTATTGACTGCCATGACACACCGCTCCCCTGGCAGCAGTCGGCTTTGCCAGGAAAATGAACCGATTCATCTCACCTGTGTTGCAGCTATTCAGCAGACACTGCTCTGCTGCTCAGTGCCAGGAAGTTGCCTGTGCCTTTGGTTACAGATGACAAGCCAAAGGCAGAGACTTCCACTCTGGCTGTAGAAGAGGGATACAAGGCATACAAACTTTCAAAGCAGCATCTCAAACCAACAAAAGGTTATGTTATCTGATCGGTTGATTCAAGCAAACGCACCGATTGGTTGATTTGCTGACATCAGATTTGTACCAAAAGTTTTGTCTGTCTGCAAAAAAGTCTTGTACTTGTAGTGGGAGATTTCACTCATTTTCAAGCAATTGTTCAAGCTCTACTAGACTTCAGTTATAAATCACTATACTTAACGAATGTTACAAATGGGACTTAATGGCATTGTTTTTGTTTGTTTTTTCTTTTCTTTTCTTTGTCTTTCAATCGATGCATTTCATTGTCTCAGTAATGAGTTTGATAATTCTGTGTGATTATTTTTTGTTCATATACTGTGCAATATATGCTTGAAAATATTTTTATCAATCAAATCAACCAACTTCATAGATAAATGCTCTGCCTGCTCATTCATTTTTTGAGGTGTCCTTGAGCAAGGCACTTTAAGAACCTGTCCCAGGACACTTGTCCGGAGTAAAATATTGGACTGTTCATTATGTGTTCTAAGTTTAATATCAGTGGTTATAAAGCACTATGAGAATAATCATATAGAGATATGCAGTGAATCACACTTTAGGCACTGTAGGACCTTCTCTGTCATTGTCGCACGTATAGCTTATTTGGCATCACCTGAGGAGTTTAAAGTACTTTGGGATTTTACTAATATTAAGCAATATGTAAGCTGTTAAGCATAATAGATATATTTATCCAGTTTTTAATGCTAGATTGTTAACCTTTTAGCAATATGCTATTTGTTTTGGCTAATCATGCATCTACTGAAGATTTTAAAGCTAATTTTGGATTTAGTTAACATTTTAAGGAATTTGGCATCTACTCGGGTTTCTTATGCCAATTTAGAGCTTAGCTAATATTTTAGCATGTTTTAAGCTAAATTGGCATCTGCTAAATTTTTGTAAGCTAAGTTGGCTTTTAGCTAATATGTTGGCAATATCATAGCTGCTGTGGTTAATTTGGCATTTACTGAGGTTTTTTAAGCTTACTTCAGCAATTTGTTTAAACTAATGGTTTCTCTGCAACTTGTTTCTTTGTGCAGTTAATTAAAATTAGCTGCACTGCAATTGAAAGGCTGTTCCCCAGCTTTTCCCTTATAGATTTAAAAACATCTGCATATTAGCAACAACAATTTATTCAACCTTTTTCCTTTTAAATAATTTCAGCTTCTTCTGCAAAAATGTATGCAGTTAAGCAATTAAAACAACAACCTTCAGCAATTCTGCAATAAAATGGATTTCCAAGGGAAATGCGCCTTTTCTAGTTAAAGAATACAGTCAGATTTGGCTAATAAACAAACATTATTTCAAAAAAACTATATGAGATTGGATGTAGCTGTCCACAGTCTGAACCACAGTCTTGACTGAGGACTTTGAGTCAGTGGTATCACTGGCCTGTGCCAGTTCTTCCTGGTCGTCTATGACCTTCTGGACTCCGCTGTGCTCCTGTGGACTTCAGGTTCAGCTGCACTACAGAGTCTCCTCTTTTTGATTTCTCCTCCGTCGTCAGAGCAAGCCTTTCTTTTCACACTTTGGATCGGCTGCTGCTCTTTAAATCTGTTCAGGATTGGTATTTTCATTGTCATTAATTAACAGAGTGTTTACAGCATTTCTTTCTTGTTGACTCTTTTCCAGTTAACAGTAATAAACTGAACTTTTTCTCTCCTCCTTCAACCCATGCAGCTCTGATAAATGCACCGTTGGCCTTAGGCGTCCAAATCTAAGGTTACAAACTCCAGTGCCTTAGAAATTTCCCAAAAGTTCAATAAATGGCAAATATAGACCACAATACATTGCGTTTGAACAATTTATCATTTTAAAAATATTGGACTTATCCAGGGCTCTGGATAATTGTCTCTCCTTGTCGAAATTTTGAGGTACATCGACCACATAACAGCAGACGACGCTCCAATCCGCCGGTCAATCTCACCAAAAGAAAACTTTTAAATCTGTCCTATCGTTAGTTCCTAGAATAAAAATGAAATGAAACAAACAAAACCTAAACTTCTGACAGGAAACAGAAAAAAAAAACAGCTTGTGTTCTTGTTTTGTTGTTCTCATACCATATATAAAGAGAGATGCAAACAGCAGACATGGATGGGCGTATCCAACATGTTTTAATTTTCTTGATCAACCTCATTTCATGTCATCACATCATCCTGATCGTCTACAACCTGGACAGTCCAGAAGAACAAGTTCTAAAGAGAGCTTAGAAAAAGCATCTGTCTGAGCGACTGTAAGAGCATCAAAGACAGATGAAATGATAGAATCCTAATCAAATGCAGAACAATAGACTTAACATCTAAAAAAAAGTCAACACAAATAAATAGGTTTTATTGTGGTGCATCTGTATGAGGACTCTGGATATTTGTTACTAGTATTTGACTGCATTTCATTCATCGTCTGTGTTTCAGATGTCCAGCAGCTTGACAAACACACACTGTCAAGTCTATATGAGTTACATGACCCATAGGGGACACCATACTTCTTCATTACAGTTATGGTATAAAACTTTATCACTGACAGAACTGACATTATCAGAACTATGTTCCTAACACTTCTATGTTTCCCTTGTTGTAATTCTAAAATAAAGTAAATGGAGAAACACTCTGAGACCAACATGTGAATAACACATTAGGGAACATGATTTATTTATTTGTAAGGCTGTGAATCCTCATCCTACAATGTTCAGCTATTCTTTTTACTGTTAATTTTTTTCCTTCAGAATGAACACAATGTGTCAACCATAATTTTGATCTGGAGTTTAAAAATTTAGCGAACAGGTTTGTCCAAAACAACTTCCAGATGGCATTTTCTACAAAGGGGAATGTGGGGTTAGAGGACTTGCGCGAGTACCTCTGTGCTGGAATTGAACCTTTTGACTGACCAACTGACAAATAAGCTGCTGAACCTTGAGTTACAGCAACTCCAAGACATATGGTAGGTGTAAAATTATTTCGCTTTCACTTATAAAATAATTAAAACAACACAATACTACACTACACTAAACTATACTAGTAAAATATTTTGAGTGTGATTTAAAAAAAAAAACTTTATGGAGTATAAACAAGCATAAAGACAAGTGCATCCAAAACACATTCATGACCATAACATTTAAATAATTATAATAATAATAATAATTACAGCAAGGGACATATGAACGAGAAATTATAAGTTAACAAATGGTAAACAGAGTAATATTGAGAATATATTAACAAAATAAAATATTAGTCATCAAACAGAAGTAAGTTCCACTGTATGGTATGGCTTTGGGAGAATGAATATTTATTTAAAGTGTATAAAATTCAGAAAATTCAGAAATAAATCCCCCACAAAATGATAATTTTTTTCACTCTGCAAATGTGTCACAAATTATCTTAACTTAAATTAACTGTATTTTTTTATTCAATACTAACATAGGTATTTAAATGTGTAAAGTTTATTACCCAAATAGTTTTTATTTACCATTTATGAATCATGCACATATTTGTTTGATAAATATTTCTAAATAGTTTTTCTATGTATTTATTTGATTTTATTGGTAACACATTTTGTCTCAGGTAATAACCATGCTTTCTCCAAGTGAATACTAAGAAATTGTTACAAAAATACACCTCTAGGTAAACCTCTTTTTCTACGCATTGTTTATCAATAAGTTTGTTATTGCATTCTTTTTTAATTTAGTATATTAATTCCATCAATCATCAAAGAAGGGTCTATTTTAATTGCAACTTGAAACTTAAGTTGAAAGGCTATTTGATGGGAAGGCTTTCATAACATTACTGTAATGTGTTATTTACTGGAAAAGATTTAGTATACAAAAACCTTTCATAATTTAGAGGGCTCCCATTCTCTTCAAAAAGGTAGGGGGAAACATTCAAAATTCCTTTGTGCTTCCAACTTGGTTGAAATAGAAAGTTCTCTGAATAGCTATGTAATTTGAATGTTTGATTAAAGAAATCTTTATTGAATATAAACACATTTACAGAACAAATAGACATCCAAAATACAGCAACGACGAACATTTTTAGCACAAACCTATTTACAAGGGACACATGAATAAGAATACATTTATTTGTACTTTGTGCTCACTACGTCACATCCTGTGATTTTTTTTGGGGTCGCTTATTACGGTTTGTAGACCTTTATTTTGAAGGGAAACTATTGCTGCAGCTTCCTGTCTCGCCGCGCGCTGCAGCGCGAAGAGCGCAGGTCCGCGAGCTCGAACATCAGTCCGTTGGCCTCAGTGCGGCGGCGCGGTGAACTCCTCCGTTAACGCGTTGATTTCGTTCGTCCGCTACTTCCATTAGCGCTTTTCCTGGTTATTTTTAAGCTCCGTTCTGGTTTATGTGACCGGAGAATCGTCCTGGAAGAGGGAATAAGGAAGGTGTGAAATGCCCTCCGCCGCTTCGCGCTGACCGCCGCGGACGAGGTGAAAGCTAGGATGGTTCATTGAAAAATTTGACGCCGTGGAGACCCAAACGTCTTTTCTCTCCTGTTTTGGGACTATTTTCCGGGAGAATTCGTGTCATGCAGTGTCACAGCGGATGTCTGACAGCAGGTGGATGGCCAACCTGACGGTTTCAGCCGCCGCGTCCCCTCCCCTCTCAGCCGCTGCTGGTGCAGCGGCCGCTCCGGCTTCACCCGGAGCCGCGAGAAAACCGGTGAGAGCCAAATAAAAGCCGAGCTATGCTTCCCGGAGTCGGCGTGTTCGGCACCAGCCTGTCCGCGAGGGTGATCGTCCCGCTGTTGAAAAACGAAGGCTTCGCCGTCAAGGCGCTGTGGGGCCGGACGCAGGAGGAGGCAGAGGAGCTGGCCAAGGAGATGAACGTGCCCTACTACACCAACCGGATCGACGACGTGCTGCTGCATCAGGACGTGGACCTGGTCTGCATCAACCTGCCGCCGCCTCTGACTCGGCAGATCGCTCTCAAAACATTAGGTGAGTCTGCGGATTTGGGGGTTGGGGGTGGGATGCTGCTGCAGAGGCTGCACCAAATCCACCAGAGCCCCTAGTCCTCATCTTCAGGAGGGATTGTATCAGCATCAGCCTCTGAGGCCTGCAGACGGATCACATCAGGTTTCTTTGCTCTGGGGATGTTGATGTGAAACACTGACTGTGGGGGGAGGGGGGCAGGAAGAGGCTGTTCTAATTCAAATCTGGAGCACAGCAGCTAATTTTGGAGACTTGAAGAGTTTAGCTGCTGTGAAACAATGCTCCAGTCAGGTTTTGTTTACCCACTGACCTCCAATAGGTCATCCATGCCAGCCAAAAGCAAACACGCTCACCCCTTTAGAGCAGGAACTGGATTTGTAGCTGAAAAACCTCATAAGCACCTTTAGCATAATCATGAGGCGGGAGGCCCTGTCTTCACTTCTCACTGTTGGGGTTTTGGTTCTTCAGTGTGTGGTTAGGAAGTGAAACGGAGCTCAAAAGCGACTTTAATTTGTAAGGTATCGGTTCCTGGGGGCACAAACCCCCTGACATCGAGAGATCTCTTCAAGTTCTCCAAGATGGAGAGATGGCTAACGTGCGTGAACCCTTATGACCGTTGATACAACTGTCAGTTTCATTTGACACACTGATTCTTTTCCAACTCATATCTTCACATCTTCAGTTTGTGGTTGAGGGAGTGTCTCAGTAATTGTAAAGTCAGGTTTCTCCATAAACCCTGGAGGTTCCTCCTAGCTTTGCTTCTGATGGACCTACCATAAAAGTTCCACTCCAGTCATCTTTTAATTCATTTGTAAAAGCATTCCCAGTGGTCTTTCCATCATTCCTTTGTTTACACACTCCCCTGCTAGAAAATCTTAATTTTCTTTACATATGTCCTCCGTGCACGTTTGCATGTTCTCCCCGTGCATGCCTGAGTCGGTCTGGCTTCTTCCCACCGGCCAAAAACATGCTTCATAGGTTGATTGGTCACTCTAAGTTATACTTAGGTGTGAATGTGAGTGTGTATAGGTGTGTGATTGTGGCCCTGCCACAGACTGGCGACCTGTCCAGGGTGTACCCTGCCTTCTCCCACAAGTGGCCATGTTAGCAAACACCCCCACCCCCCAAAAAAGGGACAAAATGGGTTTAGAAAATGAATAAATGTCCTCCATCGTGAGAAAAATGTTACAAGAACATGTTAAAAACACCAAAATCCCAGTTTTCTTGGGAGTGGGTCTTAAAGATATTTCATAATTTTATTTTGGCAAAAAGAAAATCAGACTTTTTTAACAAAAGCCTTTTTTGATCATGTTTCTACACCTTTAGTGGCAGCATCTGGGTTCGGGATGGAGTCTATCTTTTTTATCATGCTATCATGCTATACAGTACTTTCAACATACTTTAAAGCTGTAGTGTTTGTTATATGATCATACAGTTGCTTCCATTGTTTAAGTAGTTCCAAACATGTAATTACTCATTTTTTTAATCAAGCTATGATTTAGATCTTGACTTTAAATGGTTGGTGTTTCCACATCAGAATTTTCATAGCATCCTGCCCTTGTTGACCTGTTCAGGTAACATTGGCTGTTAGGGCTCAGCTGTGGCCTTAACCTTGGGTTTCATTCCTCAGCTCTCAGCTGGATCTTGCAGTGGCACCATGACAGCGGCAGCGTGTTAGCTCCTGTCACGGACACGCCTCGTGCGTGCTGTCAAAGCTAACAGCCAGCGCTAAACGTGTAGCTGGAGGGATGGGGGGGGGTATTTACTTTTATGAATCAGGTTCCAGTCAGTTTTCTTGGGGTAACCCGGTTTCTTAAAAAAAGCTAAAACCTGATTACCCGAGTGGCAGATCAGGAAGATTTGGTTTCCCGAGGTACGGGTACAGTTTCCAATTGATTTTGATTCACAACTTCCTGATCTGATTATTGATTCAGCACAATCATTTCAAAAATCAGCTGATAATGCAACACCTTCAAGTGAACATTCATTTTGTTTGGTTCTCATAAAACGGAAACTGGATAAAAGCAAATCAATCAACAATAAAATTACCAGTTCTCTCATTAAAAACAAACCTCCCCAAAAAAATCATTAATGGATTTGATGGATGTTTCATTCTCTAAGTGAAAATAGATTTTATGCTGATTTATTGACATTTCTCTCTCCCTTCTGTCAAAGGCTGCAGACACTCGGTTTGATCTCAAAAGTTTTTTTTCTATTTACTTTCATCCACTTGCTATAAAACATGTTTGTGAATTGATGGTGTTATCCTTTGATGGTGGAAACTGTTCTGAAACACACAGATTGGAAAAATGCTGTTGTTGCAGCACACACACATCTGCAGAATCTGGGGATGTGCTCTCTGTGAGTCACTAGCCTGCAGTTTGTGCGTTTTCTGAATGAAGTGGAAACTCCAGGTCACGTGACCTGCTTTCAGTTTGTCCGTTTTGCTGTAAGTTGCCTCGACTCCATAGTAGATTGATGCCAGCGATTGTGAACAGAGCCGTAAAGCCAGGCTGCAGGGTCCAGAGGGCGCATGTTGGGAAACCGTATCGATCTGCCCTGCTGTCAGCCGACCTCTGGTACACTGACGCTGACGTACGGAAACCTGCATCACCATGACAACAGCGGTGGGAAAGTCACTGCCTGATTGATTGCTGCAGAGCTTCAGATATCACAGTTTCCTCTCATGAGAAAGTCATACATTTTTTAACAGTGATCAGCGTTCATTTCAGGATTCCACCAATTTATACTTGAAATTAAGCTGTAAAGACAAACAAAACATGTGAAATGCATTGAAAGTGACCAGAGATGGCAAATATCATAGAACTAGTCATAAACTGTCTTTTCAGGTAAAGGAAAAACATGCTGCACATACCATTCAAGTTCCACCTGAGTCAAACAGAAGCAGTCAGTCTCGTTGAGCAAGTCCTCCTTCAGCTTTTTCCTCCCGATGGTTTCCTTTTCTTACTACAAAATGACTTCCTGAGATGCTGACGTCACTCCGGCAGTCTTTCCAGCGCTCGCAGATTCTGACCTGCTTGAAAAACACGAGAGCACCAAGTACCTCTGTGTACTTCAAACAAAGCGTCAGATACTTCCACTCCTCTGTTAAAGTCACTAAACACATTGATGTCACACACTTTTCTTTGCTTTAGTTTGCTTAGGTTTGGAGACGAGCAGTCACACACTAGCACCACTCCACCTCTGTGCCTAACAGTTGTTCTGTGGAATCAGTGCTGAAGTTTTGGTTCATTTTTAGTCACCACATTGTCACCGAATAACTTTAAATACTATTATATAATCAGATTACAATCTTGTTCTACTAAAAAGTCTGTTTTTTTCCAACAAGATGCTATCCAAAACCTGGTTTCTGTAAGCAGAGTGGAGGATTAGGGTCACCTGGTTTCCAGAGCTAGATTCCCATCAGGGAAATCTGTTTTCTCCAGGAGCACTTTAAACTGACACAGACTGCAGAGAGGGGAGCAGATGGATGAAAGTCCTGATGAAGACGTTCCTGTGAGGTAGGGGAGGTGCAGAAACCTGCCACCTGATTTTTCCAGTTACCGCCTTTCCCCTAGAAACCAGATACTTGAGCTCACATGAACGCTGATCCTGAAGTTTTAGGCCTTCTGATGTAACCTGAAGGACTAACCTGTCCAGACAGGTCACACCTGTTTATAATGGGTCTGTAATATCTGTTCCAGCATCTACTTGAAGGCAGATTTGTGAAAAGTCCTTCTCCTTTAAGTGAGACGATGTTACCTTTTCATGTGCAGATGGTCTTAAAGTTGTTCCTCCATTGACTTTACTGATGTGGTTGTGTTGTTGTGCAGCAGATGATCTGCTTCAAACGTTCAGTCCCAGCTCTTTATCCTGAAAATGGGTAAATTCTGAAATGGTTCTGTATGATGGCTTTAACTGAGAGCCCAGCTCCTATAAAAGTTTAAGTTCTGTCCATTGACTGCATTTGGAACTGGACTGACATCTTACTCCTGATTGGGGAGAGTGGTTGCTATAGAAATGATGACTTCTAACTGGTGTGAGTCTGGCTCCAACATAGCGGCGTCTATATCGCAAAAAGATGGCGACTGAATTGACGTTTTTTTCATTGGAGCGGGAAGTAAGTCGTTTTCTGTGTGTGACGTCACACTCACTCTGTATACAGTCAATGGTCCTCTCAAAGGGAACCTTACAGTGCTGATGCAAGGCAGAGAATCGGGAAGGCTCCATCCCGTAAGGACATCTTCTGTGTTTACAATGTGACATTTTATGAGATGTGACGAATGGCAGAAAGGTGGCTTTAGACTAGCGTATCTGCGACTCCAGGAATCTGCTGGTCTCACTTCTGTTTTCCTGATATGCCGAGAGTTCTTAGAGCTGAAACATAAGACGCTGCAGAGTTTCAGGTTTATGCTCACTGCTTTGTGGTGGTAGGGGGTGTAAGCGGGTGGAAGGGCCCCTCCAGCAGGGATGACAGTGTCTGGAAACAGCTCCTCTTTTCACAGCGCCTGGGCGGCGTCTGTGAAACCCTTCTGAATGACGGTTGAAGCACAGTGCCTCTGGGGGGTGTAGACTTTCTGCTGAGGAGGAAAGGGGGTCTCCCCTCACATCAAGCTACGTCAGTTCCTCTGACAGAATCCATCCATCATGACAGCTCTCTTCTGTCACTGAGATGGCAGATCAGGTGTCCGTTCATGTGACCACCCGCCTTGGATCTTAGATCAGCGCTGGGCTTAATCTGAAGGTGAAGCTGTTTGTGGGACAGTGTGATTGTTTCCTGAAAGAGTCAGCTGTTGGGTCACAGCTGCAGACCTAAATGCGATTAACATTTTATCACCACATGGAGACCAAAGAACAAAATGACAAATCCACAGTTTAATCCATCATTCTTTAAATGAGTAAGAGAAGAAGAGAAATGCATTTTATTAAGTTTTTTTTTTAAATAGCAATGTTTACACACATCATTTGATCTTTTGATCAATTTAGAATTTTTCAAATGAAAATCTACAAAAACATTTGTTTTTATGATTTTTTTTCTCCACTTCCTCATTTTTTTGTCATAAAAACCTAAAAACATGTTTTTTCCTTGTTGTTTGACCACGTGCACCCTCACAGTGCACAAGGGTTCCAGACTGGCTTTGAGGATAATTAGGTGGTGTAAGATCTGCCTCCACGTAAAATGCTGGTGACATCAGCACAGGCTGTTTTGTTATTTACTTGTGGCGGTGGTGGCGGGGAGTCTGTCAGCTGAGCTCTCAGGCACCTGCCCTGAAAGGCCTCCAGCAGGCCCAGAGCTATTTATAATCTGCTGCAGAGCAGGCGTCATCATAAATACATGATCCACCTCTGATGCTCGTGTGCAGCGGCTGCACCTCTGAGAGACGAGACCTTTGGCAGAACAGTGTTATGTGGCAAAAAACAGGCAGAAATCATCCACAGATGCGCTGTTGAAGTTCCTATTCATTCTGTTCAGCCTATTTAAGTGTTGAAATTCCTCAAAAAAATCATTGGAGGCTGATTGCAAACATAAACTTTCCATTAACTCCCATAGTAATAACACATTTCACCTAAAATAAATGTATTTACAGCCTACTGACGAAATTTTTTTGATGTTTATTGCATTATTTTTTATTTACCCCAGAGAGTTAGTCACTTTGATTATATTAGAACTCAAATTTCAGCATTAATGAGGAGTTACCTTTTGATTGACAGGTGGGTGGACTAAACAAAAATCTCCTTTTTTCTTGTCTTGCCCAATCTTTCATTTTTTTTTAGACCTTGTAGAGATGGACGCAGCAAATTCTGGTGAATTTGTCCGTCCCATTCCATGCTGGATTTTCATCGTTCAGAATCTGATGAGTGATGTCAGAGATTCTCAGGTTAATCACACACAATAAACCTTCACACAACTTCAACCAAAGCAATGTTTGACACTTGAGAACATTCTTTTAACTGAAGCATTCGAGTTTGTTTAATGCTAGCTACACACTAGGCATTTGATGCTCATTCACAAACACTCTGAATGCGGGTTCTTGAACCCGCTTTTAGCATATGGTGTTCAAACTGGACTGTCACTAACCGATACTAGCGCATGTCCTCAGTTGGAAGAGGCTTGGAGCAAATGTTGAAGTGGTGCAAATCTGATCAGTCTTTCTCCAGGCATTTTCTTTTACAGCTTTGTTCCAGTATAAGACTTGCTGTCATCTAATTACGGCCGGGCACAAACCTTAATTATTAAAATCTCCTTTATGATCAATGTTCAAACGGTTGGTACTTCTGTGAATTAAAAAGCACGCTACCCATATTTCACTACCAAGTGTACTTCAGTGTTTGTCATACAGTAAAGTTTGTCTTGTGCTAAAAGTCTTTACGATTCTCACACTGTTTGGACTAGACCAACATGTTTTTTTTAATAGTTGAATAACAAAAATAGATTTAAAATAACTTGTGAACATTAGTTTCCATATCTTATGCTGTACGGTATGTCGCCACAAGGGCCCAAGTCTGGATCTCCCTGTGCCGGTCCCCAGCCCGGATAAAATACAGGGTTGTGTCAGGAATGGCATCCAGCGTGTGCAAATCAGTGAAAAGATGACTGGCTGTGGCGACCCCTGAAGGGATATGCTGAAAGGTGAACAACATCTTGGTGCTGTTCAGACTTCTCAAAAGATCACAGGATGGGACAGATTTTGAGCCACAATCTGCTCGAATACTAACATATATTTAGATGCACAAGCAAACCTGTCACCTCCCTTTAGTCAAATATATGGACATCCAGCTGCTCTTGATTTATGTCATATTGGTTCAGCTCCTCATACTCAGACAGGCTTGTGTGGTGCCATTCCTGTGTTTCCTTTTTGAGTTTGCTTTGCACCACGTTTCCCACCGTTTCCATTAGCATGCTAATGGAAGGCCAGGATTGTTTGTGTGAATGATGAAGGATGGAGGTGTGATAGGAAGCGGTGTGGAAGAATAGCAGAGAGAAAGCTTGTCGTTGTGTGAAATTGCCTTTGTGTTTTGGATGAATGGCTGGATTGGAAGGGGGGGCTCTCTTTGACAAGTGAGCATTTCTTCTAAGAAGCTGCAGAGCGGCCTGTGATGGTGAACTTGAGCTTCAAGCCCCGGATGAGAAATCACATTATGTTTGTAACTCCAAGGACAGGGAGGGGGCAAGCCTTTTCACCAAGAATAGGATTGTAGGCAGGCTTTCAGAATGGAATAATTATTCATCCATAGACAAGTGTGTTAACTAGGATTTGGATGTTTTGTTTAAAAATCTGACTAGAGGCTTATATTTCAACGTTTGAATCACTTGGAGAATCCAGGTTTCATTTTTCTTTGATTCCCACACTGTTTCCGGCATGTCCTTCTCACTTTTATTTTGTTCAGTGACATTAAGATGTATAAAATCCACAAACTGAACCTACTGTGATAAACATCTTCTAGACTTTTTTTAGGATTTTCTGAAAAGGGTCTCGTCGTTTGTTGAACTACCATCTGCTTTTTAAAGGTTATCACTTTTAAATGTCTAAACCAGTATCAGGACACCCACAGAATTTGGGTCAAGGTTTTAAAATGTTACAACCGTTGTGTAGTTGATGTTATAATTTGCTTTAGTCTGTTTTAAAGTGGCTTTTTAGAAATACATTAAATTGTTCCAACCGGTTTTTGCTTATGGATAAATCATAAAGGATTTTATGAAATGTGCTTCTACGACAAAATGCCTGTTTTTGATGCTTAGCTGAACCTTTTATACAAATGTTGGGCTTTTCTCCTTACATACAGAGATTTCTGTGAGTTCCTAGAACATTTGGACGATATTATGTAATGTGGATTACATTACACGTTGGATAGTGAAAAGCATGATCTTATTTTAAATTTGATTAAACTGATGTCAGGTGTTGCTGTTTCAACTTCTTAAAAGATTAAATGATAAATGGAGGAAAATCTTCTGGGACATACTCACAAACCATAATCTGAATCACTTGAAATTCATGTCATTTTCATCCTAAAACTACAGGATTTGGCCAGCAGAATAAGGATGTGGCTCTGATACATAACACTTTGGACACCTGAAGTCGTTTGATGAGACTCCTCAATAAATAAAACACTGCTGCATGAGGTTCTAGGTTAAAGTGTAAAAGCATTTTACACAGCTGAAATTGTGTTAGATGTCTGCATAAAGTATATAACCTGCACTAAGCCATTTAAAAGCTAGTTTTTTAGGTTGATATGGTCATCAACCTTTTCTAAAGTCCCAGTTCGATCATTTTTTGATCCATTTTAAATTCATTCTTATTAAGTCGAATATGCTCAACAAGTGCTCACTTTGTGAACTGTATCTAAGTTTATTTTGTTGTTGTGTAAGCTTCATTCCTGAAGTCAAAGGGTTGTATTTCTATTTCTTTGTATTTATCCAAGCCCCACTACACATCAGGCCGGACAGTGACTCACTTCAAGCTCTGAAAATCCTCTGCTTTAATGCTGAAGGTTTGCTGTTGTAATGCATTTCCATGCATTTTAAAGCCCACTGAAAGCCCTGTTTTAAAGTCTACAGAGAAATGAGTGAGATGCAGTTAAAGAAGGACCATGTTATGGGATGCATGCAGTTAACAGTTCACTCCTGCTTCCAAAAAAAAAGCCTCCTTAAACACTCCTTGTATTTTATGCGTGTCTAGGCGTCTACCTAATAGGGATGTTGCAAAATAACCGTTACCTGTGCAATCAGTTGCAGTGTTGGGAAAATCTCTTGTGCAACCCCCGCCATCTTTCATAAACGGGCCATGGCCTTGCCCGGTTATACCTCAACCTGTTATCAACTCCACCCTGCTGTCTCATTGTGCCACACTGTTTTCTCCTTAACCCCTTCTGTTCTAGACTTGCCCTCACATGCTTTATGTGCTAATGTTCAGGATCACCCACCTTGTTCTTCTAAATTGGCAGTGAGGGAGTGAGGACGGCTGCAGATAGAGGAGCAGGGAGGAGGTGCTTTCATTAACCTCAGCATCAGTGTCCTCTGGGACTGTCACAACAGAATGTTCTAGCCTTTTTTTTATTGCATTTTAGAACAAACTTGTAAATGAAGTGCTCACGCTAACTCCAGAATTGTCACTCTGCTTATCATGCTGCAACAGGATGTGACATTGTGGCACACCACAATAATGATGCTCAGTCACTTCCTGCTTTTGAGACTCAAAAATGTTTTATCATTTTTGTCTCTTTGTGTTCATGTGAAAAACAGAACAATATGAGGAGGCACAAGGCAAGAGAACTGGATAATTTTGAGCCCATGTTGACATTTATTCTATCTGCTTAAGAGTTCTTTAAAAAAAGACATCCTGTTTATGTTACTGCATGGCTCATCCCGGATTCTACCACCTTATCCTTTATAAAAAAATAAACAAATTTGACCAGATTCAGGTCTCCTTTCAGAGTTTGATCTGCCTTTTCAAGCAGTTCAATAATACAGAAGAACAGTAGCATCTTAGAAAAATACATTTGGAGGAGGGAAATATTGTATTTATTTTTCTCCTTTCTAACTCAAAGGTGACAGCATCTGGATCTTTATGCACACAATCTACCAAATAAAGCCTGTATTTGATTATAATGTCGTTCAAATAACAGCAGCATGCAAAAGCTACAAGTGGCAAGACGTTCTGATGGAGTTCTTTTAAAAGAATTGGTTACCGGAAGGTTCAGGAAAAGTACCAGACCTTTAATCAAGAGAGATGTGGGAGCGATGGCCAAACGATGTTGTTGCTTTACCAGCTTGAGTTGAAACTCCTCTCAATCCATTCATGTCTCGATAGGTTTCTGTTGCTTACAGACATCATTTCAGTTTAACTGACAACTCTCCAGATCTGTTCAACATAGTCTGGTTTCCAAGTTCCAAATAAAGGAGCCTAAAAAATATTTTATATTATATATATATATATATATATAATATAATTATTATCTATAATTTTTTTAATTAGCCTGAGCCCTTATAAAAAGCTTGCTTCACCCTCAGTCTTGAATGGCAGCCTAACATTCAAGACTGAGGTTTTAATTTTTTTTCTTTACTTGTGGACAAATACCATTTTTACTTTTGCTATTTTTGTCAACATGCAGCAAGAACTGTACATTTTCAGGATGTTGACATTTCTAAAAAATCAATTTGAAATAAATAACTGTAATGAAATGGTGCTGAAAGTCAGATGACAAGTCATCAGTCGGGGACCCACTTCCCTTTGCCTGAATCACGTTGTTCTGTAAATCGGAATAACAAGACAATATGCAAGTGTTTTCATTTTTGTTTCAAAATAAGGTTTTATATCTACAGTCAACTTTTAAAATCCACAGAGAGCTAAAAATCTTGTTAATTTCTTGGAAGGAGAGTTGTTGCTGATGACTGTGAATTGGGATGGTTTTTGTTGTTGTGTTTATTAACAGTTAGCTGCCATTTTTATTTTTATTTTTACCTTGTTAGACTCTCAGGCTCATAAGTGAGGCCTCTGGTCTGTGTGGTGTGATGGCAGGAGTGTGGGAAGCTACAGATCAGCTTGTGT
Organism: Adrianichthys oophorus; assembly: GCA_036245035.1. NCBI lineage: Eukaryota > Metazoa > Chordata > Actinopteri > Beloniformes > Adrianichthyidae > Adrianichthys > Adrianichthys oophorus. The sequence continues at coordinate 43,585,135 of BSAI01000108.1, forward strand.
CAAAGCTGCAGCAGCTGACAGTGATTATCTGCGTTGATTAGCATCACGCTGTTGTTGGTCTCATGTTAGTGATTCAGAGCCTCTGGTCATTGGCCCTTAAGACAGTGATGCATCACGTCTAAGTGCCAGACTGTAAGGAGAAGCTGTCTGCACCAAGAACTGTGTTTTCAGAAACTCCAGAGAGGACTGTTAATGATTTATAGACAGTTTGACACAAGAATGGTAATAAAACTAGCCTCTGAAAAGTAATAGAGCAACTTTTTATATGAATTGTTGATATGCTAATACAAAAGTATTCTACATTTAATAGAAAAAAAGGGGTTCTATATGTACATTTTAGGTTTAAATGAATTCATAATTAAACTAGGGCGGTCAACATCGGGTTAATTAAAAAATGTGATTAATTAAAAAAAGCATCAGCAGTAATCCTTCTGTCAATGTGCGACCCAATGCAAACACTAATAAACATATTAATCCCATTTGTGAGTTTGCTTTTGTTGGATAAACTTTTCCTCCAGGTTCTTTTCTTCAAATAATATTTCTTAATGAATTGTAGATTTAGTATCTGTACTTCAGAATAGTTCTTTATTAGTGGGTGATGGCATTTATGACTCCTCATATGTTATTTTTCTAAAATTGGACCAACACAATGCTGCTTAAAAGACCTCTGTTTACAAACAGCTTGTCCTCATAAATCTATCCTACTTCCTTTCCTTTCCTTTCCTCCTCTTCTTTTGCTCTAAAGGATCCTTTTCTTTCTCTGTGTTTGGGACAGTCTGCTGTCTCTCCAGCTTAAATTTGTGAGTTTTAGTTTGCTTTGTTCAAATCCGATTGCAGCCAAAGACTGCAGAAATCTTTTACGCGAAATCATCACCGATGGTGGTCAGCCAGGCGTGCGCTCCATTAAGAGGCAGCTTTCATGTTTGCAGAATTGCTGTGCAGCCATAACTATTAGCTCTCTGCTGCTGGGTAGTATTCTGAGAATCCCCCTGTCACCTCCTCCAGTCACTTCTTACACAAAGACGGCCTTGAAGGGAGAAACTTCAGAAGAAAAGAAGTTGAACTCACCTCTCAGTTCTTTTAAAGCTTGCCAAATGACTGATTTCTAATCCTGACTTCTTAGATAAGACAAGGTGAAACTTTCTTCTATTGGTCTCACATCAAGTGCAGATGGAGACGTTTTTATCAGGTCGCACAAACTGGCTGCTGATGCAGTCTTTTCGGTCAGGTTTTGCACCTACAGAACAACATTCTTGTGCATTGATCCAGAGACCGACACCGTGGCATTTCTCTACAGGCAGACTGAGTGACCCGATCCTCAAAACTGAGCCAGAATGACCACACAAACCAGATGATCCTTTAATAATATACAAATGCTCTTTTTTCTTTCTTTTTTTTTAGTAAAGTTAATTGAAAACTAGAGGCTACACTGTGGTGTAGCATTCTTGCCTCATATTAAGAAGGGCTTGGTTCAAATCCCAGCCTAGACCTTTCTGTGTAGCGTTCGGATGTTCGTCTTGTGCATGCGTGGGTTTTCTCCGGGCGCTCTGGCTTTCTCCCACAGTCTGAAAACATGCTTCATAGGTTCATTCATTAATCTGTGTCAACCCCAGGTATGAGTGAGTGTGTGGCCCTGCAACTGCCTGGAGATCTGTTCATACTAGTGTACCCTGCCTTCACCTAACCGCATGACCCTGATAGGAATTCAGCAGGTTTGGAAATGAGATGAATCCATGTTGATCAAATTTTGCACTACGTCTAAAAAAAAATTAGAGGATTCTGTTTTTAAGCCATATCGTCACGCTTTAGCCTAAACTTGAAGTGACACGTGCTTGAACTAACTTCTGTGCAACATTCCACAAGATATGGTGGAAACTTACACAAAAAAAGACACTTAAGAAACTTGATATATGTAAAGAGTTAAAAGTCAAGTCTTGTCAACTACAAGGTTTCTCCCAGTGGGACTATGCACCAAGTGAAAGCCATCCATCAACTATCAAGTGAATCCCTGAATCTCAAGTCCAAGAACACCTACCTTTGTATTGTCGACCATTCAAGTCTTTAAATTTTGAGGCACATGCTTGAATTCTGATAAAGTGGAACATAGTCTGGGTTGATAGATACATATAGAATAACAATGGAAATGTAATGATATCTAATTGAAACGTGTACAGACTAAACTGACTAAAATATATCTTTAAATGAGTGTTTCTTTAATGAACCAAATACCAGCTTATTTCTGTTTTTAGCATCCAAACTAAGCGTTTTCATCTCTACAGATCAGTTCATGTCATGTTTAAAAACTTGGACATTAATTGACTTGTTTTTCTCTTAAAATTTGCTTCAGTTGCTTTCCTGGAAGTGTTTGCATGTTCGCCCAGTGGTTCAATAGTTTGCAAAAAAGATAAAGTGGTCTTGTAATAAGACTAATTTGATGTTAAACGGATAGAACATGAAGCGTGACTGCATGGTTACTCTGTCTGTTCTTCACAAACAGACAGATGGATCATAAACAGGCTGAAATGATAAAATGCAAATGAAACCTGGGAGGGTGTCTGACAGTACAGCTCTATTTGTTTGGGAGCTGTAATATGAGGGAGAAGAGGGAGGTAATGAGAGACTGGAAGCCTGAGGTGAAAGGATGAGTGTGTTGAGTATTTGTGTCTGTGTGTGTCTGTGTTTTCCAGAGTGTACACACAAAAGTCCCCTTCATATTCCAGTTCTGTAATTGCGTTTAATTGGCCTTTTTCTTGAACGTTGAATTGCATGGTTGCTGCATGGTTTGTGGGTGAATATGCTTTTACAGTAATACCCTTTCCTATGCTTAATGCTGCTCTGCAGGAAAATGCCCCCCCTCCCCGGGTTGGGTTTAATAGCAGCACTCAGGCTCACTTAGGAATGCTAAACCTGCATACGAAGGACTGCAGCTCTCTGAGTGAGACTAATGTTCCTCATCATTCACCTCTTAACTGAGCACTTATGGACCTGAAGCTGGAAAGCGGACAGTGGGGACTCTAACCTGCTGCTGTTTGGCCAGGAATCTTGGCCTTTTTCCTGGGATGGTCTGCTTCATTCTGCAGTTGTGAAAGCTCACCTGATGTCTGGTATGGATCTTGGGTAACTCGTCTATTGACTCTGCTGTGGTTGTACTGGGGATAAATACAGAGGGTTTTTTTGCAGATTAAAAAGCAAAAAGAAGTAAATCAAGGCCATGGATTACAATCATTATTTACAAAAACAGCCCATGGAATTAATCTGAATCTTTTTTTGAACGCAGAAAGTTGGGAAACGTCTGGTAGGTAAATGTGACAAAGTGAGGAGGTTCAGGTTTCTTGAACCTTCTTCTTTACGAGGTATTGGTTACAGGAGTGGTTAATCTAGCTGGATTTCTTCTTCACGCACCTTCTCATATCTATCTGAAACTCAAGGACAATGTACACAATGTAAAAGAACTATGAAAGATATGTTATCATGCAGAAATAAGTACTGATAAATGACGAGTTACCAAAGTGGGAGTGGCCTAACGTTTGCTTTTGAGGATGTAATTTCAATTTTGTGTTTTAAAACCTTTTATTTGATACCATAAATGCAACCATAGCATTTACTCAAACATAATTTTGTCACATTGTTAGAAAAACATTAAAATAAAGCTTTGTTCTAAAAAAATTCTGCCAACATGTCTGTTTAACTCAAATTAGATTATGATTTGTTTTGGTATGACAAACTGTTACTTTGGTTTATTGTGCAAAAAAGCAAAATTATAACAGAAACGGACTGTAAGAACTGCATCTCTTCTTGGTGATGTGTTGGTGATTAAACCTGTTTTTAGGAAGTAACTCAACGGTTGGGGGTTTTTTTTGTTGTAGTTTTGATCCTGTTTTTTGTGTCCTGTTCCTCTGATGCTCAGTGAGAAGTAAAGCGTGCTAAGAATAAACATTGTTTAAAAATTAAAACAAAAATAACTGACTTAATATGACTAAAAGCTCTGTAAATTAGTCAGACTTAAATGTCCATGTTGTCCTACTTTAACCAATGGAAACATGAAAATTCACTGTCGTCTTGTAGCTAAGCAAATATTACACTTCTGAGCAAGATAAGGTGAACTCTGCTGTCACTGTGTTGTCTTTGGACAGAGGAGGGTAAATGATATTCTGACTGATGTCTTCATTTGAAAGATAAACCTTTAATATCACATGTAACCTTCTGCGGTAGACGGAGTTCACCACTTCTTATCAAGGTTTCTATTTGCATGCTCACATCCACATGAAATGAAATAAAAAGTGAAAATGTGTTTGTTAAAGTCCCACTCTGATCATCTATTGATTTATTTTCAAAGTGGTCTCTTAATTATGATTATGACATTTTTAGCCAAATTTTTTTTAAAAAAGGTGTTGTTTTCCAGGACATAGTATCTACAGAGCAGCAGGAGTTCATTAGAAATTTACCTCTGAGTTGTCGGCAGGACTGTTGGTGCGGAGCAACCCCCCTACCCTCCCTTCCCTTCCTCCATCATGAGAAAAATGTCACAGGAAAATGCGAACGACACAAAGACAAGTTTCATTGGTGTTGAAGCTGTCCATGCGGCTATCTGTTCATGCTTTGTTACTGCTTTAAAACTAAATGCATTTTGCTGTCATTTGCAGGATTATTTGAAGAATGCTCTGCTTTTTTTTATTGTTAAACTTTCCGTAAATTCAGAGAAAATCCACGTCTCAGCTGTATAGTGCACTTCTCAGCCAGGTTTTAAGAGTCGGTCCTCTTCTCTGTGGTTAGCAGTCAGTATGCGCTTTATCTGATCACGCCCTCTCTTTGTTTGTGCCTCATTGCCGGGGCCTCATCCACATGAAGCTAATTACTTTAGCAGATCTTCCAAGCTGCATAATGTTTTCGGTTATTTCAGGCCTCCTGACTACCCGTGACGGTCACCTCGAGCAGTAAACCCTCTGTAGTCACGAGTATTCTAACTGTAGCTCCAGGAATGACCACTATACTTTGAGTTATTTGAACATTTCCTCTGTTATTATGACATGATGTCATTATTTACATCTTCAATACAGTCATTAGGTGAGGTGCAGTAAATCCCTGACACTGGGATGACCTGACATAGATTCAGTCGCCGGTTTCTCTTGTTTCCTGGCATCTTCTCTGCTCCTCCCCATGGATTTCCAGCTGTTGCTAATTGGCCAGATCTTCAGACTCTACCCTGAAAAGAAAAAAAGAGCATGGACTTGGTTTATAATAAATATATTGTTTTCCATTTTTATATGATAGCAGCACAAAACCCAATGAAGCAGTTTATTACTTTGCTGTGGTAAACCGGCCTCGCCCTTGCACACGCCCTCACTGACCTTCCTGCACAGACACCACTTCCAGCCTTTCCTTCCTTATTGTTGCAGCTATCACAATCAGTGGAGGTGTAAAGTGGTTTGCACTCCAGAGCTGGATATCACTGCTCTTTCCAGATTCAGAAGGTTTTTGTCGAGTTGCTCTTATTCTTCGTATTTCTTAGAGGTTGTTATTTTTAGGTGGTGATTTAAGTTGCTTTTTCTTGAATAATCCTGTGAACCAAATGGGTAAAGGCGCTAAAATTGTGTATACTTTTGTCCCCTCATATCACTGTGGAAGAGGGAGGGCACACAGCTTTACTACTCACTGCACACCCGCTGGGAACTGTTTGCTTTGAACTGGAGTGTAAAGACCTGGTTCAGACAACAACTTATCAGTGATCCCTTTGACATTTTGTCTAGAACATGTTTCTGACCTTTTATGAGTATCCATAAGAATATTGTGAATAACAATCACACATTTTCTACATATCTGGAGATGCGTTTTGTTCTCACTTGTTCCGCCATTGAGAAGAGCTGAAGAAAATAATTCATAACAGACTGATCACTCCCCTCTGACTGTGGGCCTCTCCACTCCTTCATGCCTAGATTCACTCCATGAGCAGCTCTGACTGCGCACTCTCCTCTGCAAGAAGCTGCAGACGCCTCTGACTCAGACGGGCTCTGTAAGCCGCAGCCTTCCAGAGCTGCGCCCGTGAGCAGCCAAAGGTCACGTCGGATCTGACGCAGCAACGTTTCTATCTCTGGAAAGGTCACCCCGAGAGCCTGAGGTGACATTTCCATTACACTCATGCGGTTGAGTGACTCCACAGAAAGCTCACAAAATAATTGATGCAGCTCTACGCCCAGCAGTTAGTCAAACATTCTCCAAACATGAATACCGAAAGTGAAACGGGTTGGAAGGTTTTAGTGTTTCACATGAGGCGCTGTGTACGCAGAAGACTCTTTCCTGTTTGCACGCCTGCTGGGTATGGGTTGGACTCTGTTTATACTTCGTACAAACTGGGTCACATCAAATCAGCAAGTTAGTTGAAGAATGATTTCATCTTTTGAAAGATGATATTTAAAAAAAAAAGCACTCTTTTATTAAGTGAAATCTAATCTGAGTTTGATCTGTTTGATTTTGTACCAAAAGGGGGATATTCCTAATGAGATTCCATTATTCAGGGCAGTAAAAACAGAAGGCTATTCACTCATTTCTTTGAGGGATTAGAAACAAAAAAAGTAGAAGCTTGCATTCCTACAGAACACTTCAGTTTGTATCTCGTGTTTCCCATGATTCAGCTGGTAGAAGCTCTGGAGGTTAATGGAATAGAGGGGAGTTGCCACATTTCCATCATTGTTTCATTTGGGAAAAGGAAGTTTTTCCTCTGGAGGATGTGATGTTCGTGAGGCAATGTCTATAAACGAGGCTGCACTCTGTTCCTTCTTCTGTTCTTCTCCAACTGTTCTTTAAACTTTGAAGAAAAAATTATATTTTCTTTTTAACATAAACACTCAACAATGTTCTCTCTGCTTTTCAAGGAATTGGAAAGAATGTCATCTGCGACAGGACAGCCACACCCCTGGATGCCTTCCAGATGATGTCAGCGGCCCAGTACTATCCCAAGCTGCTGAGCATTATGGGAAATGTGCTGCGGTTCCTGCCAGCTTTTGTTCGAATGAAGGAGCTGCTAGAGGAAGGATACATTGGAGAACTTCTGGTCTGTGAGGCCCAGGTATGAGAAACGTAAAAGTTAGACGTTTTCTGACCATTCCAGAAGCGTTAAGGTTCTCGAGAAGTTTCAAAAGAGTACAAAAAACCTTTCAGCGCATCTTAGAGAAGCTTTGATCTCTCCGGTTACAACTAATCCTCCCATTTTCTTTCATTTTTCCCCAAAGGTGCACAGCGGCAGTCTTCTGGGAAAGAAATACAACTGGAGCTGTGATGATTTGATGGGAGGTGGGGGCCTGCACTCGGTTGGCAGCTACATCATCGACTTGCTCTCTTTCCTGACTGGCCAGCGCGCAACCAAAGTCCACGGCTTCCTCAAGACATTTGTCAAGCAGACCGACCACATTCAAGGCATCCGACAGATCACCAGCGACGACTTCTGCACGTTTCAGATGGTACTGGAAGGAAGCGCCTGCTGCACCGTCACCCTCAACTTCAACGTCCCTGGAGAGTTCCGGCAGGAAGTCAGCCTGGTGGGGACCGTTGGGAGGTTAATGGTCACCGGCACTGACCTATACGGACAGAAGAACAGTGGCGGTGGTCCCGAACTGCTGCTTAAAGACGCCACTTCCCTGGAGAAGGCTTCGTTGCCTGAAAAGGCCTTCAGCGACATTCCATCACCGTACCTCATAGGGACAATCCGCATGATCCAGGCCGTGCGGCAGGCCTTCCAGGACCAGGACGACCGGCGGACCTGGGACGTGAGGCCTCTGACCATGGCGGCTACGTTTGAGGACTGTCTGTATGCTCTGTGTGTGGTGGACACAATCAAGAAATCCAACCAGTGCGGAGAGTGGCAGAACATTGTGGTGATGACTGAGGAGCCCGAGGTCAGCCAGGCCTATCTGATCAGTGAGGCCATGAGGCGGAGTCGGGTGTCGCTCTACTGTTGACGTAGAAGTGCCAGGGCAGGGTTGAGGCAGTTGTTTGAGGTCTTTCACAAAGCTACTGGAGTCAAACTCATTGCCGTTTTGCTTTTATACTCTGAAGTCTGTGTTGTTGCTGTTACAGAGGGTTTACACCACCTCAGAGCTGTAGTTCCACCCATCCCTGATAATCTTATTTTAAACTTGAATTTCTAAAGAAGCCTCATTTTCGGCTTTGTTTTCATATTTCTAAAAAGATCTTTAAAAAGTTCACCAAACAGATGTGACGACAGTGGAAACAAAGGAGTCTGTACGTTTACACGAAGAATGCTGAGTCATGGTCTATTGGACTAAAACTACACTTTTAAAATGAGCATAAACAAACATTACCGTTGGACAAACACATTCAACTGACAGGAGTCCAGTCCTTGCTTTATTGTGATTGTTCAAGGTGTTCCTGATCTGCTCTAAACATTAGCTGACATGGTCCCAGTTCCAGGTAGATCTTGTCTAGTTGTTCTAAAATGGATTTATCCCAAAAAATTCCCTGCGATAATAATCAATGAAAGGGTGGATGAGTAAGGTTCCACACTGAGGACAGCGGTCTGGTGTTAACCTCGCATCATGGGAACGTATTATGGAATGGTGGAAGCATCTGAGCCTCCACCTACTTGCTGACCCCCCCCTCCTTCCACCCCTGGAAACAAACACACCTTGCACTGTGGGTCCGAACAGGACAGCCCAGGAAGAACGACAGTCTTTTCAAACACGCCGCTCTGGTGGCGCAGGTCGCTGAAGTGTTGCTAGTTTTACCTGGAGAATTTTTTAAATCCTGCTGTAGTCTGCCTCCGTTTGCTCTGTGTTCTCCTTCCAGTGTGTATGAAACAAGGAAAAAAAAAAAATCAATACTTTGGCTTGTGGGTTTCTTAGAGTTCATTAATGATTCAGAACCCAGGAGGCTGTTGCAGCCTGAGATACAGGCCTCACTAAACAGTTACAGTATGCTGTACATGCCAGTCCTTCACAAGTATCAATAATTTATTACTAAATTATCCGGTATGTATTCAATTCTACTTTATTTGTTGTAGAGCAGCATAGAAACCTGTGTGTTTGCAGTAAAGTCCATCCTGTTTACACCTCTGCACATGCTCAAAGGTGCTGAAGGCTTGAGTGGAATTATTTAGTCAATTTACTTTGACATAAATCACTCCTACAATGAAATTCAATTCTGTCAATACTTGAGTGATCAGTATTTTATAAAACTCAACTTGTGCCACATTGCTGTTATTTAAAAGCTGTAAGTTTTGTTTAAGCTTTAGTCTCTCATGGGCACCAGTATTCTCCATCTATTAAAAACACACCTAAAAATAGCTTCACCTGTTTATAGGAGGAGTCTTTTGGTTTTGAGTATAGTTGTGTACATTTTTTTATTTTCATTCATTTTTTATAAACTGAATTTCTTTTTAATTTTTTTGGAGCAAAGGCTAATTGAGTCAATTATATACTTTCAAAGTAAAACATGGTTTAAATAACTTAACTTATTAAGCCCTGGACATGACATTAAAATAATATTAATAAATGGTTCCCTCAAATTAGCACTTTATTAGCATTTTGTGCCCACAAGTTCGCTTTTTGTTTGCACAAGTTTGTAATTTCTGCATAAATAGGCCTTTTGTGCGAAAAAGTTGGCTTTTTGTAGGCACAAATTAGAATTTTGCGCCCAAAAGTTTGCATTTTGGCTCAAATTGGGATTTTGTGTACACAAATTAGCATTTTCTGCACCCGAGTTAGCATTTTGTGTACACAAATTAGCATTTTTTGTGCACAAGTTAGCATTTTGTGTGCACAAATTGGGATTTTTTGTTGCACAAAATGCTAGTAAAAATACTATTTTGTGGCCACAAAATAGCTATTTGTGCACAGAAAGTGCTAATTTGATGGAACAATTCCTTTTTTTTTTAACGTCAGGTCCAGGGCTCAGTATAAACTACAAGTCTGTTATGTAAAAATGCTCAAACGTGAACTAAAATATTCTTAAATACTGTTTTGTATCTAAAAAATGTATTTTTTAAAAGAATAAATGCAAATGCTGGTTAATTAGCATGTTAGCAATAATAACTGGATATGGATACAGCTACTTGTTTTTAAAAGTTTTAATAACTATAAAGAGTTAATCCTCCTCTTCATAAAAAAGGCTCGATTCCAGACAGATTTGGTCAACCATAAAGTCACTCATTTCCTTGTGCTAAATCTAGCATGCTATTGATAATTTAGGATTTTGTGAGAGTGCCAGAGTAAAATTAATTCAAGTAATATATTATAAAGAGACTTTTTTGGTTTATAGATTAAGAAGTTTTCAGAAGTTTTTACAGCTGCAATTTGTCTGGTTGTGCTACATGCTAACGTGGCTCTAAAAACTAGTTTGCAAACCATTGTTTTAAACAAATGTCATCACATTTTCTGGGTAAAGCTAAACTATAATGATATTTTTTTCTAAGTCAAGCTGCAGTCCGTTTGTGTTATTTCTCTGACTTGGCTGCTCTGTTGCGAAAGTAATATCAGAAAGCTGTTTAACAACATAAAAAAGAAGCACAAAATGAAATGTGGGAACAAACTACAGTTCATCTGCAGGTTTGAAGCAGAAACTACAAGCCAAAAGATTGCTTTTTTTAATGCATTGTTGTTCCCCATGCACTTAATCTGTGAAATGCTGTCAATATAAGAACTACTGAAGATGTACAGATGAGCCTTTAGTCGCGTTTGTCTGAAGAGTCTGTACCGTGTGTTTGATTTGTCAAAAAACCAGTGGCCGTGTTTTGAATGAGTGTTGAGATATTTATTGTGTGATGTTGACGTTTTGTGGTCTGACCCTGCAGTGTTTTTGTGTGCGTGTGCGAGAACAGACCGAGGCCTTTTGGAGCGCTCAGCTGCTCAGCTCTGCCTGCTGACCAAAACAATCTCCGTCTTGTGAAAAGCTTTATGTTTGTTCTGACAGAACCCAACGTCAAATACAGAGCTGCAAACCCTCCGGATCAAAGCATTCAGTCTCGCCTCTGTTTGTGTCTGAACGTGGCTCTGAAGAGCCTTACAATACGTGTACTGATAACCCTTTCTGTCTTTAGGAGGTAAACCATTTCCTTTATGCACAAAACTGCTTATCCAATCCCTGCAGACTTTAAACTCTGTCTGAAAGGTTGGATTTTAAAATGTTGTTTTGAACTAATTTAAAAGTTTGAAACTCAGTAACTGAAAAGAAGAAAGAAAATGCAACCCAAAGTTATTTTAAGATGCACTCCTTTTACTTTTTTTTATATTGACAAATGAATTCATTGCAGAGGATTCCTGTTGCGGTGTGAATGTCTGAAAAGCTGCAACCACACCAAAAATCTGTCAAAAAATGACGTTTTTTGAACATCTTAGTAAAAGTCTGCAGAAATCCAGCAGTCACATTAAAATCTAGCCTAGTAGTTTTAAAATTAGATTCATTCATGGCAGGTCTTATAAGATGGGCCGATCCAGAGGGAAAGCACTTCCCTATAGACATAGTTTCTGCAGAGCTGCAGTAGTTCATTAGTTATTCACCTCTGAGTTGTGGGAGGGACTGTTGGCGCGGAGCAACGCTGCCCCCCCTTTCTATCACCCATCATACCCCCAACCAAACATTACCAGGGGAACCAAAATGGTAAACGGTATCAGAGTTTTCCATGCATTCAGATTTGAGCAAGAAGCTAGCTCGGACGATCGGCACATGGATCGAGTCGTCTTCAAGTGGATGCATCAGAATGAAGTGGAGCAGGAAGCTTGTGGTCCAGACAGTTTATTTTCAAGGTCACAAATATACTTATTAAAACTAAACTTTTTTTTTCTTCTGCTCCTGATTCATAACAAATTGAATAAGATAATACCCAGAAATGCAAGTTTAAGCCTGACTTTATAAATGTCCTCCTTCAGAAAAACACCACAAGAACATGTTAAAAACACAATTTTCATTGGAGTGGGTCTTTAAAAATAAAAGTTCCTTCTCTGCTGATGTCTGCTTCTAGTTTCAGAAAGTGCTCTGAGGCAGAATGGAGGGGAAGAAGAGGGAGTGGAGAGCTGCTTCTTTTGCCTCAAAGGCTGTTACTTAGCAACCAGATGCCATGCGGCCACATCCCCTTTTTGTCTTCTTTCTCTGATTGTCTGGTGGAAGGATGACCTTCCCCCAGGAGGAGTTTCACAACAGGATCTTTCCTGCACGCCTTAGTGGATGCTAACTTACTGTTAGGAAAGCTTCAGCTTGGAAGCTGGTGAGAGGTCATCAAAGATATTAAAAACATATATTTTAGGTCATAATTAAGACTAACACCTTTCTTTTGTGCACTGAAGATGCCAGTTCTGACTCCTCTGTGCTCATATATTCAACTCTTAAGCTTTTTGTTTTGCTTCAGGTGTTTTCTGCTGCTAACCGTTCCCCAAAAAGTTTGATTTTTCTTTTCACAGTTTATATAATTCAAATTTTTATAACTTTTTACCAACACCCCCCCACCCCACCCCAATTAATTACTTTCTCTTTTTTTCTTGGAAAATGTAATAGTCAGTATTTTTCTATTTAAAAGTCTTTTTTTCTTTGGATTTCTACCAGGTTGAGTTGTATATCAACAATTTATAGACAGAAAATGCTTTTTCTGCATCAAATCATCTGGAACGTTCTTGTCTCTCCAGTCATCCCACAGGTCTTTACATCACAAGCACACATATATGGAGCTGTCATGAATAATACATTAAGCAATGCAGACATGTAAAAGGCTTCAGGATCTAGAATGTAGATATGTTTCTTTTGGGTGTAAGGTTGAACTATTGAACATAGGAGTTAATGGAAATTCTCTTAAATTCTCTTTTTTGGCTTGTTGTGATGTAAACAAGGACATGCTGTAAAAAGAAAGTGTTATTGATCATTTTAGGTTGTGTTCACTAATTAAAAAAAAACAATTATTGAGTAATAGGAGCAGGATCAGCTCCTGGTGTACCTTGTACTGCCCCCTGCTGGCTGCTTTACCTACTGCATCCATAAAGAAAAGTCTGAACTCCTCACGCATCCTCAGTTGATCATCAGTGTTATCCCTGATGAATTCAAAGTACAGACTCCAAACAGTAGCAAATGTATTAAAGTCATTCATTTGAAGGAAATAACTTCACATTTTCTTTCTTGACTCCAGAAACCCCGGCAGAGCAAGGAATGTGTGTAATCCTTCTCTAATCGGGTAAAACGTTTCAGATTAGAGAAATAGTTCGTTACATATTCACTTTTTTCTTTTGGTCAAGTCCTCTGTGGCCTTTTCTTCCTTTATCATCTTTGCATCAATAAAACCCATTTCAGCAGACATTCAGGTTCATGTAATTCATCTGCTCATTCTCTCAAACGCGGCAGGGAAAAGAAGCTGCAGACACTCTTCCAGTTGCATGAGGGTTATACTTCAGTGTCTTGCATGTCCTTTTATTCTCTCTCAATGGAATTGCATCCTGAAACAAACTCATGCAAGGACACATTCATCTTAAAGATGAATCATCTTGCAATTATGACATGCACCAGAAGGGGGTGTGTTGGTTCTAAAAATGAAAAGATGTGTCAGAGTCCTGTGACTGATCTCTGATGTTCTAAGACAAAAGTTTTCAGTCTTCAAGCCTCCAGTTCAGACCATTGACTGCATATGAGAACCACCAAATGGTTTCTGAGCGCAGAGGTGTCTGCAGCTCACCGTTCCACCACAGGATGGATTAAATGTGGAGGACAAATGTCACACACCTAGGTGCATGACAACTCATGGGACTTTAACTTTAATATTGCTTCTGAATCGTGACAGTCCCATTTTTCTCCCAACAGAGGTTGATTCCTTGTTTTGTTTTGCAGCCAAATGTACAGTTTACTGCCTGGAACTAAACCGGATAATCCAGTCCTCTCCCTCTAAGATCATATGAAACTTAACTCCATTTATTTCATACCATCACACTTGAAATTTAATAAATTCAGTCATAAAGTTAGGTCACATTTTTTAGTTTAGTTTACTGTCTTTTACTTTTAGACGCTTTTGTTTGGTTCCGTCCTCCATTGTCCATCTACACAGCTGTTTTTCAGTAATACTTCTCTAAACCTTTTATTGATTGTTGTTTTGTCAGTCTTTAAAATTTCCCATCATGCCTTTCATGTTTGTTTTTATGACAGATTAATGACAGATGACAGATTACTTTCGTTCACATCTCCTCTCTGATTTCCAGATAAACATCTTAACGACTCACTTCGATGAAAATGTGTTTTTTGATGTTTTTAACATGTTCTTGCAGCATTTTTCTCATGATGGACTTAAAAATTAAGCTTAAAATTTCATTTCTGAATATTTCTTTAATTAAATCGTTGTGAATCAGGAGCAGATGTGTCCACTTGTAGACAAATGGATCCATGTACATCTTGGTTTTCCCCGTCTAAGCTGCATCTGGATCAACACCTTACAGCTGGATAGCTCCAGTATTGCTCTCCGTTTTTGTCGCTCAGGTAAAGTTAGGTTGGGGTTGTGAGGGGCTGTAAGCTAGTGGGAGAGAGTGTAAACAGAAAGCTTTCAGTTATGAGTGATGGAAAGGGGTGGGGTTTCTTTGTGCCAACAGTCCTGCCCACAACTCGGAGGCAAATTTCTAATGGCCATCTGCTGCTCTGCAGAAGATGCACTAGCATGGCGGTGGGAGTTTCATGGAATAGATTTACATTTTAAAGCAGCTAAAATTGAGTTTGATTCCCCCCTAATTGTGAACAGATATTGAGATGCATTAGCAGCCTATCTCTGTTAGTGAGAATTAGTCCTTAGTTGACTTACTTGGGAATGTCTGGTGGAGGAAGTATAATGGTATGGGGCTGTTTTTGGTTGCTTTTTAGATTACAGTTATTCAACTCTAAATTTTATCTTCCAAAGCAGGAAGGGGAGGGCTCAGGTATGTTTGAGTCATGTGGGTTTTTTTTTTTTTGATTCTTTACCTGCTTCCATGTATTGCCATGATCTGCTTCCTGTCAGGGCTCCCTTTGTGTTGTTGATGGTTTTCTAGTTTCAGTCACATCCTCACACATCATCCAGATGTTTTCAGTTTGAGTTCTTTGGTTGAGGTTCCAGTCACTGTGTTGGTCTCTTTTCCTTATGGGTCCTTCACAAACCACGGTTCTGAATGACGTTGGAGTGGAGACGTTGTGACCTCAACCTCAGTGAACACCCCTATGAGGAACTGAAGACGTTAACCATCAGAAACTGCAACATCTGAACTTCCAACACTCACACGTTCACGCTTTGTTTCTCCAGCAACACAACTTCCAAGCAAAACCATCAGTTTATCTGTGAAGTGTAGAAACTCCAAAGCAGTCTAACTTGTCTGCCCAGGGGAAAGTCTCTGAGAATGCTCAGCTGTTTTGCACCCTGAGCATCCATGTGACTGCTCAGCTCATGCTCGCACCCTCTTTCGTTCTGCTCAGCTCACTGAAGAGCTTTACCATCGGTCTTTTCCAAGTTCTCATTAATGTTTTTCTGAGCCGAATCGGCAGTTTTAAGACTATTTTTAATTTCTAAATTCAATGATGGGATTTATTTGTCCAAACATTTGATTTATTCATGTTATATTTCTTTTTAATCATCTTGAGGCCAGAGTGACCTCGGCTGAGTTGTAGCTGCAGCTGCAGCAGCTCTGGATAAACCACTGAGTCCTGCTCGCTGCTGCTGATCAGCTCTCTGTTCCCTATCATCCACCGCGGTGGGCATGGCAGACGCTGCTGCTGAGACCACCATCAAGGTGGTGTGCCGCTTTAGGCCGTTAAACAGCTCAGAGGTGGCACGGGGGGACAAGTACATCCCAAAGTTTCAGGGGGAGGACTGCGTGGTGATCGCGGTGAGTCTGTGATGCTGGTTAGTCATTTTAAAAGTTCCTATTGACTTTGTGATCAGTTATGACAGATTTTGGCACAGGCTTGACATATTGTTGGAAGCTTCAATTCACTTGTTTATCATACAAAAGGTTACATTCACAGTCCTGGTTGCATTTCACATAAATAGAATATTTTATTTGCACAATAGATCTCTGGCAATTTAAGTCTAATTTTCAAACTAATGAAAAACTGCATTCATATGTAAAAGGACTGCAAATTAAACAAACGTGCACAGTAAGATTTACAGTGTTCAATTTTGTAGAGTTGTAAAAATGAATTAAATTTGGTAAAGAATTGTTGCATTTTACACACTTGTTAAATAATGTATGTAGAAGTATTCAGAATTAATAATAATGCCTCCGTAACAAAATCTGCCTTTTTTTTGGATGTCTCAAACCTGTACAAAACAATTCAGTGTCTTATTTCTGTCCCAAATATTTTGCAAAAATACTCGAGTGGGCTCGTCCCATATCAGGCACCTGTTTGTCTTAATTATCATAATGAGAGTAGGAGCCAAACTGTGTATATTTAATTGCGTGTCCTGTTGGTGTCACTGTTGTGGGATTGTGTTAAATGCAGGTGCAATCTGTACTCAAATGAAAGGTGTGTTGGTCAATGGTTTTCGACCGTTGCCACGAAATAATGAATGATGTTGTTGTAAGTGATGATCTCAATACAGAAATGAATGAATACATATAGATTGTGTTTGCAGCAGTGGACAGCTGTGACTCTTATTACAAAGAAACGGGGGTTAATCCAAGGATCCAGGATGTCAGGCCAATACCACCAGCACAGTAACTCAAACAGTGGACTGAGCAAAAATAATGAACAATAATGTCAAATATGTAGTGTTTTGTACAGAGGACTTATACTTATCTCATTTTTTTTCCACATGGCTTTACCTAAAACAAAAAGGTCAGCAGAAAACCTTTTGTGACAAATCAGGACTTTTCTGTTTGAAGCTGGTTTGAAAATGAAAGTAACTGGAGCCGAGTCAGTTCCCTGTGTAACCACCAGGAAATAAGTCAGGCTTGATTAATGTAGGTTAAGAGCAGCAAAGACGAGTTTGGAAACAGAAGTTCACAAATCTGCCACTTTCAGTGAGCATGTTTCATTTAATAAACCAGCAGAAGAAAAACCAAAACATAGATCATGCACTTTACATACATTGACACGCAGAATTTTCCGCACTATAAAGCACACTTTAAAGCCTTAATTTTTTTCAAGAAACGACAGTGCACCTCATAATCCGGAGCACCATTGGAATAATTCTGGATTCTGGAATTTTCACGTCCGTCCATATCTGTGGAATTCTATTCATTCTAATAAAAATCTTTACTTTAAACTTCTGTGCCAGAAATGAAAAGAATGTTTTCATGTGACAAAACGTTATAATCTAGAATTCTCAATTATCTAATCAAATCTGGCAGTATTTGGATATAAAACTCTAAAACTTTAATCTCTTCCATCGTGTCTGCCATATTTGATTTCGCTTAGCATTCAGAGAAGAAGCCCACATTCTTCTCAACAGAAAACATCAGTCGTTCCTCGGCTTTTCGATGCAACTATTCCAGCTTTGTGGACCCTGAAAGCATAAGGATATCAAACTGGGGATCCATTCCTTATCACACACAAAACTTAGCTTTAATGATACAAATACGTGCAGACTGAACAGGGTTATTTTCAAATTAAATTTTTGAAAATAAAAGAACGGATTAGAAATGACAGAATGTGAAGATTCTTCCTGGGGTCTGTAGGGAAAACCGTACTACTTTGACCGCGTGTTCCAGTCCAACACCACCCAGGTGCAGTTCTACAACGCTGTGGCTCAGAAGATTGTCCGAGGTAAGCCTGTAATGACAGAAGAGGCAGCCTCAATGACAGACACACTGCAGCTCTGTGAATCTTGTCCTGATGCCGGCAGATGTTCTGGAGGGATACAACGGCACCATCTTTGCCTACGGGCAGACCTCCTCGGGCAAAACACACACCATGGAGGTATTCCAGAAAGCTGAGTGTTGCTTTTATGCAGGAAAAAAAGACAAACTTACAGACATTTTTGCATCATTTCTGTAAAGGGGAAGCTGCATGATCCTGAAATGATGGGAATCATTCCTCGAATTGTCCAAGACATCTTCAACTACATCTATTCCATGGATGAAAACCTGGAGTTCCACATCAAAGTGGGTCCGTGTCTCTGGCCCAGAACAGCACGTCTGCCCAAGTCTCACTCAGACTTTTATCTTTGCAGGTCTCGTACTTTGAAATCTATTTGGACAAAATTCGAGACCTGTTGGACGGTACGTTCTGACACTGCGTGAACTCTATCTTCTGAAAAAAACCCAGAAATAATTAGTCTTTGATTTGTAGTGACAAAGACCAACCTCTCTGTCCATGAGGATAAGAACAGAGTACCATATGTGAAGGTGAGCTTCTTCATTGGTGCATACCAATATCTCTGACTGTAAAAACGGTTTCACAACACCATCTGCTATTTTTGCCTTTACCGTTACATGATCAGATGACAAAATCAGGACATATGATGAAAACTCCAAGAAGATTAAGTAATAAGGTCACTTTTTCATCAGAAAAAAGTCCTCTTAGGATCAAATTCCTGGAGGACTTTGCCAGGATCTCCTCCTCCATTAATAGCTGTCTCTGTGTGACTCCCCCCTGCAGCGGCTTAGAGAACACAGCATGTGTTTGTGATGTGTTCCCAGGGGTGTACCGAGCGCTTCGTGTGCAGTCCTCAGGAGGTTATGGACGCCATCGACGAAGGCAAAAACAACAGACACGTGGCTGTCACAAGTGAGTCCATACCCTGAGCGCCTCCAGCTCTGCTGCCTCTCGTGGGATCAGCCTGACCCAGTCACCTGACCACCACCAGCAGAGACACCGTCGCTCCTCAGAACATCAGTAAATCAGACTTATCAAGGGTTCTGAGGACACTTTTGCACTGAGGTGATCCTGTGAACTCATGTTTGGCTGGGTTTGCTTTCACACTGCATCCTTGAGAGGTGATCAAAGCTGCACCAAACTGCCTGGAAAAATCATGTACTATAGGGCTGACCGGATCATAAGATGCAATGTCAATGACTGGTCTATTTTCAAACTTTAAGCTCAAATGTAGCCCCATAAGAGGGTTTGGCCCCATTTAATTGTGACGGTTTTCTATTTGTGATGTCATTGATCATTGATGTCAGTGATGTCACTGAGTTGCCTAGGTGTGTGGAAAACTTTGGTGAGTTTTGAGTATATGGCAGGGACAACATTTTCATTCAAAGCGTCTGTAAGAAAGAAGAATTGTGGAAACCATGTGGTCCTCACACATTCAAAGAAACTCCACGATCATGTTTATAAGTTTGTTTTTCTGTCAGACATGAATGAGCACAGCTCCAGAAGCCACAGCATCTTCCTCATCAACATCAAGCAGGAGAACACTCAGACCGAGCAGAAGATGACTGGAAAGCTGTACCTGGTGGATCTGGCCGGGAGTGAAAAAGTAAAACGTCCTGTTGCTCCTCTTTCTCCGTTCTGCTAAAGAAATCACTTCTCTGAGCTTAGAAAAGCGTTTCCTGCTCTACTCAGTTGTTTGAGGAGGGAAGTCTCCTGACGGGAGTTTGCTATGTTTAAAGGTGGGGAAAACAGGAGCAGAGGGCACCGTGCTGGATGAAGCTAAGATGATCAACAAGTCTTTGTCCTCGCTAGGAAATGTCATCTCAGCTCTGGCAGAGGGGTCGGTAAGTCAAACCAACGAAGAGTTGGCTGAGTCCTGAACACAGCCTCTGTCACTTAATCAGCAAAAGCAGGACCAGTTGAAATCCATTGAATCCCATTTGAGGTCATAAGGTTGCTCGAGCCTATCCTAGCTTCTGTTGACAAAGGAGTACATCCTAAGAAGGTCACCAGTCTGTTGCAGGGCCGCACACTCACATGCACACCGAGAGGCAATTCAGAGACACCAGCTGACTCATAAAACATGTTTGTGGACTGTGGGAGGAAGCTGGAGAAAACCCACGGATGCATGAGGAGAACACGGAAGTCCACACAGCTGGGATTCAAACCAGGGCCTTCTCTCTGTGATTGTTAACCACTACACCACCGTGCAGCCCACAAAGACGCATCCCTTACAAAATAAATAATAAAATTGTACTGGTGTTTAATGCTGGATCACTGCATTTCTTGTGTTTTGCAGCCCTTAAGAGAGACTGAATTCATGCTCTTTATTTACTTTTAGTTTTAAAGTAAGTATCAGTAATCCTGACAGTGTTCAAAAAAAGTACTGAAACCTAAATTTTGAAAATGTAAAGTCCTTTTCCCTGCACCACTGCTCCTCCACATGTGCAGTTCAGCCTACAAACCTTTTATCTCAGTGGATTTGTAGATAACTAATGCTGCTTTTCTGGATTGACCTTGGTATTTATCTTTCATTTGTACAAAAACGTGAGTGCTTTATCATTTGAATCCACTGCAGACTGTGATGTGATCCAGAAGTGAAACCCTCCATTTGCTCTGTCAGACTTATGTTCCGTACAGAGACAGTAAGATGACGAGGATCCTGCAGGACTCTCTGGGAGGGAATTGCAGGACGACCATGGTGATCTGCTGCTCCCCGTCTTCTTTCAACGACGCAGAGACCAGGTCCACGCTGCTGTTTGGACAGAGGTACTGACATCCTCATGCCGCTACATTTTTTGTTTCTTACTTGTGTTTGAGCCACTAACCGTGCCTGAACTGATCACTAAAACACTGCGTGGAACCTTTCTCGTCTTTTTGTCATCATAAATTTGTGATCTGACCGAGCTCCAGAATATTTGAGTTCATGTGTGCTTTTTCTGAATGTTTGACTCCATCTGGGAGAGGCTGGACCATTGTTCCTAAGCCCAGGCCTGGGAGAACATTACAGCACAAATACGAGACACAAGCATGACAGCAAAAGAACTGATTTGAAGTCGACTGAAGAACAGCAGAACCCATGTTTGACACAGGAGAGGAAGCTTTGGTTTTAGGTTAGTAATGAAGGCTCTCATTCATCCGGGATGGTTCCGGCATAGAAAAAGCTTTAATAAGGTGTCTTGGTTTTTTTAAGTTGAAGACATTTCACCTCTAAACCAAGAAATGAATTTATTGATTGATTTATTGTTCTACTTTGAACAATGAAAACAAAGGAAAAAGACAA
Organism: Adrianichthys oophorus; assembly: GCA_036245035.1. Lineage (NCBI taxonomy): Eukaryota > Metazoa > Chordata > Actinopteri > Beloniformes > Adrianichthyidae > Adrianichthys > Adrianichthys oophorus. The sequence continues at coordinate 43,606,172 of BSAI01000108.1, forward strand.
TAAAAATAAAATGATTTAGCTAAATCAAGATATTAAACATTAAAGATGTTGTCATCTTCTTCATATTATTTTCTCTCTTAATCATAAATAGACATATTTTCACCGATACACTTGTATATTTATATTTAAACATACAGTATATGACACCTTGAATCTATTGAAAATACCGAGTGTCAAATAGAGGTTGATTAATTTCATTGTTGCCATAATCTGGATCTTAAAAAGTCTAGTGCAGATTATTTATCATGTAGTGCATATTGATTATTATCAGAAAACCTTCTTACATTTTCCCCAGAATCATTATTACACATCACACGGCAAACAAAAACCCAGTTGAATCCATTCGTAAGTTCTTCCTGAAATGACGAGGCATCTGTTGGATCAGGCCTGTTCAGCATTCCCTCCCACACAGGACTCCAAAATCCCCACTGAAGAACAAAAGGACTTCAAAAGAACACATGGTTTAGCTTCTGGTGGAGAACGAAGCCTGACATTTGAAGCCAACAGAAAGCATTTGATTCCCAGAAGATCTTGAGGCTCAACAGTTGGTTGCAGTCTGTCATCTTTTTGACTTGGCTTTAAAGTCCCACTTCAATCATCTTTTTGACATGGAGAAAACCTGCCCTCATTTCCCATCATCCCTCTGTTTCCATGCTCTCCTGCTAGCTTACAGCCCCTCACACCCCCAACCTAACGTTACCTGTGCAACCAAAACGGCAGCAATACTTGAGCCATCCAGCCGTAGCTCAGCACTGCTTTATTACTGTTGGACTTGTTTGTCCTGCCTACTTTCAGAAAGGCTGGAGTGTCAAAAAAATCCCATTCTGCCAAGACGATAGAACGTGAAGTCTAAAAAAAAACAAAACAGACTTTGAGTTGGCTCCACAGAAAGCAGAGGGTCATGTGACCAGATCAAATGTCCATCTTTATTAAAATCAATGTTTCTTTGCCTTCTGGGTGTCACTTTTTAAGCTGAAATCTTCTGTTTGGTAGTTTCCCTTTGGGGGGAATTAACCCCGACAGCAGTTTTGACTCTTGCCACCTCCTTCTCAGGGCAAAGACCATCAAGAACACCGTGAGTCTGAACGTAGAGCTGACAGCGGAGCAGTGGAAGAAAAAGTGGGAGAAGGAGAAGGAAAAAAACAAGACGCTGAGAAACACCGTCACCTGGCTGGAGAACGAGCTGAACAGATGGAGGAAAGGTGAAGGCCGCACCTTACAGAGGTTCAAATGTGGGAAAGCTGCCTCAGCTGTCATCTGGCTTAGCTGCTTCCTACAAAAACTCAACAAATGGGTCTAATTTTAGACTCTAAGCTGATATAAAGAACCCTTTGTTTGGAGAATACCATAAAGAATGTGACTCCGGCTGTCTTTATAGATGCACAAAGTAAAAACAGCACTTATTTCCTTCATTTCCACCTCTCTTCTGCCCTCTGCAGGAGAGACTGTGCCAGTGGAGGAGCAGTTTGACAAAGAGAAGGCCAAAGCAGAGGTGCAGGATGTGGACGCTGCGGTCACCAGCGACAGGCCAGCATCTACACCGTCCCTCGGAGCGCTGCCCGGAGTCAAACTCACAGATGCAGAAAAAGAGAAATACGAGGCGGAGATGGCCAAACTCTACAAGGAGATGGATGACAAGGTGATATTGGAAAAAGACCAACATGAGAGTCTTTGTAACTACACGTTTCTTTAATCATCCTTTTTCTGTACCGCTTTTCTTATCAACACCGAACATCTGCACCTGATGGTGTGTAGTTTTCATTTAGGATATGAAAAAACAAGTCATTTTCTGAATGTTTTCTTTTTTCTAACTATGTCCTCCAGGACGATGAGATCAACCATCAGTCACAGCTGGTGGAGGAGCTGAAGCAGCAAATGTTGGATCTGGAGGAGGTGACCATACACTCTTCCATGTCCTCTTTCCTAATCATTTCCTTCTTGTGTCAGCAGTACCAGAGCATCATCATCAGCCTTCCCCTTCCATGTCTAACACTCCATATGTTGGTGCTTGTATTTGATCTTAAGTTTCCTCCAGATGTTCTGACCGAACATTTAAAAATCTCCAACATATCCCAGTTTCAGCAGCTGCAATTCACATTTTTAACACTTTTTGGCAGTGTTTTGAAGGATTTTATTGCAGGAAACAACAAAAACTTGTATTATTTGTGCTTCACTCAACCTGTATCATCTGTTAGAGGACAGCAGTTCAAACAGGAGATGACCAGGAGTGCCTCTGATGATGTTCTGTGCCCTGTTGAGGCGGCAGGATCTCTTGAGGTTTTCCAGAGAAAGCTTTAATAGTACAAATGTGTACTTTTTTTTAACTGAATCTTAAATGCCTTTCTATTTTTTTTTTTAACATAACAACATCACTCTGAGCATCCCTTGCTTTCCATCCAGCTCTTGGGCTCCTCTCGCCGTGACCACGACACGCTGCAAAGTGAGCTAAACCGCCTGCTGGCTGAGAACGAAGCCTCCAAAGAGGAGGTAAAGGAGGTTCTGCAGGCGTTGGAGGAGCTGGCTGTCAACTACGACCAGAAGAGCCAAGAGGTTGAGGACAAAACGAAAGAGTTTGAGGCTCTCAGTGAGGAGCTGAACGAGAAATCTGTAAGCTGTTCTCCATGTGATCAGTGCAGCGCACAGGAACTCTGTCTTTGTCTGATGTGAGCTGCTGTTCTCCAACAGAGCTGCTTGGCCTCCATAGACTCTGAGCTACAGAAACTGAAGGAGATGACCAACCACCAGAAGAAGAGGGTGACTGAGATGATGTCCTCCTTACTGAAGGACCTGACTGAGATCGGCATCGCTGTGGGAAGCAATGACATTAAGGTTAACCGCTTTAACAGCTTCTTCTCGACTGAAATGTTGCTGAAACATCCATTCCATCACATCCACACAAATTCATCGTCTTTCGTTACAAAATGAGGATAAACAGAGGAGATTAAAAACAAGATCCCAACTTCTATTTTTAATTTGATGCAAATCAAGAAATATTGTAATTCCAGAGCTGACCACTAGATTTCAGAATGCAGCAAATCCCTGCTATCTCTCACGTTGAAAAGTACTAATTTGCTCAATTACTTTTTGTTTTAATTGGTGTTACCTGCTGGAAGAGTTACTTTTTGCATTTTCAGAGCCTTTTGTTTAGACTAGTGCAGGAGTCTATAACCTTCAACCCTTAAAGAGCCATTCAAGGTCATTTCTAACTGACCACAACCCAGCGGAAGCCAAAAAGTCTTCAAAAAACACCCTTCAAAAAACAAGACACTGATATTTATTCATGGTGTTGGTGCTATTATGATAACAACAAATGAACCATGGTGTTTATGGCATGAATATGACACAAACATTATATTCTAAATATGTAAGGGTTTATGACTTAAATTTGAGTACGTTTGTAATCCTAACTAACCAAATTCACAACAGAACTAACTAAGCTGCGCTTAATGCAACTTTTGAAACACACTTAAAATCAGTTGTTTTCAAAAGTGAACAGTTGACCCTATAATCTGGTGCACCGCACCCTATGTATGAATTCTAGCCTTGAATGGGTTTCTTTGCTACACTCAAAAACCCATCATGTTGTTTTGGTACGACTTTGCTCAAAACAAAGCTGAACCGCTTCATGAATTGTTGGAGCATTACGGCTTCTGTAGTCAGGAGACTGGCAGAGTGATGAATCCATTTTGACTTATCTGACTGTTTGGATTCTCTTGATGCACCTTGTAGTCCCAAAAATATGTTTATTTTTAAAATTAAGAATGTTTTATTTCCTTCAACCAAAGAGGCACAGTAGAAGAGCCCCGTGTGGCTCCAGAGCCTCAGGGTGTTCCTCCACCCCCTGGACCAGAGGGTGAAGGAAGTCAACAATAATTTCACTTCATTTTGTCCCACTCATTTATTGAGTTGGGTGGAGCAAATTCCATGATGTGTCCATCATATCATCTATTTCGCCGTTTAGACTCACACACATGACCTGTCTGGTGTGTATGTGTCTAAAATAAATAAACAGAATGAATATAAGCATGTACTTTTGAACAACAGATGTTTATAGCTGGACAGAATCTTGTTTCCATGGTGATTTTATATTGGTTTCCTGTTGCCACACTGCAAAGATGAGTCGAAAACCCCCCCCCCCCCCCCCCCTTTTTTTAGCAAATAATGGGAATCAAAGGGTCACGAAAAACTTTCACTCACCTCAAAGTTTGAAAGAAGAATTTTTTGATAAATGAAAAAGGTTGTTTTTCGACGTTCTTTTTAGTAGGATTAAAAATAAGTCTGTAAAGAGGATTTCAGATGGGTTTGTTAACTTGTCAAGTTGTTTGATGTTCTCCATGCTGTGTCTTTTTTTGTTTTTTTGTCAATACGATGTAGAATTTCTAAAACATTGATTAAAGTTTGAAATATTTGTTTCTATTATATTTAACTAAACTTTTCTTGAGGTCAGTCTGTGCTCAAACCCTGCAGACAGGGAGTGAAGCAGCTGCAGACGTAGCTTGATTGTTGCTTAAACCCTCAGCAGCAGGAGAGCAGCGGCGTCATTGACGAAGAGTTCACCGTGGCCCGCCTCTACATCAGCAAGATGAAGTCGGAGGTGAAGACCATGGTGAGGCGCAGCAAGCAGCTGGAGAGCAGCCAGACAGAGAGCTCACAGAGACTGCAGGAGGCCGAAAGCGAGCTGACTGCCTGCCAGCTGCGCGTCTCCCAGGTAACTGCTGATGCAGTCTCCATGGCGATGAAGGAAATGTCTTTTTTGGTGAAAGTTTCATCTTGTTTGATGGAAAAATGTGTCTTACCTTGCCTGTCCAGCAAGAGGCAAAAATCAAGTCCCTGACAGACAGTCTGCAGAACGTGGAGCAGAAGAAGAGGCAGCTGCAGGAGAATGTGGACCTGCTAAACGAAGAGATCGTGAGGATCAAAGCTCAGGGTGAGCTGACACGTCAAACTGGATTCATCAATTTTTCTTAAGAGCTGCAGCTGAGCAGAAAGCACACATCGCCCCATGAAAACAGTCTTCCATCTGTGTTGCAAAACTTCCTTTAATCACAACTTAGCAGCAAATGAGAAGGGCTCTAAACCAGTGGAACACCCCCTAGTGGAAACGGCCAAACTCACAATGAGCTGTGCTGAGTCAGTGCCAATGGAAATTCAGCAACGTTTTTCCAAACTGTAACAGATTACATGTTAATACTATAAAAATAATCCCTCATTGCAATATCACTGCATCAGAACTGTAATGCGTTACATCATAATTTTGAGTTACTTTCTTTCTGCAGAGACAGAACATTGAATCTGTACTATTAAATGTGTAGCAGATTATTGTGCAAAGTTAAATGGCGTGTATTAATATACCATTTGACTACATTCCTTGAAGGCATAAAGTGCTTTATATTCACTGTCCTATTCACACAAGCATTCACACAGATACTCTAATACTGAACACTGTTACCAACCTATAACCACCTGGAGCAATGTGTGGGTCAGTGTCTTGCCCAAGGACACTTCAACACACGGGCGGGCAGAGTGAAGACCGAACCTGGGATCTTCTGATCAGAGGTTAACCGCTCTACCTCTGTACCACAGCTGCCCCAAAAGATGGTGTTAGATGAGGAGAAAAATGCAACTATGCAAAAAAACACGAAGTTGGTGGATGTCGTGGGAGGAGCTACAGTCTGTCTGCACAAGAAACAGGAGAAGATTCAGAAGAAACAGAACCTGCAGATCATGACGAAAGCTCGTAGCTCAACGGAGTTTCAAAACGTATTCGCGGTGTGGTGCGGTGGCAACAGCCGCCAGGGAGGTGATGTCCGAAGAGCAGTCGATACAGCTGTTTTTGATCTTTACATCAAGTTTATTGCCATTGTACAACATGACATGTAAATATTTGACACAGAAAACATGAACATCATTGCAGCTTTTCTGTCTGCAGAGAAAGTTAATGCCATGGAGAAGGAGAATGAGATCCAGTCTGCTCACGAAGTGAAGGTACTGTGCCCTCTAAGTCAGTAATGGTACCCCTGGTTCTGTATCAGTAGACACTGAACTGCGCCATGTCTTCAGGAAGCTGTGGAGAAGCAGATCCAGTCCCACAGAGAGGCCTACCAGAAGCAGATCAGCAGCCTGAGAGACGAGCTGGACAGCAAGGAAAAGCTGGTCATGGAGCTGCAAGAGTAAGACCGCTGATCTTCACGCTCCTGCTCTGCTGAGGAGTGGTGACCCTCTGCTGAGTCTGTCTGTGATTTCTGAGCAGCTTAAACCAGCAGATCATCCTGGAGCAGGAGAGGCTGAAAGTGGAGCATGAGAAGCTGAAGGCCGCAGACCAGGAAAAGAGCCGCCAGCTGCAGGAGCTCACGTAACTAATCACACAATTCAGACCTCTCTTCTTAAAAGCTGCTCCGTGTACTGCATGAATATGGCAGCAGCTGCATGTGTCTGGTTTGTGTGCTGCAGGGTGCTGCAGGACAGACGTGAGCAGGCCAGGCAGGACCTGAAGGGACTGGAGGAGACTGTGGTCAGTTTTTTTACATAAATATTTAACCTGACTGCAACTTTTTTTTCAAGATAAACGGTCTAAAAAGCCTGAAAAAAATCTATTACGTAATAATTGTATCTACTTCAACTTTTTGCACATTTAAAAAAAACATTTGTGTAAATAATAAACATTACTCAAACTACTACAATGTCTGACAACAGCTTTCAGTCCAAAAAGAAGCAGAGCAACAAAGCCTTAACTTGGATGTGACTTATTTTTAGCAGCACACTTATGCATTGCACCTGTAGGATGTTAAAGTCCCACTCCAACCATCTTTTGATTTTTATTTTAAAAAGGTATTTAAACACCCTGTGATTTGCAAGTTCCCCCACTTAGAAATCATGGAGGAATCTGACTTTGTTATCTTATTTGCATGTCCATTGTGAGAGACATAATCTAAAAAAAAAAATCTGGAAATCACATTGTATGATTTTTTAAAAAAAATTATTTGTATTTTACTGCTGCAAAAAGTATATAAACCCCTTGAGAAACTTTCAATTACACAGGTCAAACATTTCCTGTAGTTTTTCACCAGGTTTGCACACACTGCAGGAGGGATTTTGGCCCACTCCTACACAGATCTTCTCTCGGTCAGTTAGATTTCTAGGCTGTCTATGAGAAACACAGTTTGAGATCCCTCCAAAGATTTTCTATTGGGTTTAGGTTCTGGAGACAAGCTAGGCCACTCAGAACCTTGATATGCTTCTTACGGAGCCTGTTCCATGGGTAGAAAAACACCCCCAAATCATGATGCTACCACCCCCTTATCATTGTTCTTCCTTCAAACACGGCGAGTGGAATTAAGACCAGAAAGTTTTATTCTGGTCTCATCTGACAACATGACTTTCTCCCATGACTCCTCTGGATCACCCAAATGCTCATTGGCAAAGAGATTGACAGTCATGTTTAGCTTCTTCAATCTTAAGTTCATAAGTGATCATTAGTTATTAACTGGATGTTGATAATTTATATCAAGTAAATGGTAAATCGAGTCGGATGGGATTGTGTGAGTTTGCTTCCTCCCACTCCCTTTCAAGCAATCTATCATTTGATGCCTAGTTATCCTGTGTTTGACACGCTTTAATGGATGTAAACCTCTGTTAATTGTTTTACAAATGTATTATTCTTGCCTGATTGCTTGAAATAAACCATTTCAATTCAATTAATCCATTTTCTAATAATTTCTCCAACAGTATATCTTTGTTCACCAAGCTGCTTGTCTATTGAACCGTAGCCCTTTCCAGCCCTCTAGAGGTTCTACAATGGTGTCTCTGGTGTCTTTGGACAGCTCTTTGGTCTTAGTCATGTTAGCAGTTGGAGTCTTACTGATTGTAAGGTGTTCAAATACGTACTTGCAGCAGTAGCATAAAATAATAAAAAATTAAATCACACAATATGATTTCCAGATTTATGTTTTATATTATGTTTCTCACAGTGGACATGCCCCTAAGATGAAAACCTCAGAACCCTACATGATTTCTAAGTGGGACAACTTGCCAAATCACAGGCTGATCAGATCATTCTTTGTCTCACTGTATTACTATGCCATTTTCAGACAAAATCTAAAAACCTGTGTCTTTTTCTAGAACATAGTTCCTGCAGAGTGACAGTACAGTAGTTCATTAGAAATTCACCTCTGAGTTGTGGACGGGACTGTTGGCAGGGAGTAACCCCCATCATCCATCTGTTTACATGCTGTAGCTTACCCAACAGAACTCCAAACTTTGTTTGCAGTTTTCAGAACATTCTTGAGATGGATGGAGCAAACTCCGGTCAACATGACCCATTTCAGGCTTCTTATTTGCCATCTAGAATGCTACGGCTGACCTCAGATAATCTCTCCAGCACATGGACACCAATTGTCTAACAAAGAAGGGTGACACCTGGTGGACAAATGGAGAACAACTAAAGTTTGATTGAGATCAAAAAAGGAGAAAAAGACCAACTAGACAAGATTGTCACTATATTAGTACAGACACTAAAATCCTGCCAAAATAGCAGATAGAACAACAGATAAAAGGCCAACTGGTTTGCCAATAACCAAAAACATGTTTTCTTGCATCTCCTCACTTAATGTCTTGATGCATTTTTAGGCTTAAAAGTGGTGAAATAAATGTAATCAATAAAGATTTCCCAGTTTTTCTCGTTTGAATACGAATATTTTTTTTTTAATTAAAAAAACTCAACGTTTTCCATTATTCTGATCTGGTATGTTTATCATTAAAGCTTTTGGTATGAGACCCTATTCTTTGTAATTCAGAGACTTTCATGGTGGTTTCCTTGTAGGCTCGGGAGCTGCAGACCCTCCACAACCTGCGGAGGCTTTTTGTGAACGATTTATCCAGAAGAGTCAGAAAGGTAAAAGTCCTGTTTGTGTTTTGCACGGATTCCTGATACGCGCTCACATCAGCCCTTTGTCCTTTGAATTCACCTGGGGAGAGTGGAATATCTTTCAGTGTGTTGTCCTCCCCGTGCTGGGCACACTCCATTGAATTTGCACCTTGTTGAAATTTTAATGAAGGCGGGGAACACAGCAGGCAGAGTCTGCAGTAAGTAGGCCACAGGCTTCTTCAAAGGCAGCTGTAAACGAAGAACCCGAGGCCTCGGCGAGTCCCCCGCCAGCAGCCTCGGGCTCCACCAGATAAACAAAGACGCACTCTGCTTATCAACTTACAACTGGGATTTTTGGAGACGGGCAGAAATCTTTGTTCTGAAAAGCTGAATGAGAGTGAATCATGTATGTACTCACTGAGAACACATACAGCTCATTATTTTTGTTGATTTTGGAACAGAACACTCAAGACTCTGAGGACTCAGAGGACAGTTCAGCTCAGAAACAAAAGATCTCCTTCCTAGAGAGCAACCTAGAGCAGCTGACCAAAGTTCACAAACAGGTAACGTACTACACACCTTCCTGACTTTTTTTGATTGTGCATTTTTACTCATTTTAAACTATAAATGATCGAACATTTAACAGTTTTGATGCCAAACAAAACAAAGGTAAGTTATTCAGCCATGATTTCACCAGTTGGGGCAGTCATAGTGCAGAGATAGAGCAGAAGATTTCTGATCGGAAGATCGCAGATTTGGTTCCCACCTTGCCCGCCCAAGTGTCCTTGGGCAAGACACTGAACCCCACATTGCCTCTGGTGGTTATGGGTTGACATTAGTGTTCGGCAGCGGAGCCGCCATCGGTGTCTGAATGTGTGTGATGATAAATGTTGTGTATCTTTATAGCACTTTATTACCTTCCTTAAAGGCCCAAAGTGCTGTACAGTCACAGTCCCATTCACTGACGGCGGCTCCGCTGCCGAACACTGGTGCTAACCTTTAACCCCCAGGAGCAACGTGGGGTTCAGGGTCTTGCCTAAGAACACTTTGACACATGGGCGGTCAAGGTACCGAGCATGCAAACCTCCAGTCGGAGGTCGACTGCTTTACCTCTGCACCATGTCTGCCCCTGTTGACGGTGTTCTGGATAAAAGATGATTTAAAACACCTTTAATCAAGAGAATTCTGAATTTCCTTCAGCAATTAAAACTGATGGTTTGAAATTCAGACCTCAGAGGCGATCTTCATTACAACCTGTTGAAGCAGCATCCAAACCCATCATTTTTGAAGCCATTCAGACTTGTTGGTGTGTTTGGATCATAGTTTGGCTGAAGGACTCAGGTAAGTCTTGGGCTTCAGGCCACGAACTGGACTGTTTCTGATTTTTTTTTTGTAGAACATATCGTTCACGATTTTAAGCCCTTCAAGTTCTAAAAAGCAGCCCCAAACTCTGACACTACCACCACCGTGCTTGACTGTTAGTACAATAGTGTTTTTCCAAAATTCTGTGTGCCCATATGAGGCACGCTACCTTTCGTTAGACAGTTTTGTTTTCAGGGATTATCTCAGTCAGAAGGTCTGATAGTGATCAGGCTTGCGAGTAAAAACTGAATTTATCCATCAGTTTTTAGCCAGAATTGAGAAGAAAATCTTTTGGCGAAAAAGTGAGACATCTTCTAAAGTGAAACCAAGCCTGGTTGACTGCTTTTTTATCTACTACTTTGATAGGATCTGCCTGGATAAATGAGGATCTACACAGACTTGAATCAGGATTGTGACTCTTAGTTCCGTCTTCTTTGTTTGTGATTTCGGCTTCACGTCTCCAGCTGGTGCGAGACAATGCCGACCTCCGTTCTGAGATCCCAAAAGTGGACAAGCATCTGCGGGCCATGGTGGAGCGGGTCAAAGCCCTGGAGGCGGCCCTGAAAGAAGCCAAAGAGAGCGCGGCACGTGAGCGCAAGCTCTACCAGCAGGAGATGGAGCGCATCAAGGATGCCGCCAAACCCAAACCTAACATGGGCAGGAGGAACTCTGCACAGATAGGTGAGTAGAACCACAACCAGTATCCTAAATAGGAAGTTGGACAGCCTGAGCTGAGCTGTTTTACAGGGGAAGCTGTAAGTAAGTTAGGTCAACGATAAATATGATAATGCCTCTGGAAGTGTGGGTTTTATAGATCTGCATCAACCTCCAGGACACTAGATTAAAAAGATGGATGACTGCCAAGCAGTAATTTTTTATCACGTTTACAGTTTGTCATAAAAATGTGTCCACAAGTGTCCTCGTGGGAGATTGTGTATTGATTGTGCTGTGATGCCTCCATGATTCTCTGTAATTCTTCCTCTCAAACAATGCATCTTATAAAAACCTTAGTGTGTTATACAAGAGGAGTTTCCTGAAGAATTCCTGATGACATGAAGTCTCCTCATAGTTAAGGAGGTGTTGGCAAAACATTATTTTTTAATAAACAAACACCTAAAATGACTTATTTGGCCTCATTTTGGGCTCAAACCCATCCAGGAGTTCTAGACAAATGCTACCATAAGATCATAATCTGGGTCCAAACTTAAATTTCAGAACATGTCATCCTGGAGATTTAGGAACCAGAGCATTTTATTTAAATAAACACAATAATTGGATGCTTTTTATTGGTAAAAATTTTTTTTTGTCTTACTCAGCCAAGCCCATCAGACCGGGCCAGCTGCCAGGATCTTCGCCTTTGTTCAGCCTCAACAGGTCCAACATCATCCGTGGAGGAGGCAACGACAGGTTAAAAGCAGCATGCAGCTTTTCTTCACACCTAGGCATCCTACCACCACCACCACCACCACCCCCCCCACCCCAATTTGGCCTTAGGGTGTATTCAGACTGTGAAAGTCCGTTGGTCCAGACCAGCGATTCAACAGGTGGTTTGGCAGAGAGTTTGACATTGGATGCCCCTCCTGACACAACCTTGTATTTTAACTGGGCTGGGGACAGGCACAAGGAGACCCAGACTTCTATGTGGCTACATAGAGAGGCAGTAGCGTGAAAGGTCTTGCCTAAGGAGCCACACTAGTTTAAGCTCGTTGCGCCCCTGGGAAGTGAACCTGGGTTTCCCCTGGTAGTCCTACACCCATCTTAAAGAGCCATCCAGCCATTACGCCATGATTGGAAGTCTACACCGCTGCCACTTAAAAGCAAGATCTGGAGAACCTGTCAATCAAACATTTTGAATGTTTGATGTGAGACCACTTACTTTTACTGAGGCATCTGATTGGTCAGTTTATAACTTGACTAACTTGAGATAAAGAAAAAGAAAACAATACAAAAAATTTAGGATTGTTAAAAACATGTTAAAAATGGGAATCAGAGCAAGAATGGTTATTCTGACAAATAGAATGACTGTGTAATAGCTTGCATTTTTCTGTAGAAGTCTATAGGATTTTGGCTTCTTTTTAACCAACGGGTACTTCCTGTTTGGAACGTAAGGTGGGAGGGGCCACTCCATTGAGTTCTCACATACAAGTGATGGTTCTGATCTAAAAGTAGATGTCTCGTATTATTCTATCAGGAAAAAAATTGTTAAAATATCTCTAGGTTTTCTCCAAATTATCTTTTTTTTATCCATGAGTGATCTAATAGCAACGCAGATGTTCCAAAACACTACTTTTGCATCATCTGCTGAACGCCTCACTGCTGAAACTTCCTTCTGTATAAAAAAAGGTTTTTCTTTTAACCTCTTTCCCTTTGATTCTTGAAGTTTTTATGTAGACTGTGCACATCCAATTGATTAAAATTCTAAATTAATGTCCATTTCAAGTATGAAGTAGGCTTTTGGAAAACTCAAAGAGCTGCTGTGATGAACGCCTTTATGAATGTTTGTCAAGAAAAAATACTTTTCACATGAAGGGATTTTTTATGTTGGTGAATCAGAAGCTGCCCAAGGAATATATTTCCTGTAAAATGTATAAAGAAAAAAAAAGGTTTCGGTTTAATGCATTCAGTTAAATGTATGTAGGTAGACATTTTACGTTTACCTACATGCATTTAACTAAGGGGTTCCTCAGGGAATTGCTCTGGGAACACTTATTTTCACATTAGATAACTAATTCAGTATTTTTCCTTTTCATGCTGGTGTGAAATTTTATGTTACACACCAGCACACCAGTTTCTGTTCTAGTGATCGAAGCCTGTTTTTATTCGTTTTAAATGAAGATTAAAACCCAGCCTCTGTCTGAAAATCTCTTTTTTGCTTTGTGTTTTTGTACTTACAGTAGTTAAAGATGCTGAAAGGTTCCAAACCTGCAGTCCAGCCTCCTGACTGATGCACTGAGTCATGGCAATGCTACTCTGAAGTCTGCCTGTACCAAATGTAAAACCCACCAGAAAACGAGTGGTAATTTTCACATTAAAGTAAAAGATGCAAATGGAAAAAAAAGCTTAAGCCTAAAATTAGACATTTTTTCTATGGACGATCTTCTATTAGCATTTTTGTTGTTGTTTTTATTTCCATATCTATGTGAAAAAGTCCTCTAAATAAAATTTGCTCTTATTCTTGAAGATCTTCTAGCCTTGGCTATCTATATTCTATCTGAAACACAATAAAGCTGAACTTAAATACTAATCTTTGGTTGAAGTGTGTTATTTCCAGGAAGAAAAACACACACTAAAAAATAAATTAAAAAAAGAGGATTGTGAATATAAAGACAGATATTTATCGACTTTTGTAAAAACACATTTGCTCTCGCAATCCAACAAAGATGTAAATCAAGCCTTCTCAAGTGTTGAGTCACACTCGTTTGTCACTTTCACATTTACACCAACAGGCTGTGCTTTTACACAGTTTCTGAATTCATGCAGGTTTTTCCTCCTGATGCTGTTGATGCTCCTGCTACATCACACCTGCAGGTGTCTTTTCTAAAGGTTTGTTGTGTTCACTGTCCAAGCTGTAAATGATTTATGATGCATGAAGCACCCAGAGTACCAGATCATGTTCTGGAGAGTGGAATGGTTCCTGCAGGAGATCTATTTGAGCAACGAGAAAACGCTCATTGAGATTTTATTTTCATTTTTTAATATATTAATTGTTTGTCTTAGTGGGCGGGGCCTCGAGGCTACAGGTGCCGTCAGTCACTGCTGATGGACAGCCAGGGTGTGAGATGTTCCATAAAGCAGAGCAGTCAAGCTGACAGGAAGCACAGGAGCGAGCAGTAGGGTGGTTTTTCAAAACAAAAGTCGAGTCTAGGTGTAATGCTCACCTGAGTGCAGCTCAGCCATGAAGTCATTGTTTAAAGGCATGAGCTCCAGTTGTATAAGTAACAAACAACTAGTTGTATTCTACCGAATTTAATGTAATCACACACACACACACACACACACACAAAATCATAAACAGGTGGATAACGTACTGGATTTTAGTTTAGGCACCATAGCACAAAAATACTAACACTCCAGATATTTTTATTTGGCACTTATTTTGTGTTTTTTCCAGCATTGGGAATCATTGATCATCTTATTGTCAGCTGATCAAGAAGCTGCAGCTGCTTCAACTAAAGTAATTTGCACCGGAACACTTATCTTGTTTCACCAAAACAGCTTTTAGAACCTGATGCACAGTTTAATTTGGGTTAGAATGCTTAAAATTGTGCAGACCACTTAAAGAAGCTGAAAAATATAGCTCAGCAAAAGTGGTAACTTCAAATAAAAGTAGAAAAAATAATTACAAGAATAAATCCCACTACAAGGATATAAACACAACACTTTGGTATCCCCAAAAATGGAAAAAAAAGAAAACAATTTATGAAACATTAGATGTGTCTTTTTATATTAAAAGACTTCATCAGCTTATTAGAATAATTTAGAAGAAACAGACACAAAGTAAGGAAACCAAAGTAATGTAATTTGTTAAATAGAAATACCAGTATTTGTCTTTCACAAATCCCCTAAAAATGTAAATAATGTTGGGGCAGTTCAAGAGTTTTTATGCAGTGTACATCAGTGTATTTCCATGTAACCAAAGTTACTGCAGGAGAACCTGATCAAACTGTGTCACTAGTTTTAAATCAACTGGACTTAAATAAGCTTCAGAAAAAAGGAGTGTGATTTTAAACGTCCCCTTCTTCCCACTGCCTCTCAAGCAATTAATCAAACTCTTTCTTGTCTTCTTTTTCTGTTGTTTTTTTTTTCTTTTCTGATTGCTTGATATAAACCAATTCAAAATAATAAACATAGTTATTTATAATGTTCACACACTTGAGGACATTCATTCATTCATTTTCCAATCCGCTTTATCCCTTTCGGGGTCACGGGGTTGCTGGAGCCTAACCCGGCTACTCATGGGCGAAGGCCGGGGACACCCCTGGACTGGTCGCCAGTCTGTCGCAGGGGACTTGAGGACATGTCGGTTAAAAATAAAGGAAAAAAGCAAGTTCTTTCCCAAGTGGTGTTGTGGTTTTCCTCACCTTTATTCTGAAGCTCTCTGACCGGATGTCATCTGTGCGGGCATCCTCAGCTCGACGCCTCGCGAGGAGGAGGTGGGTAGTGAGCAGTCTGCTGCAGCGGACTCTCGCGGAGCTACGGACGCCGAGAGAGGCTGGAAAGTTTCCCCCGCGCGTGTTTCAGGGTGAGCGCGCTCTTTTATATTTGTATTGTTTGTTTGCTTGTTTTTTTTTTTTATTCGTGAGGCTGCGGCCGCGCGGGGCTTCGTGGAAGTACGAACAAGGAACGAATCTTGAGATTCGACCCCGCGTGAACCCCCACAGGAGGGATACATCCTGCTGAAGCACAGCAGCCTCCTGCGCAAAGCCCCCAGGTGGGTAATTAACTACGCTGCGTGATGACAGGACTCCCTCAGCCCCCCCTCTCGTTGATTGGAAGAGGATTTCCTCGTTCACCAATTTGCGGTTCAAACGCAAAGGGAAGGGGATCCTCGTGCAAGCGCGTCTCTGCCCTCCCCCAGAGATCCTTATAAATGTGGAGCCCTTTGTTGGAAACGCACGCGGATTAAACTCCTTTTGTTGTGTTCCTGCAGCCTTTGTGGATGGAGGGGGGGGGGGACCCCTCCCCCGCGCCAGGCCATCTCTGATTATTCAAACCAAACCCAGACAAATTGTCGTCAGATCACCTTCTACAGGTCTGCCTTCATTTGTGAGCGGAAGAAAACGCGTGCACGCGGGAGCGCACGGCCACATCTGTTTCCAATGAATCTGTGAGGGCAGGCGCAGGGTGCTGCTGCTCTGCAGATGCTCGCAGACGGAAGCCCACGCACGCTTCCACGCTCCGATCCCGCATGTGCAAGTGGACGTCAACATGCCAGCAGATTGATGCTGTTGATGTTTTTGACGCAACTCCCTGACTCCTTTGCTTGAGGTTGGCGGAGAGGCCAGACAGATGGTCCATGTGTGCTATTATTTCAGCCTCTGAGGAAGCAACAAGTTGGCCCCTGAGGGGCCTCGGCTCTCCGGCAGACCTGGCAGTGATTCAGATCCAGCAGAAGTTTGTGGAAGGTCTGCCAGTAGCTGGTTGGAGAAACGGGGAGCCGCATGTTCTGCATTGTTGAGTCAGCCCCTGACTTGTTGCAGTAAAATCCTGCACCCCAGGCCAAGTGGTGACATCATGCCCTGAGCTTCAGCCAACTTCCACGAGCTTTCTGTAGTTTGCTTAAAGTCCCGCTCAAATCACCGTTTGATTTCCTGTAAAAGCGTTCCCAGTGGTCATTTCATTATGATTTAGTTGTTTTTAGCCAAAGTCCAAAAACCTATGTTGTTTTCTAGGTCATAGTTTCTGCAGAGTGGCAGGAGTTCATCAGAAATGTACGTCTGAGTTGTAGGTGGGACCCGCTGGCGTGAAGTAAGACCACCCCCACTTCCCGTCACCCATTGCTGTGAGCTCTGTGTTTACTATTTTAACGGTGTAACAAAAATAGCAAACAATATTGAAGCAATTTAGCTGAGCCAGATGTCAGCTCGGACAATGAAAACATGGATCTGTTAATCTTCAAGTGGATGCATCAGAATAAAGCGGAGCAGGGAGCTGATGGCCCGCCGATTCTCACTTCTACGTCACAGCTACTGTAAAAAAGAAAAGCGCAATAAAGAAGAAAAAAAAATCATATAGAAATCACACTTTTGGGAGAAAATTATAGAACAAAATACAGTAACAGGAACAAATGTATCATCTTGAAAGGCAAATCATATTAATGGAATAGATACCAATAAAGGCTGAATATATGTACTCTTTACTACCGTAATGATGCCTAATTGATGCTAATTTAGCGTCATGAAACAGGAACGATATAGCATATTAGCGCAACATATGAGCAATTATTCAATGTCTTGTATGTAATGCAATGTTTTGGATGTGCATGTAATCTGAACAGCTCCTGTTGTTCCTGCACCAAAGTGGTTGTGCCCATTACTGTGCCCCTCACATGGACAGACGTTTCTTCTGTAGACTCCGTCATTCACAGCTGGTGATGTCACTGAGTGTGTGCTACAGCAGAAACCTTTTTAGCCCATCAGGCCTGCTGCTTGGTTCTTACTTTGTAAATCTATTTGGGGTGTGTTGCTGTCAGTCTGAGCTCCACCTTCTCAGAAGGTCTGGCCTCGTGCAGATTCAGCGTGGTGTTGGCACGGCTTGCTAAAGGCACCTGCTTTTACCGCCTTCCTGGTCGGGGTGTCTTTTCAGTCTGGGTGCTATTTCAGGGAGGAAGGAGGAGAATCTGATACTCGGACGGTGCTGGTGTTTATTTTGGTCAAGTGAGAAGCATATACTCCCTTAGATGCATCAGTGACGGGCCTCGTCCCAAAACAAGCCCAGCTGTCTCCTGACTCACGCTCTGACTGATTTGGCGGAAAAAATCCCATCCAGCTTTTAACGGCTTACGAAAGTGTCCTGTCTGGAACGCTGAATAACGATGGTAAACCGCAGAGTGGCGCTGGAAGAAAAAAACAAAACTTATTTTTGGATGTCGCCCTTGAGGGAATGCAGCCTCCGGGGAGCCATTGTCGTCTGCGGTTTGCTTGCAGGATCAGTGAGTGGGGTCATGTTGTCGTCAGCTGAAGCGGATCGGCTTCCTGGGCTGAATGTCCTTAGCGGTTGTATCGGTTACCAAAACAATCAGTGTGGACTGTGTTGTGGTTTTGTCATCTGCCTGTGGGGCACTTCAGTCCACTCGCCAGCGGTTCATGGCTGGAGACTATCTCGTGGCTTCGGTAATAGCTCTTTGTGGTTGTTGGGTTGAAAGTGTGCAACAAGTTTTTATTTATTTATTTTCATGAAACACAAGCTTCCCTGTGGGGTTTTGTTGGCTTTTACCGTGTTTCAGTTACATAATGGTCTGAGATGTTTTCTAAAGTGCCTCTTGTCAATCTTATTTCCTGCAGCGGACAGATTCCCGGGTTGACATGAGGTCTGGATTTCAGAGCAACTGAGGAGAGAAGCTTGCTCCAGCAATCATGAGTGACCGGGAGGGACTGCCGGTCCCCCCGGGACAGGTCTACATCGAGGTGGAGTACGACTACGAGTACAAGGCCAAAGACAAGATGGTGGCCATTCGTCAGGGAGAATGCTACATGCTCGTGAAGAAGACCAACGAGGACTGGTGGCAGGTCAAGAGGGACGAAAGCGCCAAGGCATTCTATGTGCCGGCACAGTATGTCAGGGAGGTGCGGCGGGCCCTCATGCCCCCGCAGAAACCTGCCCTGAAAGCCAAACCCACAGTTCTAGATATCAGCCGGGAGCCCAACGACAACCACAACAGGCCGGAAATGTCAAGTTTTGGCCGGCCGTCACCATCTTCTACACCTTCGCCTTCTTCTGACCACATCACGCCGCCAGGGCTCCCCAAGGACGCCAGCCAGAATCTGGGAAGTCCACATCACTGCAAGCTGGTGGCAGAACTGGTCCTCCTTCACAACAACAACAATCATCACCATGGAAACAGCTCCTCTCTGCCCAGGACACGGGCGGATTCTCCCCCACTGCGAGGGGGTAGCCTCGACAAGAGCTCCCGCGTGAGCGAGCCGCGGGGAGAAGGTCTGAGCAAGCTTCGCAACGACTCAGAGTCCGGGGACGAGCTGAGCAGCAGCTCGACGGAGCACATGCAGGTACGTCACCGCCCTAAAGCTCCAGCTGGAGGGTTCTACAGCTTCAGTGACCTCTGCGGTTTGATTTTAGATGATTCCCAGGAAACCATAAAGTATGGTGAATGGCTTTTGTTTCACACACCTGCACCGTCGGCCTTTTAAATTGTAGAAGATCTGAACTGAAAACTTAATGTTCTGGGAAACTGGAGGAGAAGACCGTCGCTTTTTATTCATCAACTGTTAAAATGACTTATTTTTGATGGAGTCAATTTAAACTTCTTTCTTTGTCAAAGAATTTCATATGATGCAGCCTTTCTAAAGTTTGAAAAGCCCAAACGTAGACCAGTAAGACCAAAAAGACAATTGGTAATATTATAAAAGCAACAGAAATATAACAATAAGAATTAGTCTGACTAAACCTCATCATGGGCTGCACGGTGGCGCAGTGGTTAGCGCTCCTGTCTCACAGCAAGAAGGTTCCCGGTTCAAGTCCTGGCTGGGGGACCTTTCTGTGTGGAGTTTGCATGTTCTCCCCGTGCATGCGTGGGTTTTCTCCAGGTACTCCGGCTTCCTCCCACCGTCCAAAAACATGCTTCATAGGTTAATTGGTTACTGTAAATTGTCCCTAGGTGTGCATGTGAGTGTGCATGGGTGTGTGATTGTGGCCCCTGCGACAGACTGGCGACCAGTCCAGGGGTGTGCCCTGCCTTCGCCCATGAGTAGCCAGGTTAGGCTCCGGCAACCCCGTGACCCCGAAAGGGATAAAGCGGATTGGAAAATGAATGAATGAATGAATGATAAACCTCATCATGCAAATTGAGAGATTTACCAATTCTAATTAGCTTTCAACCATTTATAGTTGATTTTTAAGCACAGTTTTTAGACAATGGAATTGTGAAAGAAATCGAAACAAGAGAAGAAATTTATATTTGGAATTTCTTCTATTTTAGTTTAGTTTTAGTATTTTGAAATTTGGCAGCTGGGTTTTCAGTCTTCTAAATAGAAATTCCTTTTTTTTTTGCTGACGCTCAGGAGCGGCTCTTTTTTTTTTTGTCGTTCTCTGTGGCTCATTTCTCCTGATGGGAGCTCTTTTCATTATCTGGGCCAACAGCAGACTGCTCCTTTGTTTGAGCGGCGTTCTGTCATACTGCAGATGCTGTGGTGGTGTCCTCCAGCGGAGCTGCGGCGGTTTGCCGGTCCCTGAAAAGCCTCGCTGTGCATCATTGGTCGGAGATGAGGAGGAACATGAATGAATCAGTCCTCAGTTGCTGGCCTTGAAGCATCATTTGTTTCTTTACAAATGGTGCATTTCTTTTCTTTTTTGGGGGTGGGGGGTGTCATTAAAGGCTTGATAATCTTCACTCTTTTGTCGGTGGTGGTAGGGGTCTCTATAATTAATTTAGTTGCGTTGAGTGTCTTGCTGCAGGAAGGTGTGCAGAGGTATCGGCTCTAAGACTATCTCTATCTCTGCAAGGTGTCTGATGGAACTCAGACTTCCTAATCCCCCCCCAATGAAAGCACAAAATTTATTTCCTCCCTCCCCTGTGTACTGTAACACATCCTCCTCCCTCCATCCCATCACTGTGAGACAGTAGAGATACTGCAGAAATTGGGGATTATCCTCCTCCGTCTGCGGTGGAGGTGGATCAAAGTAGAATGAGGAGGAGACCCCCGCACAGCGGGGATCCAAACGCCACTGCCTTCGTGAGGCATCCTGTATCCAGGCAGGGTCAGCGGGTCTAAATGCTCTAAGCGCGGGGCTCTTTGTTCCGGCGCTGCAGCAGCCTCTTCCACCGTGGAGTGAACAAAGAGACAGGCCTGAAAAGAAAGTAGGTCATCTCTGCCCAGGATCAGCCCGTGGCCCCCAGTCTTCCCACCATGGGGGACGCCTGAGTGGGAGTGTGGAAGCATGTCTGAAGCGCCAGAGTGGCAGCACCCAGAACGGTTTTCAGAGCCTCACATGCAGGATGAGTAACTGGTTTGTGGGTGGAGATTGACATTCATCAAAAGGATCTATGATGATGGGAACACGGTTCATTCTCTTTCCATCTCCATTGGCAACTCCAGGACTTTTTTTTTTTTTTTTTTTTCTGTGCCGGCAGGAGGATAAGAAACAGAACTGTGTGCCTGTTGCTGGGGCAGGTGGAACCAGCCCCCCCATCCCATCAACCTTTGTGGTGTTGTGTTAGTTTGTCCTGTTTGGCCCGTTTCCAGGCAACTGGACGACCCTGTAGAAAACCCGATTCTTTCAGTTCTCCTGCCTCCATCTCTCCCTGTCATTGCTCAGCTGCAGGCTGTGTGAGAGAAAGCTGGAGAGGCTGCAGGAAGGTGTGTATGCCTGCATGCATGCGCTTGCTGCCTGCTGTAGGAGCGCGTTGTGAGCGAACCGCTTGATCGGTAAACCATGTTTCTGATTCTGCTGGAGTGTAAGCTTGCTCCTGACTTCATTAAAGGCCAGATTTCCTTTTCTTGCACCCCCACGCTTTTGATTTGCTGTCATTACGCCAACATTTGTATGAAAGAGTTTGATTAAAATGGTGTTTTAACATATTCTTGTGGCATTTTTCTGATGATTGGGAACACGTGAAAATGTAGCATAAAATTTCATTTTGGAGTATTTCTGTATCGTTGTGAATCAGGAGCAGTTTGAAAAAGATCGTATTTGTGACTTAGAAAATACACTGAGCCGGCCACAAGCTTCCCTGCTCCACTCCATTCTGACGCATTCACTAGCAGGCAACTAGATTTGTTCTACGACTAGGCGTACATCTTTGTTTTCCTCGTCTGAGCTAGCATCTGGGTCACATCTGTATGACTGGATAGCTCCACTATTGCTCCCCATTTTAGTTGTTTTGAGAGAATAAACTAGTGGGAGACCACGTAAATAGATGGGTGATGGGAAGTGGGGTGGGAGTTGCTCCAGGCTCACCCACAACTCAGAGGTGAATTTCTGATGAAGTCATGCTGCTCTGAAGATACTATGTCCTGGAAAACAACTCAGGATTTTTGATTTTGGATAAAAACGGCATCATCATAATTTAAAGATCATTGGGAAAATGGATCAAAAGATGATCGGAGTGGGACATAAAGCTTGATGTCAACTCTGGGATTAGACTCTGACTTTCCAGCTTACTCTTTCCTGACTCCAGCATAATTTTATATATAACCCTTAAAGGAACTCTGCTTTTCTCACCAATCTTTTTTTTTTTGCTGTAGTTTTTGAAATCGTAGCAGCCAATCAGGCGGTTGTGATGAGAGAGCGTTCGCATTCTCTACATTTTTACTGTGAGGTTGAAGAGAACGCCAAACTTTTACTTGAGGATAGGCAGATGTTTTGTCCAAACTAAAGGGAAGTTTAGTATTATAAACTCAGTATTATAAACATCACGGCAAAAAGTACAATAGGTTTTTTATGTATTTTCTCGCCTGGTTTTGCTCTGCAGCCACAGTTATTGGGACCTTTGGAAGGAAGTTTTTTTTGTGAATCACGAAGCTCCATCTCCAAAACCTTAGCTTTTTTGGTACAAACAAAAGCAAATTTAATCAAAAAATGTAAAATAAATCAACATTTAAACAAACTGAACTGAGTTGTAAACCAACTTTTGGAACTGTCCGCCCTACCGCTGACATGAAGACAGAACCGGGCCTTTCTGACATCTGTGTTTGAGTCCAGAATGTTGCTTCAAACTAACGTTGGTTGATGAGTTTGGTGTCCTGGATTTTCAGTGTTCAGAGGATCTGCAGGAGTTTGGTTTCATGGCGTGTGATTTGGAAGTTGTTTTTCCTGTAGCCGTGCTGACTCGAGCTGTTTTGATTTTAGAGGACAGTTGTTTTGACTGTGGTGAAATCGTAAACAAAGACTCTGTGACCAAACTGTGTGGTTTGGAGCTGCTTTGGAATGTGTCTATATGCCTAAAACAATGAGAATGAAGTGAAAATTGATGGATGATCTTCTGCTGGAAGGGAAAGTGACTAAATGAGTGGCCGGAGGCCGCCGTGGACTGACCTCGAGGTCGTGTAATTGTTGTTTCCTCTTTGACGTGTCAGGCGCTGCAAGACGTGGCCCCGGAGGTGTTTGTGATTGTGGCCGCAGTCTCCCTGCAATCACTTTGCGTCTGATTAGAAAGACGTTGGGAGGCCCCCTGCACCTCTCAGCCCATGCACCATTTCACACGAGTCTCCACACGGACCGCCGACCTCCTGTTCTTTCATAGTGAGGTCAGCTGTTTGGAAACTCCTCCGCCTGCCCTTTGGTGAGATTGAAACATGCAATTCTCTAAAGCTACGTACACACCGCCCTCGCAACACGCCACTTCAAATGGCCACTTCCAGTATAAAAAAAAAAAAAGTTTATGTAAACGCATATAAATGGGTTTTGAGCTTTCATATTCAAAACTCTCGTGGTCACACGTATTTACGCATTTTTTTTCACAACAGTTTCATGGCTTTATGTTTTAAATGTGCAGGTATTGAATGCAGGATGTAAGCGACAAGTGTTCCTAGTTCCAAACCCATTTTGTATAATATGCGGCAACTGACTCTCAAATGTTTTACGTATTCTGATAATAAAGTTGGAAACACGGCGGATACGCTTTTATTATATTTAGAAATATCAGTTGTATGACGATTGCATAATTTAATGTGCCTTTATATATCCATCATACTTTTAAAATTAGATGTGGCTGAAGTTGCTGTCTGGTTTCTAGCGTCTGGCTGTTTGACGTTTAATGCTACGTTCATACTGGGCTTGGAAATGTCTAGCGTCCTTTTCCAATGAAAAGTTTATGTAAATGCACTTATATACAAGCTTCCGGCTTCCATGTTCAAAACTCTTGCATTCACTTGTTCAAGTTTTTATGTTCGTTTTTGGGCTCTATGTAAAAAATGTGTGGCCACCGAACGCACGCTGCAAGTTAAACCAGTTGAACTTTGAACAATCAGAGACTTGGATTTGGTAGTGACTTATGAATGGCATCCCTTCTCATCCACGGAAGTGCCAACCGTTTGAAAATTGAACATGGAGGAGAAATAATAAATTAGTTTTTTGCCCGACTGGAATTAAATGACACCAAGTCTTTCATATATCGAAATAGAGACGTGAAAGCAAAAGCCTGGAGCAAGATTCACCAGATTTGCCACGCTTTAACATTTCACACCGAGCCTCTTCCAACTGTAGGTGGCGAACATGCGCTAGTAAGCATTAGAAAAGGAAAAAGGCGAAGAAGCACCTCCCTGCTTGTTCAGTGTGAACACCATGGGCTAAACATGCGTTCAAGGTGAATGTGCATTTAGTACATTCTTGTCCGCGCGTCAAAAGCCCAGTAGCTTCAAATAAAAGCCAGATCAACCCAACCCCCACCAAAACTCAGCCGTACCCAAGCATCACTGTCTTGTTTTATCTGAATACCCTTGAAGGGACGCTGTGAGGAAACCTTCGGGCACTAAACACAAGTGGATTGGAGGCACATCTGCACACGTTCTCAAAGGAAACAGCTGAGTGAAGGCTGGCCTTCCTTCTGCCTGCTGTGTGGTCTCATTGCTTGCTGGCACTGCCTCAAGGAGGAGGAGGAGGAGGAGGATGCAGGGGAGGAAGGAAAAGGGCACAGGGACAACAAAGTCCTGCAGAGAATTGTAACCGGGGGCCAGGCGGATATATGTTTTCATGTTTGGGTGCACCTGGAGAAAAGCTGTAGCCTGAGAGGCGTGGCAGACTTGAAAAGCTGTCGCAGCAAGAAGAAGAAACCACATTACAAGGTCACGGTGAAAGATGGAGGACACGCTTGAAGCCGGGTGTCACGAAGGTCTGAATAGGTGCTGAAATGAGGATGAACGCTCCTCTGAGCAGTTGTCTCTTGCCTCTGCTGACTGGTGTGTTTGCTTACAGAGCGCCAAGGCTGTGTGTGTATGTGGAGCTGTGTAATGAAACGCACTGCTGTGGTTGGCTGCTTCAGCTCTAAATGGACATCGAAAGGGCCTACACTCCCCAGAAGGTTTGATCAATTTACTGCTGCAGCTCTGCTGCTGAGAGTTAGATCTTTATTGCTTTTTGACGTCAGTTTTCTCCCACGTGAAGCAGAATGACTGCATTGTTCATGCAGATGAGAAAGCCTTTCTGAGAACCTCCTCGGTCTACTGTACAGAAACGATCTGTTCTTCAGCGTTCCCCTCCGCAAACGCCTGCTAATTACTCTTTCTCTGGAAATTAGTCGGAAATACTCTGCTTTGCAGACATGCTGAGATCTTTTGAAGTTTATCCAAAGTGGAAGCTCCTCTTTCACAAAGTGGAAGTCATGCTGTAAGCATCGTCTGTGTGTTACGCCCCGTAATCATGAGCTTTGCTTAGTCTTTTGAGCTGAAAAAGAAGGAGGCTCCAGCTTGTTTTCCAGCGCATATTTGACATTCCTGCCTCAAAGCCTCCATGCGCACCCGCATACACGTAGACTACAGGGGAGCTGAGGTCAATGTCTAGCTGCTTTTCCCTCAGAAGTGATGCTTTCAGTAATCTAATATTAAACCTGAGCAAAGGCTGCATCCGGTGTGATCATGTGAGAGTCTGGTTCTTTGTCAGCATGCTTACCTGCCCGCCGGCGCTCTTCCTTCTCATCTCTTTCCTCTGTCTGGACAGCAGAGTTTCTCTTCAACTTTTCTCGGCCGTTCCGTCTCTGCTGCTTCCTCCTGCATGCCAGCCTTGAGTTCCTCTCTCACACCTGTTCCTGCAGAGCCTCACTGAGGAAACTTCAACCTGTGACTTAGTTTGTTTTCATCTGTGAAACAGAAACCACAACGCTGACGTCCAGCTCTATCACTTCTTTTTGATTTTTCTTTTATTAGGTGTTAGTTGAAGGAGAGGCGTACTCGAAACATCAAAATATGTTGGGGATCAATGCTTGTTTTATTTTTAGAGAAGATGGTTGAAAGAGGAAGTGTCAAGAGTTAAGAATGATAGAAGAGTTCTACTTACATAGTTCGTAGAACCAGCAGGAATTCACCAGATTCTTAGGAAAAGATAGTGTTTAAAAATACTTGTCCTCTGGCTTTACTTTGAAGTGTTTTCTATCATGAAAAGTTGTTTAGTGTGAATGTTGGAACCACTGATTATATATGAGAACTGGACTGAGTGATTCCTCCTCCTCGCACTCCAAACAGAAACTGCTGTCTCCACAAAGGGGCCAAAATGCCATAGTGTACTATACTATGACTCAGTCACTCTATTGGTTAGACAAACCATTCTTGTTCTGAAGTTGTTCTTGATAAATTTGATCTTTTTTATGTTTTTTTTTCTTTCTAGTGCAAATTATTTAATTTATAAACTGACCAATAAGATGCCTCATGGTGAAAATTCGAAATGTTTGACAGATTCACTAGAGCCCGATTTCAAATGGAAGTGGTGTGGACTTCCAACCATTATTTCTGATTGGTGAGAGTGGTTGCAGCAAAAACGGTGACTCGGAATAATCACGGCTTACAGATGACATCTGGCGCCAACGTGGTTGCATCCTTATGTTGGAGCTGGAAGTCAGCCATTTTCTTTGGATGATGTCACACTCACTTGGTCCAGTTGTCCTATACAATTAATGGTTGGTACAAAAGAGTAAAGTACTAAGTAAACTTACTTGAATGTTACAAGTGAGTTTACTTTACAAACAGGGTTCCTCCAGAAAAGTTTTGGAAGTTGTGTCGTAGATAAGTCGTCACAGGAAATCAAGTTGGAGGAAATGATAGTTGTCAACAGTGATAAGAGGACAGGTTCAGTATTAAATCCCCTTCTCTACTGCTTTCAAATCAGCTGAAACAATGCCCCAGATGCCTGGAAAATGCATATAAAGGGCTCTAATTTTCAATTCTAGATAAGATCTGTAGCCAAATTCACAACTAACCCACCCAAGA
>BSAI01000108.1:43633088-43684753 GCA_036245035.1 Adrianichthys oophorus
AAACAAGTAAGGGGGGATTTGCCCCCCATTTAACAATGTGAATTTCAGGCCCTGCTGATACTGATAAATTATAGGTTCATGATGTCCCAACGGTGTTCAAAACGAAATAAGAAGTTGTCCAACACCACAGTCAACAGGTTCTCCTGCTATGGGTCTGCCTGGTTCCAGCTGCTCCTCCTGCCAACCTGTGATGCAGCGGTCATCCACAGCGTGGAGGGTGTTGCGCATCGTCAGGTTAATTTCCTCCCTGCTCTCTGGGCTGTTCAGTCCGCTCTCATGCAGCCTGGCTCACTGCAGCTCTGGACTGAAACAGCATGTGCCCAGAGAAGGTAGGAACTCTTCTTTTGCTTTTATTAGCTCTCCTTATTCTATGTTTTCACCCACTCCACGCTCTGGACGGAGACCTGCGTAACCTTTGGGACATTTCACCTTCAAGACATGGACATCACCACTTGTTCTCCTGTGATGTGATGGTAAACAAGTGTGGGTGTTCATGAGTGGGCTTCTTTTAGCTAGCGGCATTGCTGCCCCTCCCACCCCACCATTCGCCACACAGGTCTGTTTGCATTTGTTATGATGCCTTGGCTCTCAGTTACATAACGCCAGTCTGGCTGTGTCTGGTCTGATGGCAGCCGGTGGTAATTTTAGCCCACTGCGGCTTCTTGTTAGCGTGGGGCCTGCTTTTTTCCTTTCAGCTGATTTGGGGGCAGAGGTCAAACCCCCCCCCCCCCGCAAACCTCCTTCATTTGCACAGCTTTCATTATGTTGTTTTAAATATCACAACAATCGGATCAACACCAAACTTTTAGGGGCGCTGAGACAAGAGTCAGAAATAAGTCCGTCAGTCAGACTTGACTACTTTCACAGTTTCTCTAGAACTTGTTTGTAATATGATACATGTTAGTCACATTAGAAGTGTTACCGTATTCACAATAAGGTTCGACGCCGCTACACGTTAGCTGCGTTAGCATATTTACAATGGGGATGTCCCGATCCAATCACATGATAGGAAATCAGACCCAATGATCGAAATCAGATGTTGCCTCCCGATCAGCGATCAGTAACCGGACATTTATGTTTGTAATTATTTTGATCAGCACTGTGTATTTCAAGCTTATTATTTAAAATAAATGTCCTAGTAGAAGTCTGCATATCACAAACGGATCACGACATTTCACTGCCGTAAAGCGCAGAGGGATAGAGCAGCAGTTTGAGGCACAAAAAATCAGTTCAGTAAAGTTAGCAAGATATTAAAAAACCCAGACTTTGGGGCTCAAAAACTCTTTAATAAACATTTAAAACTGACAGCAAGTGTCTCTTGCTTTTTGTCTTAGGCATTTAGCAGAAAAAGATCAGATTTTTTTTTTCTTTCTAAGGAGAATGGTGCTCTCCTGCTTCCAACAGCGAGATAGCTGGAGAGTGCAGGCCCTTAGAAAAGGGAATTTAAAAAATAAAATAAATTCATAATCTCTCTAAAACAACCAAGACTAAGAAATGGTTGCATTGATTTGAGCTTGTTATGTCATGGAAACTCTTCACATTCATGCTACAATAAAGGCATTGGTTGCTTGCCTTTAATGTTTTATAGAGATTTTATTTAATTTTTTTTTATTGAGGCAGAGATACGTTTTCTTCTTTCTGTCCACTTTCATTTTCACCCAAAAACCATTGGAGTTGTTAGATACAAACCAAAACTTAGCAGCTTTTCCAGCCTGATGACGCGTTTTCTTTTTTCGTTTCCACAAAGCAGACATGTTTATGAGCTCACACCTGAAGCAGACAGAAAGCATGGCTTTGGGCAAAGTTAACTTGTGAAAGCTGTTTGTCAGTCTGGATTAGTTATTAATGGTTTCCACAGCATCTACTGACAGGGAAAGTGGGTCATTATGCCACACACAAACTAACGCACAGCTAAGGGGCACATCTGATTTTTACCCCCTCGCTGGCAGGCCCACGAACCATGACTCAGGCTGCTACTGCGCAAAGGAATAGAAAGATGCATTGTGTCATGGATCACTCAACCCACAACCAGATACAGCAACCCCCACCCCCACCCCCCCACCCCACATTTATTTTGTGTGTGCTATGAAAATGAGATCAATAAATAAAAGATATGATCACATCTGATCACAAATGTTCTAAAGACACTAAAGCTACAGTCACCAAACTTTGTTACATGACTAATTATTGCCTTACTGTTGTACTACAACAAAGATTTTAGGAGAAAAGTACGTATGTTTAAGAAGTTTTCATGTAAACACGGATCATAATCAATCTGAAATAGTTCAAATTAACTTAACAGCCAACTTGCAAACTTTCTCACATGACTAATTATCACTTATTTTCACTATTTAATAGTTAATTCTTTTCTCTTTCTTTCTCTCTTTTTTTAAAGTTTTACAAAAGTATCAGCATCACGATTAAATGATCTCGGAATTGGATTGGAGACAACAAAATTGGATTGGGACATCCCTAATTTACAATACCTGTAACTTTTAACATTGTTAGTTGCATGTAGAAAAACAAACACAGTTAGACATCGCTTCACGTTAGCCACGCTGACGTATTCACAATCAAATCTAACTTTATTTGCAACACGTAAAAATAACAGACTAACATTTTGATAGTAAACACAACCAGAATTAATCCAGATATATGGCGCCACTGATCATAAGGCACACCGTCATTTTTTTTAAAAAAAGTAATGCTTTAAGTTCTCATCATAGTGCATAAAACAAAGTCAAAGCATGACTCTGGAGTAAACCCCTGCACATGAATCAGTATTTACAAGTCAACCTGTGTTCCCTGCAGTGTTTGTGAGGGAAGTGCAGCTTTATGCCAGCCTGTGGGTGGACTGCTGGAAGCATCGGAGTGCAGGCGTCTCCAGGCATCCAGGAGCACCTATTGTTTCTGATACGCCTCTGCTGCTGATGAGCAGGAGAAATGTTTTGTCACCTCAGGACCTTTCACAATCATTTCAATAAATATTGGACATTTCTGAACAGGCCAACGTCCTGCTCTGTAATTACTGTTCTTGTAGATGCTTCTAAAGAAACTTCCAGAAACTCTCTTTTCAGAACTTTCCACCAGCTGCTGGTCTGAAAGGACTGCAGATAATGGAGACAACAGGGATTCACAGAGAGCACACATG
The DNA here is from genome assembly GCA_036245035.1 of Adrianichthys oophorus. Lineage (NCBI taxonomy): Eukaryota > Metazoa > Chordata > Actinopteri > Beloniformes > Adrianichthyidae > Adrianichthys > Adrianichthys oophorus. Next base: position 43,636,240 of record BSAI01000108.1, read on the forward strand.
TCACTGCTGTGGATGAGTCTGGGTGTTTCTGCTGCACAGTGCTGACCCAGTCATTCCACCCAGCAAATCTAATTTTAACACAGAATCAACACTTCCCCTCTACTTGTGCCAAATATGGGCTCATTGGGGAGTCTTTCTACTAAACTCTGCCATCTGGAGAGCCAGTTTGTGTCTTCTGACTTTAAAAAAACAGAATGGCTCACATATAGATGCAGATTTTGGCAGTGTGATCAGTGTCTCTTTATGAAACTTCAGCCGTTTGGTGCCTTTGTGTTTGTTTGGCCGTCTCCCAGTGTCTACTAAGGGAAGGGAAATGGATCACTGTTTCTTTTGGGTGCCATAAACCACCTCTTTGTACTTTTAACTGGCAGCTTGTTAGTTATATGATTGTGTTGAAAAAGGGAAAATCAGGAAACCATTGTGCAGCGAGATCATGCCTTGAGCCTTGCTTCTGCAGATGCAAGCAGTTCACCATGGTGTCCTCTAGCTCTTTAAGTCTGATATTTTTCCAAAAAAATGTGATGGACCTCGGTCAGGTCTGTGCTATCTGCTGGCTAAACAAACAGACATCAGTCAGTGTGGGCTCATGACCTTGATCCAGTAGAGGCAGTAATTTCAGAGCAGTCAGTATTCTGAATTCTCAACGTAGAGTTTCACGATTTCTTTCCATTAAATATTGATGATTCATTATGAATTTCCTGTCCAGAGTGAACATGGTGAGTAATTTATATCGTTTTTATGCAACTTAAAAACAAACGCATTCATGGATTGTTCCATTGATCAATGATGAAATAAGTTAAGTGAGAATCAGTTTGATTGATCTATTTTTTTGACTGATCTATTATCTAGAAAACATGTTTGCATGTGTTGCAGGAACAAGGTTGTTCTTGTTCAGAATTCATTATTGAATAACTTAACAATTCATGCTAGCACATTCAGTGATTTTTTTTTTTTTTAAAGCCAGCATTTAATCCAGTTTCAGCATCAAACAAATATGTTTAAAACATTTTTTTTCTCCATAAATTTTATTAACATTTCTTACCATCAGGTATCTTGGGTGGAGGCTGACAAAGAGTAGTTTTGATCTAAAATCAATCTAGGGATGCAACAATACTTTTTCTTCACAATTCTGTTCAAGCATCAATTTTTGGGTCACAGTTTTGATCAGTTCAAGAAATGATTTGTGTACTAAAAACTCAGAAACCCAGTTTTAATCTTAAATTATTTTTCATAGGTCCTCTGTTATGAAAGAAAGCTACAAGAAAACAACAAGACGATTTTCATTGGTGTGGGTCTTTAACAAATCAAATGGAGCCTTTTACATATTTGACCAATCGGATTGACCCCTTCACGCCATTAACCAATCGAAAGGAGTCCTTTAAATTTAAATGCCTGCCTCCTATGTAGACGAGGGTCATTTGGAGTATAAAGTTTTGTTGACTTTATTAAAATAAAACAGTTCCAGCAAAGTTGTTTTGCTTTTTATCAATGTCTCACAAGTCATATCACCACAGTATTAATCACCAATATTGTTCATTGCAAGTTTTCCTCGTATCGTGCAGCCTCTAGTATCCCTGCTATAAGTTCATCATTTCCATGTCCTGCAGATTGATTTTTGGGTTAAACAATTTTCCCACAAACTGAGACATTTAAAACCGATTTTTTTCCAGAAGTAATTAGCATGTGCTGCCATTAACTTGCTGTTGCAAGAACAGACAAGGAGGGATACTAACTGAAAAATGTGGACGGATCTTTTTTTTTCTCCTTCAGAAGCACCAGAGCTGTCAATCATTGTAGTTCCTCTGAATGTTGTTCACACCTGCCTCCCAACAACAGGAGCTGAACCAGATTTAAGACCCAATGCTGGGTAAAAAAAAACATGTTTTTCAGCCCACAGACAGACCAGAGTGCCATAATCATCTGAGGTATTACACGATTCACTTGATAAGCTTCCCTCAGCAGCAGCTGTGGGACGGATGGGGGTTTATGGATGAACCCAGCCTGGACAGGCAACCCCGCCTCCCCTCCACACACTACAATGCAATCGCCTTACATGTCTGGATTAAGGGGCTGTGTGTGGCACATTCCTGTGTTAACCCCAGTACCACTGACCCACCCCCAACTACTGCTCACAAACTCATCCCAGCATTTCTCATCCCGTCCTATGATGTGCGTACATGAGCTTTGGGCACGGACACACAATGCACAGCTCCATGTCTCGCACAGAGCACCTGTATTGCTGCTGCTTAGCAGATTTGAACATCGATTTGATGTTTTCTTGAAATTGAAAACAAACAAACCAGACGTTAATTTCTTTATTAAAGGTTCCTACTCTGTTAGATCCAGAGGCTTACGACCCCTTCTCTTTGTTGTTGCTTTCCTCTGACTGATTCTCCTTCTTTTTGTTTCTGGCATCAAACCTGCGGCGCTCACTGAAAGGCACGTCATCTGGTTTCCTTTGAGTGTGTGGTTTTGTAGCTGCACTTTGGCATGAACCAGACCCCCTCTGCTTACGGCCAATAGAGAGGCTTGTTGTTGATCTGCCAGCAAATCTCCAGGTTTTGAAAGGAGAAGGGGGTGCTTGAAAGCATATTCAAATCAGGCAGCTGCCTCAAATCTGAAGGAGCTGCTCTGCTTTGGGTGCTTTTACTGCACTTCTGCAAAATAATGATGCCAAAGGATAGATGTGCAGTTTGAGTTAGAACCGAGAACGTGGGGTCATGGGAGGCACTGCATCACCTGTCATCATAAAGTGGATACTAATAATAATAAAAAAAAGTGTAATCTAATTCATGCTATAAATGCAATTTATTTGAGTGATTCTAATTATTGTAATCATTTTTATCCTCAGAATTGCTGTATTTTTGCGTATTTCCTGTTCAATTAAGGCCCATTTTACGAGGTGAGGCACCACAGAGCTCTGCCTCACGGCAAATTGCACAATCCCATTCAAACTAGGTTGATTGCTATCCTTTAACTTACTCATTTCGTGCTAATGCTGTAATGTTTCATTAAGATTTTTTTATATATTGTAGACATTTTTAGTTCATGTCCTCACTTTTCATGTAATTGGTAATGCATTTCCTGTTAGTCTATTCTTTATTAAGAGTTTGGATCTGACATAAAGCTGCACAAGAAAGACAGGCAGTAGCTCTGCCTCAACATAGAGGGCGCTCATGAGCTAAAGTTTGTTCTTCAGTGGTTGCTTATAAAGGGAAATACCGATAGGTTTCAATTATTTTGTTTTCCTGGAATTGGCTGCAGAAATGGAGGATGCTCCACTGTTACAAAATGTCTCAAAGTTGGACTTTGAATTAAAATGTGAATAAACACTGCATGACCAATGCGGACTAACACTTCTTCATTGAGACTGAGAGACTTCTGAATCTAAAACAAGATAAGGAAGACTTTCATGCTAAAGTCAGAGATTTTTGTCCAGAAGGAGAGACAAATTGTCATTTTTTTACAAGGTTAGATCATTGTGCAGCTTCCTTCTCCGTGTGTGTGTGTTGCTCTGTGTGTGTGAAAGGGCGTGCGCCCAACCTGTGTATGTTGTAGCATTCATTTTGTTGTTTTTTTGGGGAGTCACACTGAACCACTCTACATTTTACATTCTTCCTAGGCCTAATGTGAACCTGCTGTTTATAAAAACAATGCTGATGTGAGATTTGAAACACAATCAGTAGTTGGCAAACACATCGGGTTCAGATGTTTGTAAATCTAAATGTGTCAGAGTCAGTGTCTCACTGCATGTCACTGGTTAGAACACGTTTAGAAAAACCTCATTGGTGGATCATTATTATTAATAAAGCACAGTCTTAAGCTGTTTTGTTAGACTATAGTGATATTGTATCTGGTCCTAACATTTGTTGAATAAAACATTGGATATAAACACAACGACCCACTTTAGGACCGGTTTTAGTTGTTGGACAGATGGCCAGTAGGGGTTTACAGTTGATTCAGTGGCTAAAGTGAATATAGAACAAGCTCGAATCATCACCACTGAACAATTATGGCCAAGCTCTCCGCACGGGTCTCATCTGGTCCTCAATGGAGAAAATTGCAGTCACTGTTTGATTTGATCAGGATTCCAAGAGCAACTATTATGTCGATCTGACCATGTATTTCAAAATAAGAGGCATATCTACGGTGTTATTGCTTACATTGGAACAGATGTGACTGAATGCAAGTTCATATGGTTCATAAGAACAGTTTTGATTAAAATTGTATTTTTGGTGATTTTTCATGTTCTTGTGGCATTTTTCTGATAATGGAAGACTTTTATAAAGAAAATGAAGCTTAAAATTGCATTTCTGAGCATTTTTGTTTTCAAATTGTTGTGAATCAGGAGCAGATGGAAAAAAAGAGTATTTGTTATGTAGAAAATGCACTGGGAGGGCCACAAGCTCCCTGCTCTGCTCCATTCTGATGCATCCACTTGTGGACGACTAGATCCACGTACATCTTTGTTTTCTTCGTCCGAGCTGGCATCTGGCTCTAAACCCTATGGAGATCAAAATTCAGTGTTATTCTAGATCAGAACCAAAGTTGAAATGAACACTGTTTTGTTATTTGGACAACCTTGTTTTTTTTTTTTTTTTCTTCCTGTTAATATCAGCTTGATGTAAACGAAGTGAACTGCTGTAGTTTTCTGTGCAAGTCATCATAACACACATAAAATCAGAACTGCTTCTTAACACAGTTCAGAGGATTCTATACATGTAGAGTTTTACTGCTCAAAGCTGCATTAACCTCCCATTTCTAGGCTGACTCAACAAAGGCATTGTTGTTTAACAGTGGAACAAGTCCAGTGTAAATTAAGTCACGTCCTGTGACAATCGATTCTCTTTAATGGGTCACCCCGAGGACGAGTAAAGCCAAATCCTTTTGTTTGAAAATACAGAAGGCTGGAGATTTGTGGATGTCTATGCTGCTTGATTCTTTAGGTTGTAATCTATCAAGTCTGACCAGAAACAGACCGGTTGTAAATGAGGGCAGGTCCAAATCTAGTCTCCAAGAATTTGTCTGTGCGTAAACGAAGAGGTGACATGTGGTCCGGAGGTCACGGTTGGTGGTCACATTGTTTGCGTGACTTTCAAACGAGTGGCTGGCTCGCGATGGAAACAGTGTTTCTAAAGACTCAAGTGTGTGACAGCAGATGACGAGACAGCCCTGTCTGTGGAGGGACTGGACTCAACAATGTCTTTCACATCAGCTGATCCTCACTGGAGCCTTTCTCTGTACAGAGACGAGCGTGGGGTGGGGGGGATTGCTGTATCTGGTTGTGGGTTGAGTGATCCATGACACAATGCATCTTTCTATTCCTTTGCGCAGTAGCAGCCTGAGTCATGGTTCGTGGGCCTGCCAGCGAGGGGGTAAAAATCAGATGTGCCCCTTAGCTGTGCATTAGTTTGTGTGTGGCATAATGACCCACTTTCCCTGTCAGTAGATGCTGTGGAAACCATTAATAACTAATCCAGACTGACAAACAGCTTTCACAAGTTAACTTTGCCCAAAGCCATGCTTTCTGTCTGCTTCAGGTGTGAGCTCATAAACATGTCTGCTTTGTGGAAACGAAAAAAGAAAACACGTCATCAGGCTGGAAAAGCTGCTAAGTTTTGGTTTGTATCTAACAACTCCAAATGCTAGTTTTACTTTGCTTTACTAACAATCAGTCTAGTAGTGATGGACACTGCCATAATTATTCACACCCGCATTCAGTTTGAACGTGTCACTTTTTGTTCAAACCTAAATAAAAGCTGTTTTTTCATTGCCTTTTTACCTTTTTCTTATGCCGCCAATTAAGTAAAAACTTGCCGGAATACATTTATTAGAAGTCAGAAGTTGCTGGCGAATGCTAATCATTTTCTGCAGTGTGAACCATCCTAAAAAAAGTTTAACTTTAAGGAAAAAAACAATCGCATAAAACAAATTAAGGCATGAATTGTAAGAGGCGCCTTACATCTCCTAATAGTAGCCAGTCTCTAATAAACGCAGTCTCTAATTGACTTAGAGCTCTTTAAAGACCCGCTTTGACAAAAATTAGGTTTTTGGTGTTTTTAACATGTACTTGTCGCATTTTTCTGATGACATACTGTATATAAAGAAATTTAAGCTTCAAATTGTGTGTCTGAATATTTCTTTATTTGAGTCATGGTGAATCAGGAGCAGACGAAAAAATTTAGTTTGAAAAAGAGTATATTTGTGACATAGAAAATACTCTACCAGAAAACACAGAAAAAAACTGTACAGCTGGAAATCTCTGGTATTGGTCACCATTTTTGTTGCAGCAGTATTGTTAGGTTGGGGGTGTGAGGGGCTGTAAGCTAACAGTAGAGCATGTAAGAAGAGAACTCTCAGTTATGGATGACAGGAAGTGAGTGCGGGGTTTCTCCAGGCCAACAGTCTCACCACAACTCAAGAGGCGTATTTCTAGTGAATAACTGCAGCTCTGCAGAAACTGTCGTTGAAGACCACACAGGTTTTTGGATTTTGACTTTTAAAAATGGTGTAATCATAATTAAAAGACCAATTTTGAGTGGATCAAAAGGTGATGGGATTATGCATTTCCTATTATAGCTAAACCTCTGCAATAAAAATGTTGTTTTTTTTGGACACACTTCCATTTTGTTTTGAGGTTTCTTTTTGGCTCACCTTTCTGAATTTTCCCCATTTTGCTTTGTGAATCTGAAATCTGCTTGGTGCCAGTCACCAGAACCGGCTTCACCCTCCATACACACCACCCTCTGCTCAGCAGAAGTCTAATCAACAGTGGCTGTGAGAGCAGCATGCAGTGTATGCCAGATGACGTTATCGCCTATGTTACAGGGTCTGCCAGTACAGAAGTTAGCTGGGTAGTCATTGTGTTGTTTTCCACGAGTGTCCTGCTGTGCCACGTGCCGGGCTCAGACACACAACAAGCTGTTCAGTTTGATTTTTTTTTGCCAATAACATCTGCTCATTGTAAAGAAGTGTGAATGCAGCACTTCCACCATAAGAGCTGTTTTTTTTCTGCTGGTCCCTCACACATCCCTCCTTCATCATATGGGGGTTCGTATGTTTTCTCTATGATGAAGTTTTTAAGTTGGGAACACCTCGTTTGTTCTTGGGTGTTTGTCGTAGCTTTTCACACAAAAAGACTAAGTTTCTGAACTTCCAAAGGGGTTTCTTCAGAAACCCCTGTCTTACCACTGACGAGATCTAATGTAAAATGACATGAAGATTTTAAACAGAGCTGGAAAACACTGCCAAAATTACAGTTGTTTCATTCTCAAATTCACGATGCAATTCAGTATCATTTTAATTTCAAACTGACAATGAAAACTGAACAAAGATGTATCTCTCATTATTAAATTATAAATTATTTCAGTAAAAACAGATGTAAAGCTATTTTTGCCCGAAAAGACTCAATCATAATTTGAAAGGAAATAGATTTTAATAAATTAATCATTTTTAAACAAACTTCAATAAATAATTTTAATATTCACTTTATTGCAATGCAGTTTAAACTTTCACACCACATTGTAATTTTTTTAAATGACTTTCTATTTCTTTACATAGAACGCTGATGTGTTTCAGATATTATATCACTAAATCAAAATGTTGTGGTTGATTCAGTCATTCTGTCGACACACCCAAAGTTGTGAGCGCAGCTGTAGGCTGAAGATGCGTGGAGACACGTTGGACTGTCGGTTGCTAGTAGCTGTGGCCTGATAAAGGGTTGCGCTCTCTCAAGCTTTGGTCACTCTGTGAAGTGCACGTCTGCCAGCGCTCACACCTTCTCACAAAGGCTGAGGTTGGGATGTGTGCAAGTGAGTCACTGGAAGCTGCAGGGTTGGCCTTATCTGGGTTGCGTTCTGGAGAGGGTGATGAGTGATTTTGGAAGAAATCAGCTACAAGAGTGAAAACACACACTTGCACACTTCCTGACTCACACCACATCCACATCGGTCATTATTTTGGCTGCGCTGAAAACTGAATCGCTGCTGTTAGACAGAAGTGCAGCTCGCTCTGTCTTTGATTTGGTTCTGACTTGATTCGTTGTGGTAACGCATTGATGTGGCATAACCTGTGTGCTTCCACTCTGTTCTCTCTTTAAGTCATAATTTGAGCTCCAGCAGAAACTCTTTTATCTCTTTTATCTCTTGTATCTCTGTTTATCTCTTGTTTCTGTAAAGAAACAAAGCAGAAAACGTTGGGCTGCTGAGACAATACTGTCCACATATTCATCCCCAATTTCAAACTGATATTTTGAATAAAATTTAATTTAATAAAAAAATAATAATAATAATAATACATTTAAATTTAATTTAACTGCCGCATTTTCCGCACTATGGATTATAAGGTGCACTGTCAATAAATGGTCTATTTTTAAAATGATGTCATATATAAAGCGGCCTGAACTATAAGGCATCTCAAGTGAGACCGAAGAGTCAGAGATAAGTCTGTCAGTCAGTCAGGTTTCATTAACTGTGTTCACAGTAACTCTAGAACTTGTTTGCAAACCGCTACACGTTAGCCTTCTTAGCATGTTCACGATACCTGTAACTCCCAATCTTGCTACATACAAAGAAACAAAAAACAGACTGATAAAGCTAAAACAAACATCATGTTGACTCCCAGCTTTATTAGTAACAAATATAAAAAAAACACACACACACTCTGACACGCTACACGTTAGCACATTAGTGTAACCACAATACCTGTAACTCCCAGCCATCTTAGCATGTCATAAGAAAGCAGATTGATACAGCTAAAACAAACGTTACAGGAATTACGCTAACTGTCACCGTTGTTAGTAACACATAAGAAAACACAGTCCAGCACGGCTATTTGTAGTAATACCCAAACTTGTTTGCAACTCGTGCAAACAACAGACAAACATTTTGACGGGGCGCCGCGTACCTCTCAAAATGACTTTGACACTAATAAACACAACCAGAATTAACCCATATATAGGGCGCTCTGGATTATCAGGCACAGTTTTTATTTATTCATTTTTAAGTAAGGCTTTCAAGTGCACCATATAGAGGGAAAATACTGTACAATGAAAAGTTCAGGGTTTTCCAATTAATTTTCCTGTGTCATTTCACTGTTGTTCACCAAACAGTCAGTTTTGCTCTATAGTTTGCTTTGGGCAACTGCTGAACATTGTGTTCAAACCACACCTGATCAACCACGTATTTATCTATTTTTATTCTTCATTATACCTTTACTCTTTAAGCTGCAAACTGTTTATAGTTTGCCTTGTGCAGAAAGCTAAAGCTGTTAAGTGTATGAAGGAGGGATGTTCCTTTTCATTTATTTCTTTACAATCAGTGTTGGTGTGAATCTGTGTTACTCTGCAGTCATTCCCAGGTGTCACCTTCACACTAAAGAATTTCCCTCCCCAGTAATGACTGCAGCACCAACACGCTAGTTTAGCCTTACCGTCACCTAGATTATCGCTGCTGAACCTGTGACGCTCGCTGGAAAAAAAAGCTTACAATCTGAGCACTAGCAATCAAGGAAGATGACCCTTCTAATCTGGCTTCATCCTCAACTGACTGGTCTTCATTGACGAGCTGCAAAAAACCTTAGGGGGCGGGAGGAGCTACCTACGAAGGACGCACAATCCAATCAATGGAGTTTGACGATCTGAAGACTTCCGCTTGTTGTGAGAGACACGTAATGTGTTTATTTAGCTTTTTTTTTTTTGGCGGTGTGTTAGATTTCTCTGCATCTGCCCCCAATAGTGGAGCGTGTGAACCCAGAGCCCTAATGACCACTGGATCAAGAACCCTGACCTTTTTAAAGCCATAAGGCAAAGCCACCCATCAAGATTCTCTGTCCGTCTCCACCTTCATCTGCTCCTTTGTTTTCTCCCACTCTTCATCCTTCTCTTCCCACTGCTCCTGTGAAAGGCTCAGGTCATTCAGCCAATGAGTGCTCCCATTTAAAGCTGTAAATAGATCTATTAAGATCCTTTAATCTGTCACTCCAGCCTGTTCTGGTGGCTGCAGTCTGCAAGAAAGTTCAAGCTGCCATTCTCCTCTTCTGTCATTTGCTTGGGTCACACCTAAACCCTTTTCTCCATTCGAACTGTGTGCAGATTTACTGGACCATGTTTTCTTATCTGAGGAGCCCCCACTATATTGTGAGTATCTGCCAAACTGTTTTTTCACTTGAAGGCTCATTCAGGGAAGAGGCTTAAACTACTTTGGTCGCGGCAAAAGTGGAGCAGGTGTTAGTGGGTCGTGGCTCTTGAAACGTCTTGAAATACCATCAGCAGAAAAACACTTTAGGTTTGTTTTAAATGCAACTTTTTGTCCAATTATGTGATGAATGTTCTGGTTGTTTATTTAACTATTAGTTTGAAATATGTTTAATTCTAATTCTAACACTTTCTGTGTGCCAATTCCTGTTATCTTTTTAAGATCAAACCAGCATGAGATGTTCTGAGATGGATAGTTTTTGGCACAAGTGTTGGGTTGTAGATAAACTGCATTCAAATACTTTTTCTCAGAAACTAAAGTATTCATAAAGAAATTAATAATAGTTTTTGTTGAAATGGCCAGGATAATTTAGGAGACACTTAAACTTACACTTAAAAAATTATCTTTACACAGCTGTTACTGCGTGGTTTTGAAAAAAAAAATAGTTGAGTTTGAGAAGTTTTTTCCAATTATTGCAATTTTCAAATTCCATCAGTAAAGGAGAATGCATAACGTCATAAGTGTCAGCTCAATGACTTTACAGATGTGTGTGCAAGTCACATAAAAACAAGACATTTGGCACTTTTGACGTCTAAGTGATGTCTTCTTCCATCTGTTGCTGTCAAAACATGCAACCAAACGAACGGCAGCTGTTGTCTTTCTTCCAGGTTTTGATTTTGACAGAGGAAACACAATGACAACATGATCGATAACAGAACACTTAAACTACTTTAACTTGAGTCAGTCTTGAGTCTTTTGAGCCCCTTGATCAGATTCCTTTATCTTCTGTGATTGCTCAGTGTCAATCCCATCTTTAATAAGGGGGCCAAAGTGTATGCTGTGATTTCTTCAACGCTTTCTTGTAATTTTTTCTTTATGCATGAATGAAAGTTCACATCACCGCATGCCCCTTTATCTTCCTCTATTCTTGCAGCTTTTCAACATAGAAATGATCATTTATGTAAAGACAGAGATAGTATATGTAGTGTTTCCAACAGTTATTGAGCAATGAACACAGAACCACAGGTCTTTACAGTTCATGTCTGTGTTGTTGCCGTAATATGATGTGTTGATGGGGCGTCAAAAGATGTGCGGTCTGGTTGGGATTATACATTTAATCCACTCTGCTCAGGTCTGGTTGAATTCACCTTTCTTGATATCTAAACGGTAGGTCAATATTTCCATTTTAACTATACCATCATCATTACTACATCATTTTATACCATAATACCAATTCTCCTACCAGATAGTAGGACGCCAAAGGTTTATCCACTTTTTAGTTTTTACTAGCACCTAATAATACCTAGACTGAGTTCTGGTTGATTTGAGCCTCAATGTACACCAAAATATACATCACATAAAGGTCAGCAATAAGTCTAAATGTGGCAGCTGTTGTTAACCCTACAATAAATAATAATAATTCAATAAAAATGTCGCCTCTTTTAATCTTGTATGAAGCATACAGTTTACAGTTTTTTGTTTTTTTTTTAAATGCTTTTGTTTTACTGCAATGCTGCAGTTGATTTTGCTAGTTCACAGATGGATGAGCAGGATCAGGAACGCTGCATTGGGTGGGTGCAGGTTAGGATGTTGGTTGTTCCAAACATGCAGACCAGATTGAGAGGCTCTGACCTTTCTGCAGGGCTGATGCAGTTACTCCGGGTTTTGAAGAGGACACACAGTGTCAGTCTAGACGGCTGACATTGTTAGATGTGGCATCGCCCTCAGGCTGTCTGCATGCAGTCCTGTTGGATAGACTCATAGGTGATTGCTTCCTGCATGAAAGCTTTTCTTTTAGTCAGAGATGCACCTGCTGTTCCCTGACGATGTACTAACTCTCAATCATTCTTTAACAATGAAATCAGTGTTGGTTAAACATCCTCTTCTCTACGGTAACATCAGCTTTCACATCTACCTCCATTATTCCTCTTTCTTTCTTTGTCAGTTTCCTCCGTATTAGTCAGATGAACCCATGTGACACTTAACACCTTTTTCCTCCTTTCTTCACCTCTCCTCATCCTCCTCCTGTTTTCATCTGACTCACTGACTGACCATTGTCTCCTTCTGTACCAAAAGCCATTGTGTTGCTATGCGTTTCTACACTTCATGCTGCATCGCATCAATGGACCTCGAAGCCACTACCACCACAGCACCCCCACCACAAACACAGATGGTGCTTCCCAGGCTCAGATGGGAGGTGGAGATACTCCACGACCTGCACAGATGTCTGATTTTATTGCTCATTAGTGCTCAGGCACCAACCTAGAAAACCCGATTACCATTCGTCCCCACAGCTATCTTGTCTCTGTATAACAATACGCCTGTTTCATTGGTTGACTGGTTTTCTGGCTGTTTGGCTTCATGCTCAAATCTGTTTATATTTCCTCAAGAAATGTTGTAAAGCTGTTTACCTTTCTTTTAAAACCAGGTAAACAGAAACATTAGAGGTGTTATCATGTTTGAATGCATTTCTTTATAACAAAACTTCATTTATAATGTGATCTTTTTTTTTTCTTAAGCAGCCTCTGACTTTACCCTCTTAATTCTCATTAAGGAAGAACGCATGTTAATTTTTCACCACTCGTTGCCAAAAATACTAAAGTTCAGTCTGTTGCTGAAGGGAAAGAGAAGCTGAACATTTTTGTGAGGCTTTGAATCAGTGTCAGCGTCTAACTTGCACGACTTTGCAGGCCCTGAGAGAGTTGATGAAATATTGGTCATAAGAACTGGGGTATGTTTTTTAAGTTTTATAACTCTTGTGAGATTTCTGCAAAAAGCTGTGCTGCTGCTGAAGGGAAGGTAAAGGAAGTGCTGCAAGATTTGTGGGGAACCTAAATCAGGAAAGGAATGTGTGTTCCTAGTTTTGGAAAATGACACGCAGTAGTGTTTTTATTGATGCAGAAATGAGGAATTAGTGCTTCTGTTTGCTGATTTTCACTTAATTTTAAGGTCAGGGGCAAAGTAAAAGCAACATGTTTTTTTTTAAGCCCTATACATTTAAATTTGATTTTTTTTTTAAAGCTTATGAAACACTACAGCCAAGGTCCATGTTTGTAGCTACTGGGTCATCTGTGCTCTTGTACAACAGCAAAAGGCTGCAAGAAGTGACCCTCATTTCTGGATTAGGATTTGTTGAAAGAACACAACAGATACTCAGCAGAGGGCAGTTTTCCACAGGTGTATCATCTGCGGCAAACACATCCTGGTTCCACCGTTCTGTATGTTCTGATTCAGTTCAAGCTTGGGTTCTACCTGGAGCGTTTCAGAATCAATCAACTCAGAAATGCATGCCGGTTTACCAAAAAGGTTTTCAGATGTGGAGACCTTCTTCCTCAGTTCTATTGTTTTAGATTACAATATTTCCTCTGATGGATCCAAGTAAAAAAATAGAAATGTCTTAGTCTGTATGCTAGTCTGTTAGGCATCTGTATGGGTCAATTATCAGAATAAGGTTAAAATAGTTTGCCTTCAAAAGGAAAATCCTGACTAAATTCAGTTCAATAACATGGAACATATTTAATTCTAAAGTTTGTAAATACCTACATTTTCTACGGTTGTTTGCTGTTTTTTCTTGCATTTTTGTGCAGCATCTGGAAATGACCTGAGTTCTGAATTGATGTTTTAATAACAGACTTTAATTCAAGTTAAATTTTTGTTTAGAACGGTAATACCTTTTTTTTTTATTTTAAAAAGAGTCGCGACTTGTCCTTTTGCTGTCCAGGTGCAGACTGAAATTGAGTGCTGTAAAAGTCAGTGAAGACTTAAGTGTCAGCCTGCTCTTGATTAATGCACACGTCTGTTACTTTACCTGCAGGTACCCACTGGAGATGCAATCATGTTTTTGTTTTGATACATAATTTGTTTATTACAAAACTAACAAAAAAGGAAAAATTCACAAAAGTCCTTTTTTTAAATTTTCTTATAAGCGAGTAACACGATAACCCTTCCAGTTTGCTTGTACTGACCCAGGTGTAACAAAATCAAACCATAAACACTAAATCCTTCTTTAATTTAACACAATGGTTCGACACTTTCAATGTTATTATACTGGTATGCAGTTTTCGATCGAGATCCCTGGTACCTACTGTTTTGTAGCGATGAAGTGATGGTTCTGATGAGATCCAGTCATGTTCACTGTATTGTTAGTCAGAACCTCCCTCAGTCTTCTTCCAAAATGTCATTTCTTTATTGTAAATTGAACATAGACTTTTGGCAGCCGACCTAAACGTGATGAGATCATTATGGACATCAGCAGATTCTGTGTTTTTACAAGAACATATGTCATATCTTTTTGGGCACTTTGCCACCTTGTTGTCTCCAATCTGCCTCCTCCTCCTCAGCAGGAACGACCATTTGTGAGCCTCTGTTCACAACAGGTGCCTCAGCCTTTATTATTGTCTCCCAGCAGATACTGTGGACCATCTGCGTTTTGACCTCATAATTATTCTGAGCAGAAATCATGGACACGTCACGCGTGTGCTGAGATGTAGACTGAAGGTCGACGTTTTGCAGATGATCTGTGCAAAGCGTCTAGAAGTTTTTCACCAAAGAAATGTCTCAAGGAACATGCTAAAAACACCATTTTCATTGGAGTGGATCTTTAGTTTGCTTTAGCTGGTTGTTGGAGCTCGTTCACATACAGAAAAATAGCATTAATTTCACTGAAAGCGATGTCTGGTAAACTGAAGGCTCCTTGAACACTTGTTCAGACTAGAGATGGACCGATAATCGGCATCATTGTGCTTTATGCACAAACCCTCATCATGGAAAACACACGAAGGAATGCATATGATTTAGCTTTTAAGTTAAAGGCAATCGATCTGTCGGTCAAAGAAGTAAACAGAGCTACTGCATGCATTTATTTTGAGATCCGAATATTTGGATCCTCAGATTCAGTTTGCATTTACTAGAGATAATGATGAGCCTGAGAACTCCTGCTCTTTTTGTTTTTAAAAACAACGTTAAATTATTTCAGTTATATTGAAATTTTATTTTATTTATTGTGAAAAAAATCCAGGGAGTTTTTATTTAACTTTACAAGAGGTGCTTGTGAGCCTGAGAACTCCCTGTATTTTTGTTGTGTTTGCACTTAAAACAAAGACAAGTCATTGTAGTTGTATTTCAATTTTACTGTATTTTCTGTGGAAAAATGTCAGAGAGCTATTTATTTAACCTTTTATTAAACCTTATACGAGATGCTTCTGAGTCTAGGAAATTCATGCACTTCTGGAGCTATTATTTTCTATTTGTGTGAATAATAAACATGCTTTAGGCATTTTAATGAAGTTCAATGTTTGCATTATTCAATTTTTTACGCCAATTTTTACACTTTTACTTTTTTTTTTACTGCATCGGTTATCGACCTCCTCTAACTACTAATAATCAGTATCTGTAACAGTCCTGAAAAACCCATATCGGTCGATCTCTAGTTCAGACAATAGTCACACTCTTTGAACTTTTTGGTCGATGTAGTAGAAACCTGATGCGTTAACCTTCACCTCTACTTGCACAGCCACAGAACTGATTAGGACTATCTGAAGACCGCATAAAGTAAGGAGCAGTGTGTTCATGCAGCAGGGCAGTTTCAAGGTTTCTGGTTGTTCTGCTGCAGACCTCAGTTTGTCTGTTCAGGATATCAGAGGCATAAGCACCTGGTGACATCACCAAACCCCAGAGCTGAACCATTGGTGTGTCTGCAAAAATGTCCTGCTTCTACATGTCGGAGAACACGTGACACACGGATAAGGAATCGTTTGGACATGGTTTATAGATGTCACCTGAAGTGGGAAGAATGAATGTGTGTCTTTTTGTTCAAAACAAGGAGGAGTTTCTTTGCAAATATGTTGATAATGTGTAGATGCAACACTGGCTGACTGTCAGCAGAACTCAGTACAAACAGCTGATAGCAGGCCTGCTGTGTGCAGATTTAAAAGCAAACCTTTATGAGCGCTATGCTAAAAAGAATGGAATGGAATGCAGGAACTGAAGTTTTATCAGCCAACATCGTTGAAAATTTTAAGCTAAATGGTTCAGGTTTAACGGAATGAGGAAAATACGAAAAGAAGAGTTATTCCCTCTGCTTGTTTTTGCTGGCTGGCTGTTTTAACTGACTGGTGCTTCAATTCAGGCTCATTATCGCGTTCCATCAAAACTGGGGAGACACCTGAACAGGAGGAAAAAGTTTAAAAAATATATTTATCGCTCTGAAACAACAGCTTTAGATTTTAAAGGCTGAAGGTGAGGCTCTTTTGGAATGTTTGGGAATTTCTCTCCACCAGTTTGCAAATAAACAGAGCAGATTATCAGAGAAAAGGAAGGGAATATTCATTAGCTGCTGTAAACCATATCCTGCTGCCTCAAAGAGCTGGACCCTGTTGACGGATTCACAAGCCTCAGAGTAGAACATGTTAATACATGTTTTCATCAGAGAGGGGCTGTCATACTTTTTTATTTTAAACACATTCTTGATTATATAACATTCACTAAACTTTGTAGAATTGTTTCTGGATTGTAATTGATGCATCTTCTGCTTGATTACCCCTTCCCACTACACCCCATTGCTCATTCACCTAGAAACTGTCTGATTCTTCCAGTTTTATTCCCACATGTCCTTATTAGCGCTTTTTGGCCATGTACTTGCAACAGGAAGTGTTTTTTATGACCAAATAAAATTGGTTTTGAATGGAAACGTGAAAGGGAAATCAGTATTAAAACTGTGAATTGACATTGACTGGACTCAGCATTTTGGCAGCATCACTCATCTCTAGTTTTGTGCTCAAAATTAACTTTTTCAATGCATGAAATTAAACTTTTAATGGTTTTTAACAATTATTCAGACATTCTGCAAAACAATAAAAAAATCTGGAGTTTTCCAGCCTCAGCATTCCCAGCTCCACTGCCCAGTTCTTTGGTTTTTCCGCCTCCACATGCCAGCAACTCAGCATCCAGAGACGGCTGTTTGTGTAATTAGCTTGAACCAGTCAGACTGAGGGTATTGAAGCAGGATTAGTCATTAACTGGAAGCTTAGCTGCCAGCTACAGATGAATGCGAAGCCTTCGCTTTAGCCCCGTGCACCCCGACACCATGGCGTGAACAGAAAATATGGAAAATTATAAAGGCCGGCTATACGTCTTCAAACACAGGCGTCCGCTCTGTTAACAGCCAAAAGATAAACGTCCAGCTGCTGCTTTTATTCACACAGAAAAATAACGGAAACTCTTAGTCTGTTAACATTCATCAGTCTCAGAATGTAACATGTAATGCAGAGTGTTGCTGGCACTTTGCAGACCTTTTGCTTATGTTGGCTCTTCACTGTTATCAGACAGAGTTACAGAGTTACTGTAACAAAGCATTTTAAAGAGTTTTGGGAAATACAGTTCCATTAACGAAATCGTGTGCCTCATCATTATTTTTTACCCTTCAGCCCTCTTTGCAGCTAAGCGGGATAAATGGATGCTGTCAGGGCGCTGGCAGCTTGTCTGGCTCCTGCAGCCAGGTTTCATTCATCAGAGCCCTTCCCCATCTGGTTGTTCTCTCTGGAGTCATCGCAGAATCCATCACATCCATTCCGTCTTGTGTTGTTGGACGGCAGTGTGGGTGAAGCTGCAGCGGGCCTCTGTCTTCCATGCTGGGATGTTTGTCTCTTGGTGAAGAAGCACGGATTCATTCCTGCAGCTTTGGGTTAAACTCTGTGAGGCTTTAATGCTGGAAGGCTATAAAATCTGCACTTCTGACCGATGGCAGTGCTGTGCTGACAGAATTGAGGGAGGAAGCTTTCCAGTTTTCCTCAGACAGATGATTTAAAGATCGTTTTGACTCTCCTTTGTGCTGAATCTTATATCTGCTGATAGATTCAGGTAAAAATATGTACATCATAAGTTTCAAAAGGTTACACACAGACTAGTCAACTAACAAACAGGGAGTCTCATCAGCCATATCAGTTTCCCAAGTATGCCTGAAAAAGTAAATGCATCAGTTTTTAAGCTAAAAATAGGAGAAAATATTTCTAGGGGGACATCGCTCATGGTTACGACTCCTGGGTCAGGCTTTGAAAACCTTTTGATCAACCCGAAAACACAAACAAGATGATGATCTGATTGATTCAGATTAAGCATTTTACAGACAAAAGTATTTTAATAAATGGAATTTATAACCGGATTGCACTGTGGTATAGTGGGTAGCCCTCCTGCCTCACAGGGAGAAGGCCCTGGTTCAAACCCTGGCTTGGTCTGGAGTTTGTATGTTCTGTGCATGCGTGGGTTTTCTCCGGGCACCAAAACATGCTTCATAGGTTCATTGGTTACTTTATATTGTCCTTTGGTCTGAATGTGTGAGTGTGTGGCCTGCAGCAGAGTGGCGACCTGTCCAGTCTTGTTTACCAACAGTAGCTGACACACAGACTCTGACGACCCCGAAAGGGACACAGCAAGTTAAGAAAATTATGTTCAAGTTAAAATGATGCTAAAACTTCAAACATTTTGGCATGGGAATAAAGCAATAATTTTTAGCAAAACAAACATGTCAACATTATTAAATGTGTAGTATTGTTTTAAGTTTTTATAGTGTTTATCTCCCTCTCTTGTTTTATATCATCAAATAATGGTAACTTTTTGAAACTGGATTGGATTTTTTTATGCTACTTGCTAATTCTTGTATGGCTGAGTGACTGCAGATGAAAATTTAGCTCTGAGGGCTGTAGTCTGGTACAAAGCATCTTTTCTTTGGTTAATGCTCCTGTACATGGTCCCTGTCAAATAAAGGAAACAAGGAAAGATAGAAAATGGATGGATGGAAATCTACCTTCTGTAGAGACAGTATGAGCATTTGTTGATTATTACTAATAAAGAACATTGTAGGTTAGCTTTATTTATTCATTTTTTAACAGATATGGCATCAAAGTTGCAGTGTGTGCAAACTCTTCTGACCCATGTGCTCCCAAAATGCTAACTGTTATCAGTTTAAATAGAGAAAGTGTTGGTTACCTCGGAGTTCAGGAGATTCAAATATGAAGCTAAAATATTGTCAGGATTTTCACAAAGTAGTGAGCAGCGATCATCGTTTTTCGCATTGTCTTCGGTTCTCAAAGCTTTGTCTTTCCTGTCATTAGAAGGAGACGCACATTAAAGACCCACTTCAATCATCTTTTGATCTATTGTTAAAACATTGGCTCTTTTAGTCTTGATTTTGATGTTTTTAGCCAAATTAAAAAAAAAAAAGTGTGTTGTTTTCAATGACAGAGTTTCTGCAGAGTGGCAGGAGTTGATTAGAAATTCACCACTGAGTTGATGCAGAGCAGTACCTCCCTTCCCCTCCCCATTGCTCAGAACACTCCATTATGTGCTCTTCCAGCAGCTTACAATTTGGGGGTGAAAAAATGAAAGCAAACATCCTTACATCTACTCTTAAAATTGCAACCTGCTACAGCACGTAGGAGTCGATTCTCCATAAACCCTTCACTCCTCCCGCCTGCACAGTTTCTACGTCTACAAACAGCTATTTTTTTCTGCTGATTCACAGCAATTTGAATAAGGAAATACTCAGAAATAGAATTTTAAGTTTCATTTTTTAATATGTCCTCCATCATCAGAAAACTGACACAAGAACATATTAAAAGCACCAAAAAACTCCATTTTCATCTGAGTGGGTCCTGTAACTGTAACTGTAGCCTAAACAGTAACTGCTTTGAACAGTTTTGTTCCATCATTGAAGTTCATCTCACCTACATGCTCGTTCTCACCAGCTGTGAATGTGCTGCAGTCTCCCGAAGTGAAGTAAGACGGAGCATGGCTCCGGCCTCCCCATTCACTCCTGCTCATTAACATTTGATGTGGAGAACCTGGTTGAGGGAGCACTAATGCAGTAAACGCTGTCGGATCATCACGAAGAAGGTATAACATATCAGAAGGATTGTCTGAACGAGTTTCCAGGTTTGTAAAAACATGTAAAACGATGTCAGGCAGATCATATGGGTACAAAAGCTCCACCTCATCCAACAATTGCCGCTTGTTTTCGACACAATCGAAACGTTATATGGCTCCAAAGCCTCTTTTGTCTGCAGTCTCCCAACAGCAGCATTGTCTGTCCGCCCGGTTATTATTCTGCAAGATTCCAGAGCTTTATCAGAGCCGGGGTGTCTTTCCACAGACAGAAGCTGACTTTCTAGTTGAGCGTTATCAGCTCAGGTCTAAAAGGTTAATTACCTCGTGTCAGTGCTGTCAAATCCACTCATCCATGAAATGAACGGAGTAAAACATGCTGACTCACTTCCATTTCAGACTTTCTTAGATTGGCTGCTTTGCTCTCACTCATGTACTGGACTGATGTGTGACTTTTGCCCTGAGCACTCTCCAATGTCTCTGCATTTCTGATAAAAAAAAAACTCCTGCAAATGTCTATTGTCCTGCGATGAGGAAATGTAGGTTAATCTGATCGTACGGGCGCTGCATCATGACGGCCATCGTTGCTGAAGGTGTCTTCAGACCGTGACTGTCAGAAGATGCAGAGAAAAAAGGAGAGGAGGAAGTAGACGGGAGGGGTCAGCAGAGGAAGACAAAAGAACAGAGCGGATCGATGCAGCATCCTCATGGCCTGGCTTCAAAGACGGTCTGGCTTCCTGATTGGCTGAGCGTCTCCATGGTCACAAGTGCAGCTCCATCGGTCACAACGCTACCTCTGCTCTCTCTGGAACCTGCTTACATCTACTTCACAAAAGCACATTAGGCATCGAGGAGAAAGGAAACACTCGAACTTGGAGGACGGACACGACATAACAATTCTTGATCCGTGTGGTGTGCACATAGTTCCTGATTTATGCAAGCCTTTTGTTTAGATTTGCTGGAGCTCTACCATGCTCATCTGTCGATTCATGCAGCGAGGAGGTTCTGCTCAAACAGAACCCGATCATGGTCTGCAGGAATCACCGTAACCGTACAAAAAAACAGATGTTAGAGATAGAAACGATTTGTTGAAAGACCCACTCCAATGAAAATCATGTTCTCTTTGAATTTTTCTATTGATGTAGGAAATATGTTGAGAAAATTAGGCTTAAAAGTGCTTTCCTTTCTTTATTCAAATCATTGTGAATCAAGTGAAAAAATGTCATTTGAAAGAGCTTGTAGGTGTGATGAAGAACCTACAACAGCAGGCCACAAGTTTCCTGCTTCGCCCCATTTGGATGCATCCACTTGTAGACGAATAGATCCATGCACGTCTTTGTTGTTTTCCTTTGAGCTGGAATCTGGATCAAAACTGCACGGCTGGATGGCTCTGAAGTTGGTCGCCATTTTTGTTGCACTTCTAATGTTAGGTTGGGGTTGTGAGGGCTGTAAGCTAGTAGGAGAGAGGGCATAAACAGATGGATGATGGGTAATTGAGTGGAGTTGCTCCGTGCTTACAGTCCCGCCCGCAACCTAGAGGTAAACTTCTAATGAATTACTGCAGCTCTGCAGAAACTTGGACTAAAAATAGTAAGAAAACCATCAACAAGATGGCCTTTTTAAGTCTTTTGTATTTATGCCACTGCCTTTGTATTCAGCAGAACACATCAATTCAAACTTTATTTATTTGTGCAGCTCAAAGCTCTTTACAGTAAATTAAAGAGGCATAGAAATTCAAATAAAAAGTCAACCCGCCCTTTACCTCGTCCCCTCTGTTAACACATACACCCCCACACAATGAACACATCATCTATAAGAAAACAATGCATTTGAGCAGAATGCACAGAAGCGTGCCTTTTTTGGCTCGACTCAAAACTTGTCAACAAACGTGTTCCTTTGGGAAGATCTGGAGCTTTTATGAGTTCTTTTCTTACAGCGAACCTTGTTAAAGAGGCAAAAACATCTGTACTGAGCTCCCCCCTGTTTAGAACTTTGTTTTACACTGCTCTGCTGATCTTACAGGAGGTGGCATTGTTCATTTTACACATGCATGTCAGCTGTTTCTGTAAAAGCTATCCATGCATGTTGGATTGGTGACCAACAAAATAATTAGCGTCATCTAATTTATTAGACAAAACAAATTAATAAAATAAGATATATCCAGTCAAGAGTCTTTATTCATTTTTTCTGATCAGGGAAGGTGCTGCTGAAGTGCCTCTGAGCAGACTCAGACATGGAGGTGCTGACAGAAGCCCTCTCCTTCCAGCCAGAGGATCACGCCCACATATTTGCCCTGCTCCCTCTAATGTGAGGGAGACCCCCAGTGGAGAGTGTGTGCACCAGCAGGTCAGCACTGCCCTCTGACAGACTCTATCCTCTCAGCGTTATTTATGGCTTAATTTACACCGCACTTCCAGGCACATGGATTTTCTGCTGGCAGGAATGGTTCCACAGAGGAGGAAGACCTTGATAAATGTGTGGACAACAATTCTCTGTTAGACTGTGATCTCAGACTCTCATCCTTTGGTTTCTGCAGTGCTAGTCTCTTTCTTTAAACTCTACAGTCGTCTGAACTCCAGCAAAGCGTCTCTGTGCTCAGCAGGAGCCATGCAGAGGATCAGCTCTTTTGTTTCTGGTCAGGAGCACAGGTCCTCGGTTGCACGCCGTGGTGCACTCACTGAGATTAAATACAATTTTAAGCAGAGATCTATGGTCAGGAAGTTGGAGACAACCTTCAGCTGGCGTGTGAGGAAGCTGCGTTCACTAACAACAAATGTAAATGATTAATCTGTCTGTTTTTGTTTGTCTACTTGATTTTCAAGATAACATGATTTGAATAAACGTTAATTTTTCCTTATTTAAGTTACTTTTGTTTGCTTATTAAACATGTTTGGACATCATTCAATATTCATTATATTGAAACCATCAAAACCTTTGTTTTCCCTCGAAACAAATACAAAAATTACTTAAAAAAGAAGCATGAATTTGATTTAAAACCATATTCATTAATACAATATCTTCAGAATGTAGATCAATTCGATGTCCTCCATGAGAAAAATGCCACAAGAACATGTTACAAAGCATTTTCATCAGTGTGTCTTAAAATAAGGTGTTAAGAACAGCTGCTGTGCCTCCACATGACATTGCTTGAGATGACATGATTTTCTAGTGTAACGCTGGTCATTTGCCTTCAGATCTTACTGTGGCTTGTCTAACTGTTCATAAACTACTTTTTTAGGGTGAATGGTCTAGCATTTGAAGGCAGTGCTGTGTTTTTTTTTTTGGCACATGTGGTCAGGTTAATAAAAGATGGTGTTGAAGATAGTGTACGCTCTCCGACAGAGGAAGCATTCTGAGACATTTTCAGAACCACTTCCTGTTGTGTCAGACGAGTGTGCGCTCTGTGTTAGTTCATCAGCGAGATGAGATCCTGTTCTGTCGGGTTTCGAGTTTACCTCTGAACTCTAGCAAGGAGAGGGACTGAAACCTGGACTTTGTTTGCATGAAGGTGAAAGCAGGGTCTGGCTTCATTTGATCGTCGCCATGCGCCGAGGGTTCAGTGTGTTTAGAGGATACAGGAAAGCTGGAGAGGATGACAACGATGTATTTGTGTGCAGCAGCACTCCCAGATGCAAGGTGACGCAAACAAACACACATGACAGGTGGAGTTGTTAAGTAAAACGGTCAATTTCCTGTCCAGCAGGTAAAGTAAATCTCCAGGGTTTTTTTTTTTTTTTTTAGATCTTCAGTTTTAGTCAAAAACGTACTTTCAGCTTTGGCAGACTCTGCAGTCTTTTATTCTATTATAGCTAAAGATTAAGGAAACTGCAGCCAGTGAAACAAACGGTTGATGTCGACTTCAAAAGGACAAAGTTCCTCTGCTGCTTCCCCAACTGTTTCACCATATGGCGCACATTGCAGGAGGAAACGGCAAAAAGGATACTTTGTGTGCAATTTCTCCTAATTCACAGGAAGACCTTTGGTGGATTTATTATTTAGCTTCAGCCACTGAGCTTTAAGGCATCCATCATTGCGTTTGATAGTTTACATTTATCAGCTGGGACTCTGCTCGATAGTGTTGACTTTGAAGGATCCTATATCACCTTTTTTTTATAAATGGTATGTTAAAAAAATATGTTTAGATGAACCAAAAAAACCTTTGGAGTGATGTAACCATGACAACAGCAAAAATATTGGTTAATGCGGCTGCAGGAACATCTTGTTCTGCTTGCTTCTACAAAACCTGGTTGGTGGTTGTTACGACAGGCTGTCAAAGTTTAGCAAACTTCTTTAATAGATCAATCTGAGCGTTGAAGCTTTGGCCTTTCTTCTGCAACCTTGACAAAGACCTCATGAAGTTATCGCCTGCTTACTGACCAATCACTCACCTTGAAACCTGGAACATATTTTGCATCAAAGCCTCTGTTCAGTTGTCAATGTGTTTCATCGTAACTTTAACCCTTCAACACCTGGAGCCCTACATGATGAAAACTTCAGTTGTACTCGGGCTAACATTTTGCAACCAATGTACCAGAGGTTCTTCGTGTTTACTTTGGACTAACAATGAAAAAATAAAGGACACATTTATTGCAGAGAAGCAAAATGGTCATTTGTACAGGAGAGTCATTCATTTTCCACACATTTCAGTCCAAACCTCAATTTTTGGGTAACGATTTTTTTTTCAGTTGGATGTGTGATTTGGATATTACAAAACTAAAACAAAAAAAACCCGAAAAATCTTTTGTTTTATTTTGCTAATAAGCAATTAACAATGAAGAAAAACGTTTCATTTGACTTAAACTAGCCCTGGTGTGATGTAAGAAGACAATATACCCTTCTTAAATGCACATAATGCACGATGGACACTTTCAACGTAAACCTAGTGGTATTCAGTGGAGATGCAACAATTCACTTTCCCCCGTTTCAGCTTAAAGGTGTAGCTCAGGGCTGGCCAACCCTGGTCCTCAAGAGGCATCGTCCGGCCTGGTTTGCAGCTCTCCTTGACCATCTTTCTACTGATTGGATGACTCAAGTGATTCCACATCCTGATTGACACCTGGTTTAGTTAGTTGGCATCAAGCAGTCCAGGGCTGGAAATCAGGCAAGGTTGAGGCTCTTGAGGTCCAGGGTTGGCCAGCCCTGGTGCAGCATTTGATTTGGTTTTAAATTCGTGGCATCCCTAGAGCTGGCCAGTCCTTGTGCTTCAACAAACCGCTTGTTTTCCAGCTGGGTGAAAACATTTCAATATAAAAGTAGTTGAAGTATGTTAATTACTTAGCAGAAAGTTGGTCATGCATCAGAAGAAAATAAAGCAGTTTTTTTGTTTTTGCATTGGGTCTGGTTCATTATGTCCCTGTGTGTGCCAAGTACATTGTGTACGGCCACTACAGCTACCACTTCAGCTATGCTTTTTTTCTTTTTTTTTTCCTGTACAGTAGTGCTGCTGGAAATAGTCTGATTTCAGGACCCTGTGTGAGGCAGCATGTGCAATGTGAAATGAAAGGCTTGTGACCTGTGTGGTATGCATGCCAACGGTGGCCCTTTGTCCCTGTGAACCCCTCTGCGGTGTCCGGCGTGATCGCTGAATTGCTTCTTGAGAACATCCGGGCTAACATCTGTCAGAATGGTGGCGGCAGCATGCTGGCTTCCCCGCTGAGCTGTTTGGAAGCTCAATTATCCACATTTAGAATTAATTTTCACTTTAGTCGACTAAAATTGGAGCACGCTGTCTGCATTCCCAAATGCTGCAAGACTGTGTTCTCTCTGCGGTTTGGCATGCTGCTTAACCCCCCCCTCCCGCGGTGCGCTGAGCTGAAAGCGAGAGGCTTAGACTGAATCTGACTCCAAACAGCGCGGTGTTACTGAAACCTGCTCCGGCATGTGTGCAGGATATCCAAGAACCCTGTTATTTCACGACCGGCAGGAAGTTCCATCTGTGTCCGGAAAACGGTTCAAATCCTGCCTCCCCATGACAGACCGGAATCCAGCTTCAGTGCCCGAGTGTCAGAGTTGCCGTGCAGGACGGTAAACACTGAGATACAGTCAATTGCAGCAGAATTTGTACTTTTTGTGCCAAATTTCTAAAGGCCACTTCAGAGACTGTGTGCCCCCATCACGGCCTTTTTTCTTTTTTTTTTTGAGGATGTGTGTTGAAAAACATCATCTGAAGTTCTAACATGTTTTGCAGCCGCCTGCACAGAAAAAAAACGTTTTTTTTAACTTCCTCTTGTGCCTGCTGTGAAATGTTTTCTTCAATATTTCACAATTTCTCTTAACTGGCATTTTGTCACTCGTTTTGTCACTCTCCAGCACAGAGAATTGGCATGTTTGTGCTTGCTGGATGCAAAAAACCATCAAACTCTCATAATTAAAATAAAATAATGTGGTAAATGTGTCCAATTTTCTGAGATCTTAAATTATGGATGACCTACAGGTCTGACCTCTAGTCCATGCGTTGCATGGGTTCCCTGTGAGGTTTTTTTTGTGCAGTATTGGGTTGCGTCTGAGCTGCTGCTCAATTTCACTTCACATTCAGAAATCTGATTACAGTTTAGACTGCTTGGTTGACGTTTTGTAATCCAGGACCTGATGGCTTCATCCAGTTGTTCTTGTGAGATCCTGGAGGGTTTAGGGTCTCCTGCGGGGTCAGGACTACACACTCGGAGGATGTGTGCAAAACTAAAGGCAACAATGTCTTTCAAGAACACTGAAGCATCAGTTTCCCATCTGACCGCCCAGTTCTTCTCTCCTCTTGCAGACAACGTCACCCACAGGCCAGATCCGGTCTGACTCTCCGGTCTACACCAACCTTCAGGAGCTGAAGATCTCTCAGTCCAGCCCTCCTCCCGTCCCCTCTGGCTCCCCGATCCACATCCTGGGTGACTGGGAGACCCACAAAGACCTCAGCGGCAGGCACTTCTACTATAACCGAGCCACCGGGGAGAGAACCTGGAAGCCGCCGCGAACCAGAGACGCCAGCGGCAGCATCAGCAGCATCAGAGGAGACAGTCAGGGAACAGTGGAGAACGAGGTATGGAGCACCGAACACTCCTCTGAACACACCATAGAGATCAGTTTAGTACAGAGTGAGCCTGTGCGTGCTGAGTCACAGCGCTCAGGGATGCCTTCTGATGACAGACAGGTTGGAGCTGCAGCTCCTAGACATTCTGGAAGTGGAGCATGGCGGTCCGTGGCAGCGCAAGTGGCTGCGGTGAAGGTGTGGTGCACCTCAGTAGATTTAACATGCTGTTGTGGTTCCTGACTGTCGGGAAGCTCGGCTGCCTTTGATGTGGAATCACTGTTTCCTGTCAGCCTGTCTGCACATGCTGATGCATCCAACACTGCGCCCTTGTGGCAGAGCTGCGTTACTGCAGCAACGGGAGGGATTTCTACTGAAATTAGAATGACATTTGTAAGGTAAGAGGAGTCTGCAACACCTCTCTGCAGGAAGAAGCGCTTTCACAGGACACTGGACACTCATTATTACTATTATTACATTATTATTCTTATTTTAAGTGTGTTTATTTTAGTTTATAAATTCAGCAAGTTTAAAAAGATCCATTATGATTTACATATCTATGCATGGGTTAGAGTACTGACAGAGGAGTAAGGAAAGAGAAGAAAACAGCCAGAGGCCTGAACTTACAGGTGTTTCTATCACTTTTGAGAAGCTCTGACAGCAAACATGCAGAACATTTCAGCTATTAAAATGCATTTTGGGTGAATCCTGATCTATTAGTAAGTGGTGTTCGCTGTGTCCAGAAGACCTCAGTCCCTATATGGTGATTTCCTCGAGACCAAAGTTGTTCTTTTTCATTGCAGTTTCACAGAAGATGA
The DNA here is from genome assembly GCA_036245035.1 of Adrianichthys oophorus. Lineage (NCBI taxonomy): Eukaryota > Metazoa > Chordata > Actinopteri > Beloniformes > Adrianichthyidae > Adrianichthys > Adrianichthys oophorus. The sequence continues at coordinate 43,664,145 of BSAI01000108.1, forward strand.
AACAAAAACCTGTTTTTTTTGTGCTACGGTCTTTAAAGCCTTTATTTCTCATTTTTACTTGACTGAAACAGATTTTATTTTATTTTTTTAAGCTGAGTTTTAGAGGAATAGTCAATGTTCCATCCATTATTCCACATGAATAAGAACGGTGATGTGCCATTATGCCTGAATCCTGTGAGCCTAACACATACATGTGTTGTAGTTTTGTCTCTAACTAGTTGTTCACCCTCACAGTCCAGTAAAACACCATTCTGAAAAAATGAGACTTTTATAACTGGTCATTCAATGACAAAGTCAGTCATTTCCTGAATTACTAGTTTCTGTTTGCTTGTATTGTTTCTGTTTCACTAAAATTCATTTTACTTTAGTTGAATCGGATAAAAGATTCCGATTTGTTTTCCTAATTATGTCTTTTAAAATTAAAAACACATCACCACGCACCGCTTTCTTGCATGTTTGACCCACAAAAAATGTAGGATTTGTTCAATCATTTTCTGCAGTAAAACCCTTTGCAGTATAAAATAAATTTACCTTTTTGGTGCAACAGCAGAAAATCTTTTGAACAAATATGACTTTCTTTTGCACAAAACTAAATGTTTCAAGGATGAGTTTAAGAGTTAAAATACACTGGTACAAATCACCTTTGTGTAGAAAACTGAGAATATATTGTTAAATTATTCATGCTTGTTCTTGAGGATGACAGAAAGTGAAGGCTTTTGTTTGCAAACGAGAACCCACATGTTGAGTTAACATGCAGTTTCCTCTGTGAGCATTAAAGCTGGTCTGGTTCTCCACAGCTGCTGTCCTCGGAGGAGAACTGCCACAGCACCCACTCCAGTCAGTCTGACAGCCAGTACGGATCGCCCCCCAGAGGCTGGTCGGAGGAACTGGACGAACATGGACACACGCTCTACGTGTCCGAGCACACGCAGGAGAAGGTGGAGTCTCCTGCCGCACATGTTTGTTTGTTTGTTTTCTGTGGAATGCTGATCGGTGTTTGTGTTCTCAGTGGATAAAGCATGTGGATGAACAGGGACGGCCGTATTACTACAGCGCCGATGGATCCAGGTCAGAGTGGGAGCTGCCAAAGGTGAGATTAGCGCGCAGACATCAGCGATCCCTGCTGTTACATCACTCTCAGGCTCAAGCTGTGTGCTTCCTGGGAAAATGGAAAACCTTCTGCTGTTACATGATCCACCAGCCTGGAGGTGGGACTCCACCTTATAACACCTTTTTTACTAGCTTCTTCCAGTGAACAATGTTCTGCCAAAATTCAACTTTGGTAGAAACGCTTTTTACAGGATGGCCGATCTAAAGAAGGATCAACCATCTTTAAACGGCTCAATTACATCCTCAGAGACTTTTTAAGGTGGAATATTCGGTTGTTGCGTTCCTTTTGATGCGATCTTCAGGAGCAAATGTGACTGAAGCAGGCGCTCTGTAATTACCCTCCTCCTCCTGGCTGTAATGAGGGTGTAAGCAGCCAAATCTGTGGTTGGACTATTAGTGGCTCTCCTAATCTAAACGCTTTAGAGCAGATCAGATCAGAGCTGTCCCCTTTCGTGATGGATGAGCAGCAGCACAGTGCAGCTGCAGATGAGAAAACGCTTTGTTCCGCTGGGCTGTGGACGGTTAAACGACAGGTAAAGAGCCACCTTCTGCCGCCAGAACCTCCCTGTGGCTGAGCTCCAGATCTCTCTCTGTCTCTGCAGTACAACATCTCCCCTCAGTCCAGCGAGCTCCCCAAGAGCCGCAGTCTGGAGAGGAAGCAGCAGGACCCCATCGTCCTCACCAAGTGGAGGCACAGCACCTACGTCCTAGACCTCAACGACAAGGTAGGAGGAGGAGCCTAAGATGAGTTTTTGTTTTTTATGGACAAAAAACTGCTTTAAAACATGCTGCATAATATGGAAAATTTGAATAATTCCAACTAATTACAGCTAGAATCCAGTATTTTTGTAGAGTTGGTTTGTCTTTGAGCTTTTGTAGCTTAAAACAAACTCAAACTTCTTTCAGCTTTTTATACATTTGGATTGTTTGCCAATAAATATCAAATAGAAAAAAAAACGATTAGAAAAAAAATCCAACTCCCGTGTTTATTAATCAGGTAACTCTGAGTGGGTGAAGCGGAAACAGATCAAAATCATTTGAAGTGAGGAATGTTAAAAGCGGGATAACCAGTTTTTTTTCTTAAAGGGAAGAAACCATTCATTTTCACTGTAACTGTTTGTGTTAATGTCATGTCACTCGCCAAAATAGGAGTGGAGAAGTGCGGTAAGAGAAGATAATCTTCTATTTAGTACCGTTACACGACACACACCAAAAAATGTCAATCTTGTTATAACACCACGTTACAAACTAATATCAAAATCTGTTTTATTTATAGAACCACTTAAATACCAATGCTTAGGTGTAGTTTTTCTGTAAAAAAAAACAAAAAAAAAAAAAAGAGTTTAGCAAAATGTAAAATAAGTCAATAAAATAAATAAATAACTAAAAATAATTGTAAATGAAAATTCATAAAGGGTTTATGAATTTTCATTTGCAAAGTTTTGTCGTCTTGTTGACTTTCCTCATTTTAAAGTAATATATTTGTAAAGATGTTTTGCACAGCATACTTATCAGTAATTAACACTGTGGAAGGAAAATAACTGTAACTAGATTTATGGAATTCATTGACTTTAGGACTCAACAATTAAATATATATAAATAAAAGACTGAAGATGACTAAAACATTAGGTTAAAAAAAACTAATTTATCTGTCAATGTATTTATATTGGACATTTTTTAACTTAAGAAACTTTATTGGTATTAACTTTGGTCGTGCTTAAAGTTCAATCGTGTTCTAAAAATCATCACAAATTCTTAAAATGCTTACATTTTTTATAAAAAACTTGACATTTTTGTTGTTTTATTTCTTGGTTGCTGAAAATAACAATATTTTTATTGAGAGCAAACAAAGGTTGCTTAGTTTTCTTTTTTAACATAGTTAAAGTTTTTTTTTCCCCAAAGTGTATCTTCTTTTCTCAGATATTTTTGATAACTAAAAAAAAGTGTTTTATTTAGATATATTATCAGGTAGTTTGGGATAGGGTTTCTTGAAAATAAATCACATGTTGACATGTTTGATTGTTGAGCATGACCTTATTGATCATTTTTTATCAGATGATCACTTCTATAATCCATTGTCACATGAAATGCTGTCCCTGTGTCTGCATGGCGTGTCTGCTGATGCCTCCATCTTTGTGGTGCTGACAGAAGTCAGACAGAGAAGCTGTAATTTATCAGTAGAACTTTATTCTTGTCTCTGTAGTTTCTTTCAGTTTCTATAAAGTTTTTTTTTTTTTTGTTTTGGATCAAAAGTTTTTTAAATTTTTTATGCTGGAAAAAGATTTAAACTCCCACTCTTCTAAACTTTTGATCTATATATTGTAAAAGCGTTCCCAGTGTCCTTTTTTTGGTGATTTTTTTAACAAGAGAGTAAGCTCTTCTTTAAACTGCAATTTTTGGCTTTTCTTGATTTACAGCAATTACAATATAGAAATACTCAGAAATGCAATTTTTAGCTTAATTTTCTTTATAAATGTCCTCTATCATCAGAAAAATGCCTCAAAGACGTGTTAGAAACACGATTTCCACAGGAGTGGGTTAGGGTTTGAATTGATTTGAGCCTGAGAGATCACTCAGTGCACGAAGGAGTCGCTTCCATTTCCTCTGGATGTGGGGGTTCTGTTTTTCTGGATCCCAAACTCTTCTGCGGCTCAAAGCCCCAAACAGTTAAACTCTGTGTTTGTTTCAGTCCTCCAAACTCAGGCGGTTGGTTTCTGAACCAGGCCAGAGCAGAGTCCATCTCTCTCTTTTCCGTCAGAAAGTTAGTGCCGACTTCTCCGATCAGATTTTTTGTCAGCGCTTAAACATTTTCAGTTCCAGCCAACCAGATGTGTGATGTGAAGATGGGTCGTGTGAATGTGGATCTGCAGGAAATTCTTTGTCATTGTCTCTCCTATTAACCTAATCTGACAGTAACCTGTTTCCGTCCTCCCCCGTGCACCTTAACCTCCGCTTAACCGGCCTTGTGTGGTTGGCTGCGGCTCATGTTGTGCCTCTTGTTGGTAGGAGTGCGCTCCGGTGCTGAAGCAGAGCTCCACAGACTCTGACTCCTGCCCGTCATCTCCTAAACACTCTCCAACCGTTAGTATCCCTGCTGCTGCCGCTTTCACCGCCTCACCCACTCACCCCACATCTGTCTGCTGCAGGCCACATCTGACCACCCTTTAATACTGCAACACCAGACAGAGCTGCCGCTCTCTCTGCCCTTTCTCACCTGTTTCTCCATCCTCAGCCCTCAGAGAAGTGTGGAGTCCTCAACGTCACCAAAATCACAGAGAATGGAAAGAAAGTCAGGTGGGGAAACATCATTTTCTAGAAGACTCGCTCAAAAATGCACATTTCCTGAATGTCCATTTCTCTCCAACAGGAAGAACTGGACCTCCTCTTGGACCGTGCTGCAGGGCTCCTCCCTCCTCTTTGCTAAGGGTCAAGGAGGAGGGACCACCTGGGTAGGTATCCCATCCCCCCGTAGAGGCGCAACCTCCTGTACAGTCCATCCATCTTCTGTGTTTCTCTCATCCTGTTTCTTCATCCTCGTCTGTTTCCCGCTTCCCCCCTCCTCCTCCTCCTCCTCCTCCTCCTCCTCCTCCTTGAAGTCATATTACCAAGGCGGCTTCATCCCTGAGCTGCTCCTCACTCTGCTCAGCAGCTGGAGGCGCTCTGCCAAGCCCCGCCCTGCTGTGGCCTACGTGAACTGTCGGCTGGCGCAGGTCGCCGCCGTATGTCCCGTCTGTCTGCATGTGCTCATGCACCCCCTCATGTTTTTTTCTTTTTGCTGTCACTGACCCACCACTTTACTGCCTGCTGAAGCTGAAGCATCCAAGCAGAGCCTAACATCTGTGGGCGGGGCCTTCAGGAGCACTGAAGCTGAGGGCTGTTTGTCTGTGGAGCATGAGCCTGCTTTCTCTTTTAGTCAGAGACTTCACTAATGGAAAGCCACACTTTACCAAAAAGATCCAAACTGCGTTTATATCAAATATTTAGCTGCAGTCAATAACAAAACAGCCTTCAGTGAATCACAAATCCAAAACCGTCATGGGGGATGTTACGTTCCACTCATGGACGTTTGAAGTTCAGCAGTGAGATTTGGGATTTTTGTGTTTTTGAACCTGACTTGGATTTAAACTCCCCTGTTAACCTTTTTTTTTTATCATTAATCTGTTTTGAGAGGATCCTCTGAGCAGCAGAGAGCTCTTCTCTAAGATCTTTGCTGCTGATGTTTCCTCTAAACACACATCTGAAGGCTGACAACAACAAACACACACTTGAGCTTCCACCACTTTGGCTTTTCACCTGAAGTTTGCAGCGCTTTTTTTGTTGCTGCACATCTTTTGATCTATTTTTAAGGTGTTCCCAGTGGTCTTTTAATTATGATTATGCCACTTTTAGGCAAAATCAAAAAATCAGTGTCGTTTTCTAGGACATAGTTTTGTCAGAGCGGCAGGAGTTCGTCAGAAATGTGCCCGTGAGTTGTGGGCGGGACTGTTGGCGTGGAGAAAGCCTACTCTCACTTTCCATTCTTCGTTTATGCGTTCTCCTGCTAGCTTACAGCCCCTCGGAACCCCAACCTAATTTCACCGGTGCAATAATAATGGCGAGTAATATTGGAGCAATCCAGCTGAACCTGGATACTGGAACCTGAGCCGGATGGCAGCTCAGTACATGGATCTATATGATGCATCAGAATGGAGTGAAGCAGGGAGCTTGTGGCCCGCTCAGCGTATTTTCTCCATCACAACTGCAATCTTTTTCAAAAATGTTTTCGTCTGCTCGTGATTCTCTTTCATTTGAGGAAAGAAACACTCAGAAATGCAATTTTGAGCTTAATTTTCTTTATATATGTCCTCCAGAAACCAGAACATGTTAGAAACGCCAAAAAGACCATTTTTTTTGGAGTGTGTTTGGAAGCAGATGCTTAGTATTACCCTTTTTTATTTTCATAAAATATAAAGTGTAAATAACCCCATGTTTTCAAAAGCTGTTTTTCCTATGGTGTTCCCTCACTATATTGCGGCTTACATTCTGCAGTCTTTTGTTGATTTTATTTCTGTGCAATTTTGCTTACTTTTTATTTTAAACGGATCACTCTGTTCTGCATCCTGATTGGCTGTAGACCTTGTCAATCAACAGCTTCTGCACCATCTCACTTGAACAGAACGCATCCAGTTTGCCAGACTGACGTTACCAGTTGATCTTGTTTTCATTCTATGAAACTTGTTTTTCTACAAAGACTTGAACTTTGATAATTTAATCAAGAAAGAAAAGTGTGAAAATGTTGGTCTGAAAAAAGTGTATAAAGAGTGTACATGTTATCCCCGCAATAAACCAGGGAACACTGTATGTTGATGCACAAGTAATATGTGATGTTAAATAGTGTTTGTTTTGCTGCAGTTTTTGACATTTAACATGTGAATTAAGCCCATAAGTGAGTTTGAACAACTCCATAACAAAAACTAATGTTTTTTATTTGTTTTCAGGTCAGTGATACTGAATGTGTGTGTTGACCTAAAGCTTGTTTTGATTTATGAAACTAAAGTTAAAGAAATGTTTTACTTTGTGACTTTACCAGGACTGAATCCTCTGAAAAACAGCTCGACTCTGAATCCATGTCTGTGTCTGTTTATTCCAGAAGTTTGGCAGCAATCAGTCGAAGCCGGAGTTTACCGTGGATCTACGCGGAGCATCGGTGGAGTGGGCCTCCAAGGAAAAGTCCAGCAAGAAGCACGTGATCGAGGTACGTCCGCTCCTCGTTTAGTTCACTCCTGTGAGGAGCAGAAAGCATTGATCTGTGGTTGCTGCCCCCTCTGCAGCTGAAGACCCGCCAAGGCACGGAGCTGCTCATCCAGTCGGAGATCGACAGCGTCATCAATGACTGGTACCGGGCCCTCACAGAGGCCGTCAACACCCACGTGAGTGGAGTCGAGCAGCTTCTGGTGATCGGATGTTTCTAGAATCTCTCATGGGGACTGGTTCAATTTATGGTTTTTTATTTGGAAACTGCTTCAGTTTAGTCTGACTATGGATGCACAATACAGAATCCTTTGATTAGAGACTTGAGTTTGAAACAAACGATGAGTTCAGAAAAAGAATTGTTAAAACAAACGTGATTCCTGTGAATTCTGAAGTGGAGAAAAGCAGCTTTTGCAGCACTTTTTAGTAATGTGTTTTTAAAGTAATGAGATGTTGACCAATAGCTGTAAATCACGTTGATCATGTAACTGTCAAAGAGTTACGGTACAGCGGGTGTTATTTAGGCGTCACTTGCTTGTTTTTGTAACTTCAGTCTTATTAATAAAGGTAAACATGGGCTGATTGAATTTGATGACCTGTGGTCATTCAGGCGTGGGAGTCAGACGAGGCCATCGAGGAGGACATGCCAGAGTCTCTGGGAGCCGAGAAGCAGGACAAGGAGAAGGACCACCGGGACTCCAAGAAGAACAGAGGTGACAGCGGCGCTCCTGCACTTTCCTCTGAGGAAACAGGAATGTCTTGGTGTCACCGACTTCCTCTCTCCCCCCAGTGATGAAGGCCTCTGTGAGCATGGATTCTTCAGACCAGAAGAAAACCAGGATGAAGCTCAAGAAGTTCCTGACGAGACGGCCCACCTATCAGGCGGTCCGAGACAAAGGATACATCAAAGGTGATCCGGGGAATCTCCTTGCTGGAGGAGCTGATGTGGAGGAGCAGAGTGATGACCTCCAGTGTGTTCTCCTCCTCACAGATCAGGTGTTCGGCTGCAGTCTGACCAGTCTGTGCCAGCGGGAGAACACGACCATTCCCAACTTTGTCAGGATGTGCATGGAGCACGTGGAGAACACAGGTACAACCTCCTCTTGATTCATGAACGTTCTGCCGCCGAGACGGCAGAAGTCCTAAAGTCTAAAGATGAACTAAAGAGCTTTACAGATACAACATCCTGTTTGCTGAAAACCACATGCAGTTAAACCAAACCCAGTTCTTTATAAACAACTAGTTTTCATTTCTGTTAATATGCTGCATCAGCACGTTAATGAGGAGGACATGAAGCTTACTGGGATAAATTCTGCTGCTGAAATGTGGCTTCAGAACTTACTAGACTTTAGCCTGAATTAATCTATGATCATCCAATCTCCGATAATCCAGACTACACTCTGAAAGTTTCATTCCTGGGAAATCTGTTATTACAGACATATTTTATGAAAGGTGGTAAAACACATCAGCTTTTAAATGTTATTTAATTTTTCAGTTCCTTTGAATTTCCTTAAAATCTCTCGGCTGCTTTTCTTTTTAAAGGAAAGGAACATTTAGAAATGCAATGGTCATCTTGTTCATGTCCTCGGATCCTGCAGGTCTCAGTGTGGACGGTCTGTACAGAGTCAGCGGGAACCTGGCGGTGATACAGAAGCTCCGCTTTGCTGTTAACCACGGTGAGCCTCAGCTTCCTCTCTGCAGTGGTCACTCTGTCATAGTTACCTTTTTTTATTTCTGCTAAATGAAGCATGAGCTGAAGATCTGATTTTCAGACAGGCACATCTGTGGACAGCTCAGTGTTGGAAAAACCCAAAGAAAAATGTTTTATCTTCATCTAAGAAAAGTCAGCTTTTAAAGTTATATAGTTACTTTTTATTTTGTTTTACTTTACATGTAAAATGTAGCTTTTAAAGAGTAAATTGACAGAACAACACGTGTTTTTTTGAGCAGTACACTGCACGAACTCTTTAAAAGAACATTTCTGTTTTGTTTAAAGGTAAATCAATACTTTATGTTTAACATAAACACAACAACTAAACAGGCCAGGATTCACTGAGATCAAATGTTTCACTGAGTTAAAGTGTTTTTTTTCCTCTGTACTTTTAGCTGATCATTTTCCAAAGGATTCATGTTCTTCAGAACAGACAGTCCCTGCAGGATTTCACAGCTTTTAGTTTATTTTTCATAATATTACCTCACAACAAGAAGGTTCCTGGTTTGAAAACCCACTGGATTTTTTCTGGGTCTGAGTTTGCATATTCTTGTGGATATTCAGATTTGTACCCTTCACTCTGCGATAGCTGGGATAGGCTCCAGCAACACAAGTGACCCATTGGAGGATAATTGAGGAGATTGATCGACAAGGTCAACATCGAATCTGCATAAAGTAATAAAAAAGCATGCGAAGTGTCACTGAAAAAAGTCAGTGAAACTTTGAAAGGTGAACCGCAATATAGTGAGGGATCACTGATGTCAAAATGAAGTTACATGACATGACTGTGATTATTGTGTCTGGAATTGGATTAGAAGTTAAGCTTTTGGTTGAATTTGTGAAAACAGAATAATTGCCCCAAGACGATTCTCATGGTTTCCTGCTGTTTGTCAGATGAGAAGGTGGTCCTGAACGACAGTAAGTGGGAGGACATCCACGTCACCACCGGCGCTCTGAAGATGTTCTTCAGGGAGCTTCCCGAGCCCCTCTTCACATACGGATCCTTTTATGACTTTGTGAACGCCATCAGTGAGTTCCCCGCTGTCCTCAGTGCCATGCTGTTTTCCTGGTTGCCACAAGGTGGCCCTCTGCTCACGTTCTCCACTGACTGTCTCTGCCGCAGAGTGCTCCGACTACAAGCAGAGGGTGAACTCGGTCAAAGACTTGATCAAGAAGCTGCCCAAACCCAACCACGACACGATGCAGGCGCTCTTCAAACACCTGCGCCGGTGAGACCAGCTCATCCCGATGCAGATTAAAAGCAGATTCTAGATTATGTGTGTAATTAGAACATTAGACGGTGGTTTTTTTGCAGAGAATAACAGATGAAGAGTGACTCCTGTTTTGCAGCTTTTTTCCTCTAAATGAAGGAATCTCGACCCGCTCAGATGTTTGACTGTTTACTTTCTGCAGGCGGGGGAGCCTTCTCATTCCACCGCAGCCGCCGGCACTTCCCCACGCTCGCAGTGACATTTTCTTAGGCGTCTTATTTGCATTTATATGGCGTTAGCAGGAATTCAGCAGCTATAAAGTGGTGTTTCCTGCAGAAATTTACAGCGTGACATTCAGCGTGCGCGGCTTTAATCTTGCTTTTGCTCTCCTCCATGAATATGTTATTGTTTTCTTCATCTGCATGCGAGGATGTAGATTCTATTCAAAAGGCCATTATGCAGGCGGCGCCTGCGGCGGCGTCCTGTTTGAGAGGGCCGTGTGCTTGTTTTTAGATGAAGCCCTGCAGCTGAACCCACACAAATCGAACCTCTTCATCTTCTCTTGTTCTGCCCCTTCCTCCTCCTCCTCTTCCAGGGTGGTTGAGCATGGAGAGGCCAACCGCATGACCTCCCAGAGCGTGGCCATTGTGTTCGGACCCACGCTGCTGCGGCCAGAGACGGAGACGGGCAACATCGCTGTCTACATGGTCTACCAGAACCAGATAGTGGAGCTGATCCTGCTGGAGTACGACAGCGTTTTTGGGAGGTAGAAGAGGAAGAGGCGTCCTCCTCCTCCTCCTCTCCCTTGACTGAGCACTGGACTGCTTCGGGGGAAGCGCTGCACTTCAGATTTTGGTTGTGGTTTTCAGAGGTGGTGGTCCACCCTGTGGTCAGAACTGGTAGAGGAGCGGGCCTAGCTCGGCTCAGCTGCTTTCGGGCCTGAGTAATGTAAAGGCTTTTGGGTCCAGAAGAACCAGACTGATTTGGCACTTGAACCTCCTCCTTTTTTTAATCAGTGTTGCTCATGAACCCGCCGTGACTTGAAGAAAAGGAGCCACAGCTTGTGTTTGCCGCTGGATCCTTACGGATCCTCACGGATCCATGAACTGGTGACCCTTCTGCTCCTGGTGGGGGCGCACTCAGTATTTGTACAGAGGCACAAAGTAGATCAGCGGTGTCAAACTCCAGGCCTCGAGGAACGGCCTCGGCCCTCGAGGCCTGGAGTTTGACACCGCTGAAGTAGATGTTCCCGTGCGTTTCAGTGGCTGAAGTGTGCGTGTGCTTTGTTGGTGAAGCAGTGAGATTTTGATTTTTGTACATTTGAAGACAAAGAATGTGGGAGAAGAAAACTGCCGGGCGTGTGTGTTGCTTAGTTTGTTCCTGGGTTCGTTTGGTCTGCTGCACATTTTGAATGTCATTTTTGAAGCTAACTAATGTTTATGAATCGTCTAATAAAAAGACACGGATCACGGATGCAGCTTCACCTCCTGGACTGAATTAATCTCCTGAGCGCGGACCCGCCGCTCAGCGAATTGACTGATTAGGCTTCACGTCTCAATCAATTAATTCCTACCTGTTCATTAGGAAATGAAGCCGGCTGCATTAGTGGAGATTTCTCCGACGCAGCAGCACCTCTGCTGCTCGGCTTCCATTAATCTGCTCAGCTGGTTATGTGTCCGCGCTGTTCAGGTCAAACGCGGCTGCAGAGCTGAGGCCCACGGATTAATTGATGTCTAATTAGGTAATTGCTTCAGTGCCAACTTAGATTTAGCGATTGCTGAGCAAAGCTGCCTGATCAGAGGCTTTTTGTCATCTGCATCCTGCAGCTGCGAGCAGGAAACGTTCAGAAACGTCGTCTCCTCGGCCTTCACTGCAGACGGCGTGTGTTTTGAGGGAGTCGATGAACAGTAAAGGTCATGTCAAAGCTTCACCTGAACATCACAGATTCCATCCTTAAAAAAATTTACTTCATGAACCTTTACAAGTTGAATATTTTAAAGAAGTGGATAACTGCTTCAGTTCAAAAGTTTGCAGGAAGAGCGACATGTTCCGAGAAAATCGTATTCCTTAAAAATAAAGAGATTGTTGAACCGATAGCAAAGATCTGGAACACAGAATTATGACAGCTGGTTTTGTTTAAAATATTCATGAAATGAAATTTAAACGTTTTTTTTTAAGGTTGTTTTCAGAGCGGTGCAGCCGAAAGATTCTGATGCAGCAAGCATCACCAGATGGTTTGAGCACAAGCTTTTTGTGGCCGAGCAGTTCTTCAGGCCTCCAGACTGTCATGAAGAGCCTTTTTTACCTTCAACAGATTCTAGAGGAGAAGCACAGGGGTGGGAGCATCATGCTGTGAGGTTGTTGTAGGATTTCCTTTTGTTTTACCATACATGATAAAATATTACCTTTAGAACACTAAAAAACACTTTTTTCTCACATTGGGAGCACCCACTCGTTTGTTCATGGATTGGGAAGGGGCTGGTATTCAGAGGGCAGGGTTTTAGAAGAATGCTCAGAGATGCTTGAATGGGTTAAAATACTGCTTTGGGGGATTTTTTCTTTGAGGAACAAACATTATAACACACTTAAAAGATCAAAAAGTTGTTTTTTAATCATATGGGCCTTTTAAAACGTATTGAATTTCCCTTTAAACAAAACAAACAGAAAAGCAAAACCAACAGAATTTTTTATGACAGATTCAAAGAGTTTCTAATTTTACTGAAAAGCTTAATAAATGTAATCTGGTCAAAATGTTAGCTTTTTTGTTTTGTTTTTTAAGAAAAAAAATATTTAAAAAAAACTCTAAATGTGTTGGTCTGTATGCAGGCTGATGTGTTTGAGGACCCTCTAAAGATTTAAATAAGGGAAAAACTGAAGTTTGAGATGTTTCCTTTAGTGGTGATCAGGTTCTGAAGGCCCATTCTTTCATTCATTCATTCATTCATTTTCTGTACCGTTTTGTCCCTTTCGGGGTCACTGGGCTGCCGGAGCCTAACCCGGACACTCATGGGCAAAGGCAGGGCCCCTCCTGGACATGTCGCCGGTCTGTTTCAGGGGGTTCTGAAGTTCTAAACGGACTAACGATGGTTTCAGGACCAGAATCTGTTCCTCAAAAGAAGCTGTAGGTCTCAGTCAAGCCTTAAGGTTATGTCACCACTAGAGGGAGCTATTATTTTTTATAAATCCATTCTCTTTCCTCCAACAGACACATTGACCTGACCTTTAAAATGATTTAAAGCCTTTTACATCAGAATAACTCATTTATATATTAGCTTTTGCTGCTTTTAAAGCTTTTTTGATGAGCGTGCTTTTTTTCCTGGTTTCTTGAAGTTGTTTCCTCTGGTCAGTGAAAACATATAGCAATGACTTTTGTTCCACGTAAGACTGTAGCGGCACATCCTCCTCTAACTTTATTTAAAAAAAAAAAAGGTTTGGGCCGTCTCTTTTCACAAAACGAAGCCTCAGGTCCAATAAACGCGTTTGAGTTGAGCGGCTCTGGTTCAGCAAACCACCGCCCGTTAACACTCCAACGCAGCGGAGCCCCCTCCCCTAGTGTTTCCAAACGAGAAGACAATTAGATCATTTCTATAATTCATGGGTGCGGCCGGGGCCTGGGGCCCACTGAGACTCAGAGTGCCTGAAGTGCTCCATGTGCTGGCGGCACAGAGCCGGCTCGGCCTGCTCCACGGGGGCTGAGGTGTGGGCAGGTGATGTGAGCAGGCCATTATGGAGCATTAAAGATTTATGGATCTGTGGTGCTTCACCTGAAGGGGGGCTGCCATTCCGCCGAGGATCCCTGCTTGAACCACGCTTTTTCACCGACAGCTCTGTGATCGAGGAGCTGACGGGCCAACCCTCGAGTCAGGATCTGTTCAAGAAGCCCAGACGGTCATCAAAACAGAGTAGGGATTCAGTCACACTGTGAAAAAAAACATCACTTGCAGTCTGGCTGTGGAGGAGGCTCCATGTGATGAAAAGATGAACCGGAAATGACAATGCGGGTCAGAACTCTGGATAAGCACAAGTTCTGATGGTTATTGGAGGCTGAATGCTGCAGGAGCCAAAGATGAAAAACATCTTTTTCACCGAGGAAACGGGGTGAGACCTTGTGTTGTAATGTTTTTAATAATCACTCATTAATGTGCACTTACTGAACTGAGCACTGGATGAATACATTTCCTGTCCCTGTAGCCGGTTTTTATTGATTTCACTTGATAAAGAAAAAAAAAAGAATTTATCTTAGTTATTTCTGCAGAAATTGGTCATCTTATCTGGACCTTTCATGTTCAAAGCCCAATCCCGTCATCTTTTGTTCTATTGTAGATCTGCTTCCAGTGTTTTTTTTTTAAATTATAATTAAGGTGTTTTTTGGGGCAAAATCCAAAAACCTGCATCGCTTTTAAGAACATAGTTTCTGCAGAGCGGCAGTAGCTTATAAGATTTTCCTCTGAAGTTACTTGTCCTTCCTTCCCATCATCCCTTTGTTTAGACACCCTTCTGCTAGCTTACAGCCCCTCACACCTCCAACCTAACGCTACTGGTACTACAAACAGGGCGAGCAATGTTGGAGCTATCCAGCCGTACAGTTTGATCCAGATTCCAGCTCGGACGAGGAAAACAAAGACGCACATGGATCTATTTGTCTGCAAGTGGATGCATCAGAATGAAGCGAAGCGGGAGCTTGTGGTCTGTCCAGTGTGTCTTCTGAACATCATTCTTCATTTGTTTTCATCTGCTTCTGATCAACAACGATTTGAATAAAGAAATACTCAGAAATGCAGTTTAAAGCTTAGTTTTCTTTATATCTGTCCTCCATCATGAGGAGTGCTGCAAGAACATGTTAAAAACCTCAAAAACATGATTTTCATCAAAGTGGGTCTTTATAGACATATCCATGTGTTGGTCCTTGACATCAACAAGCTTTAAATACTGTTGTTGCTTTGATTTCAACGTGACTGCAAGGAAAACTGGGATTGAATCATCCTTGTTGGTATTTCTCCTGATAAAGAAGCTCTGGACCTCCTTTCCACTTATAATATGCTGAATTCAACCGTTCTTTTCAAGGGAGGCCCGTTATTTCTGGGTCATTTCACAAAGTAAGGATCTTTTCTTTCCAGACGGGAACTGGGACAGTGCCTCCGACAGTCGGAGCATATTTCCACTAATCTACAGTCTGGAGGCAGCGAAACAAAGGCCTGGACACACCGCCTGTCTTTGCCGTTCTTTTGGGAAGGCTTTTGGTCCGTTTGAACCAGAATTTCATCCGTTTGAGCACAAAAGTCCAAACTATGAAATTCCTGCTGCAGTTCTAATGCCCATATCTGCATGCCTGAGTGTTATGGCCCACCAAAAAAGAAAGTCCTGGAAAAAACAGAAGGAGCATAATGAGTCAGTAACCATTTACTGCATTTCTTTATTGGCCTGGAAACGAATTAAAACAACAAAAAGGGTTGAAGCCCAGACTAAGAGAAAGATAACAGATGAACTCCCCCCCAACTGCCTAACTAAACAAAAAACAGAAAACGGAACAACCAGAAGACCTCCAGGCTTGCTCCAGGTTTCTTCTTTCACAGCTCCATTCTGATCTATGAAAGTCTGAGGCCGAATTCTTCCCCTACGGCTTCTCCCCACTCCTACATTTAGCCCTCCAAACGGAGAGAAATGGAAAATGGTTTCTTCAAATTTGGACTGCACTAACCGGCACTACCCCTCAATGACGTCATCAATATTCGCCGGTTAGCGCGTAGCTGCCAGTGCTCAGAAAATACACATCAGTTTTATAACTTTCTGCTAAAACTACTTACATTTAAATGTAGACTTCTGTGCTTCAGAACACACCCACATGTAGAAATGCGTTTCTGCGATGCGGCACAGTGCCTTGCGGCTCACCCTATTGGCACAGGGATACGGAACTTGAAGTCCCTGCGCTCTACCCTTAAAAATAAAAACATTTTGCCCACCCCCAACCCTTCAAATACCCCTACAATTGGAGGGGTAGGAAGAAGCCAGAGGGGTAGGGTAAGAATTTGGATTCTGCCTTGGGGTCATAGAGTTCCAGTCGGGCAAAAAACCTCAATTATTAAATTCTCCTTCATGATCAATTTTCAAACAATTGGCACTTCTGGGCATTAAAAGGAACGCCATCACCAAATCCGAAAGCGGTGTGAATGTAGCTTTAGACATGGGGTGAGAAGAAAGTTTGGACATCTTTAAGACTTTAAGGCTGCTTCTGTGACCCGGTCCTGGGTGAGCGGAAGAACATTCCTGGAATGGCTTTTCAGGCTGGATCAACCTTGTGTTGGACATAAACCGCTTTAAAACATGAATTCTTTCTATTTGAATTTCAATTTACTGTTTACTGAATGGGTTTTTCCACATTAAGCTGAAAAATCTTCTAAACCTTCTGACTAATGTTGTGGTTAATAAAATTGGGAGCTTTCACGGCGTTACCGCAGAAGGTTAAACTCAGGAGTGTAGGTTTCCCAGCTCCTGCAGGCCCACACGCTTCCTGCGCTCCTCTCTGCTCCTCATGTGATCAGAGATGGCACCATCACCTCTGAGCGGGCGGAGCCCCCGTCCTGTGGCGGGGGTGAGTCACGTGCCTGCACCCGGAGCCATCCTTCCTGCAGACGTGCCGTCGTTAGCAGCGGAGCTGGGCTGTGCTCCTGCATGCATGGCAGCGCTGAGCAAGCGTGTAAGTATTCCAAACGTCAGGCCGGCTCCTCGTCGTTATTAATGAGCTTCAGGCTGCAGGAGTGGATCATTTTGCATGGAAATTCAATGCATTTTAAATAGCAGTGGATCAACATTCCAGGCCAGGATTTACATAAGGTAATTGCAGGATGCTGAAAGCACCTTCTAGCTGGCAATAAATTTTTTTTCTCCTCGGTTCTACCTTCAGTAATACAATCAAGTCCATTAAGTAGGCAATAAATACAAGGCAAGACTGTATCAGCGCTCTATGACAGATAATGGCCCTCCTCCAGAATACCTATTTATTTACTTTTGGACAGTTACAGCTGCTGCGGTGGACGCGCACACCTCTGCAGTCTGAAGCAGCATCCTCTGACAGCCTCTCCTGCTGTCAGAGAGGCTGGAGACGAGGCCTCGCGATCCGGGTCTGCAGCTACCCTCACACTGGCTTCTGCAACACCAGTTAAAAAACAGAAACTTCCAATGGCACGTCTGTGTAAATGCGAGTTCATGCACACGCCATGCGGTTTTTAGGCTTTATGTACAAAATGCACGGCTGTTGAATGTTCAACCAACGGAACTTTGACCAACCAGGGACTCGGACCTGGTAGTAATGAATGGATGGATAGCGTCCCCTTTTCATTCACAAAAGTATCACCAGTTTGAAAATTAACCACGAAGGAGAGATTAATCATTTGGGTCTGAGCCTGGCTGGAATTCTACAACACTGAGTATTTCATATATCAGAATAGAGGTCTGAGAGAAAAAGCCTGGAGCAAGACTAGTGAGATTTGCACCGCTTTGACATTTCACATCAAGCCTCTTCCAACTGTAGCATACAGCAGAAGACGAAGAAGCTCCGCCCTGCTTGTCCAGTGTGAACACCATTACTAAACGTGAGCTTGAGGTTAACTTGTAGAGGAGGAGGTGCAGCACAACCGATCAGGGAGTTCCAGACCTGAATGTGGAGGTGCAGAACCTGGAATGAGCTGTGAGGTGGAGTCTGGCTGTGATGAGAACTGACACGGTGACAGAAGAGGGCCGACTGTAGGTGCTTTGGTTAATTTAAGGAGTGTCTGACAGACTCTGGAGCCTGTAATTAGGACATTTCATCCACGGCCTTTGCCGAACCCCTCCACCAAGATGCCGCTTCAACAAAACGCAAACAAGATTTCAATGAATGGATCAGCAGCTTCAGGCGTGGACAGGATCTGGAACCGTGATTTAAAGTTCTCCTGCTCCCACTGCAGGTACACCTTCCAGAGAGGAGGTGGGGGTTGGACTGGTTTGCCAGCTCCTTCATAAGCTCATTGGTTTTGCTCCTGTGCCAACGTCTTACTTAATTAGCCGGCACATTTTTACGGCATAAATCGCTTTTACATCAGTGCCAGCAGAGCGCAGCGCAAAGTGGGTCGATCATATATTACTCTGATCCTCCTCTGGCGCAGCTCGAGCCGTACATTACATCTGAATTTGTCGAGGAGCCCGGGGCCCCCGGCATCATTCTTCTTTGTCGGGCTGTCAGCGATAATCTCTCCCCAGGGGTCTCGCATCAGCTCGCTCTTTTCTTTTCCCGCCGCTGCCCCCAGATGGGATGAGTAAGGGGACGCGGGGGATTGAGGTGAGCCAGGAGGGCACCCACACATCCCTCGCATCCCTCTCACCCAGCAGGTGAACCTGCCCACCCCTTTGCCATCATCAGACCTGTTTCATAAGGTCCCCGCCAAGGTTTCAGGACGCCGCGCTTCCCAAAATCTGATTCCTGGGTTTCATCAGGAAGGGAAACATCTGTCGGAGGCTGAAGTTTCAAAGAGAAAAGATGGAGAAAGCGAAGCTGACGCCCACCACGGGTTGGTGCTGGGCTTTTTCACATAAATATAACAATGTTTCTGCCGCATGATCGTGAAAGTCAGAACCTTAAGCATCGTTTCAGTCTTTCTGAGTGACTTTACAACCTAATTTCACCCAAAAAAAAGCCCCAGATAATTGACCAAAGTCATTACCATCTCGGCCTGCACTGCAAAAGCTGAGTCTTCATGTGAAGCTTTTAAAGGAGTCTGTTGAGCTGTATTTGAACTGAATTCATTCAACAAGCGGTTCACTCTGGAAAATGAAAGAGTGTAGTGCATGCTGACTCATCGGTGCTTGTCCTGCGACGCAAACACATTTTACAAACAGAAAAAAAACTACTTGGAAGAACAACAGCACAAAAACAATCAACAAAAATCACAAAACAGAACTACTTGGATTAAACTGCATTCCCTGTGACGTGATTAACTGCCTGTAAATCAATGGTCAGAATTTTTGGCACATTAATAATTCCATTCAATCCATGGGATTTGCATTGTTACCAAAATATTCAAACAGCACTTTTAGTCACACGGTACTAATGGCAAAGCTGCTAAACAAACGGCAGTCTGTTATGTGGAAATCTAACATTCATTCAAAAAGAAAAGGAAAATAAATAAACAAAATAAAATTCAAATTAAAAAAAATCAGCTTTTATGCATCAATTCATGATATGCTTAGTGTTTATGTTGATAAAAGGCCAAAAGGAATCTTTCAGATCACAGCTGACTGATCAGTTTATGTCTCAAAGCTTTAACACAACCAAGGGTCGTGGCTTCCCAAAACAAACCGTTCGGCAGATAATTAGGTAAAAAACATTTCCTACAAACTTTCTGGCATCTACATGTCTTTTGTGTAACAAAAAAGTATCCAACATTCATTAAAACAAGACACAAAGTTTGGAATTCTTCATGTTAAAATGTGATGCAGTTCAAAGACAACAACAATTTGATTTGATTTTGGTCAAATGTGCAGCGCCAGAACGAGGAGTGTGAGGGGAACTGGTAGTTTGTGCACCAAAGTCTCAAATAAGTCCAGCTAAAATATGTGTCGCTACAGAGCACTGTTTTCTGGGGAAAAGAGAGATGCATGGCCCAACATGTCACTTTTCCATCTTAAAGAGCGATGGAAGTTTATGGATATAGACCTCCTTCTGGAACTGTTGGCACAGAGCTTTCCCAGTGATCAGGCCCGGCCCAGCCCTGGCTGCATGGCGCCCTGTGCAAAAAACTATTTTTGCGCCCTGCCGTAGTAAAGTATAGTTTAAATCGAGGTAGCATTCTATAAACAGCAAAAGGCTGGTCATGGTTTGGCAGTGACCGGTGGGGTGGGGGGGATATGCTGCAGCGTTTGGGGTGGATGGTTGTCCCACTGCCTTCGGACCTGCCGTTTGTGGCTGCTGCACCAGCTGACGTAAAAACACAACGAACAACAACACTTACAAACATATGGTTTTAATCTGTTGTGCTTTTAGCAAACTTGAATTACATCCAATATCCTGCTTATATAAAACATTTTTCAATAACAAAATAACCTTTGGTTTCATCCAAATTCCTTCACGACACACTACGTAGTGCACTAAAGGGGCAGGCGCCTTTTTTTCAGGCTGTCCGTATCTACAATTCCAAAATCAGGTGACCTAGAAATTTCCCAGAAGTCTGTGCAAAAAACCAGTAGGCATTGATGTTGAGGGAGACCTGTTTGCTGATGGAAACTTGGAATGGAACTCTAGTTCCAGTGTTTACGTTCTTTGGACTTCCGGAACTTTCCAACTTTTAAAGCGATCAATGTGAATTGGCTCGTCCTATTGTGGAGAAAAGTACTTTTGTGCCAGTTACGCAACACATCATATTAGTACGATGTTGCATATCGGTGAAAACCCACTTTAAAGGGCTTCACATGGGCGAAAAGCCGCTTTTCTTTTTGAATCAGCCGATCACATAAGAGTTACTGAATGTAAAAAGGAAAAAAGGTCAAAGGCTTAAAACTGGGGGGGGGAACTAAATGTAAATACAAAATGGTTAGGGTTGCCAAATACATTTGTGTTTTTCAACCAAAAAAATGCTATTTTTGACCAAAATGACAAAAGAAAAAAAAATTTTCAAGGGGAAAAAGATGAACTTCAGGTTCCGGTTGGAACTCCCTGATGATGCTGTGGCGCCATGTCTGCGGTCAGGTCTTCTTGGTTTTCACTTAATTGGCAGCTATAGAACACAATGCATTGCGTTTTAAACCATGTTTATTTGTAACACTCACACAAATATATACACATATATAAAAACATATTTTTATATATGTGAATATAT